>OW240924.1:80581336-80599065 GCA_933207985.1 Pelobates cultripes
GAAGTGGTCTGGGTGCCAGGTCCCTCTAGGATTAACCCTTTTTAAAAAAAATAAACATAGCAGTCTCTAGTGGCTGTCTCAGTGCCTGTACATAGGGGGTGCTGTTTTACTCAGGAGACTTCGCTGAACTCAATATTAGTGTTTCAAACTGGTAAATTGTATTACAACGATGATATTTTAAATAAAAGACTAAACATTCGCCACTTTCAATACCTTGGGTTGTCTATTTTTTCAAATGGTATGCCATCATGGGGTTAATTCTCATTCCTGAGCTACCACACAGTCTCAAAGGTAACATTACTAATCTGGCAAATTTCAATTTCAAAATGGAACGTTCCAAAACACCATAAAACCTGTGAATGGGGGGTACTGTTGTACTCGTGAGACATCGCTGATTACAAATATGTGCATTTTTTTTTTTTTGCAATAAAACCTAACAGTATTATGACATTCACAGCTAAAATGTCAGACGGAAACACAAATTTAAAAAAATCTTATTTTCTCACATTTTATTAAATTTTATTCATAATAAATTATGTTCCATATATGAATAGTTAATGGTAAATTAAAGCCCCGTTTCTCCTGAACAAAATTATATAATTGCGGGTGCACTTAATGTGACAGCGGTGAATTACGGTTGAACTGACATATAGCGCAAATTCCAGTTTTTGTTTACGTTTTGTTTTGATCAGAACGTGCACTACTGACTCCGTCCTGAAGGGATTAATAAAGCAATTTTGGTGTATAGATCATATCCCCGCAGTTTTACTACTCAATTATCTGCCATTTAGGAGGTAAATCACTGTTTATGTAGCCCAAGTCACACCTCCCTTACATGTGACTTACACAGCCTTCCTAAACACTTCCTGTAGAGAGTGATCTAATGTTTACACTTTATCTAAAATTCGGTTTCATTTAGTATTTCGTATCTGCTCCTGTGTTAATCATTTGCTAGACCTTGCAGGAGCCCCCTGGATGTAATTAAAGTTTAATTTACAGAGCAGGAGATAAACACTTTTAAAGAAACATCTGATTGAATATGAAACCATTTTGTTTTTCATGCAGGATGTGAGTTTCACAGCCAGGGGAGGTCTGGCCAGGGCTACAGAAACAAGAGTGATTTAACTCCCAAATGGCAGAGAATTGAGCAGTTAGACCAAAACTGCTCCAATAAGCTAAAGTTAATTTGGTGCCTATAGTGTCCCTTTCCAGTTTATCAGTTATATATAGTGCAGGGCTGCACTTGATTCATACTTTAATAATAAAAAAAAAAAAATATATAATGCACAAATTTTGTAGATTTGAAGATCATTACTTATGACCACTACATACAAATATTGTTTTCATTGAAATGAAAAGAAGAAAAATGCCTGAAGTGTTTATATACAATAGTTTCCATTCCACTCTGCTATATAAATTAAGAAACAAGTGGAATCCCCAGCATGAATATAGTTATAGCAAGACCTTAACTCAATGCAAACTATTTTATACTTCAGTTAGCCTGGAGCACACTTTGGAAATTAATGCAACCGAACATGAGAAAAATCTTAATCACAACACATTACACTGGTCACCGATGAATGCCATTTAGCCTTGGGGAGTAAAAGTTGTATTTACAAAGACTAAAGCAGGATCATTTTAATGTATTATCAAACTGGAGTAAGAATGATACTAAATAGAATTATTTTTGTTTTGTGTGTACACTATTAACATTACGTCACGGGGGGTAGATTGCAAACTGGCTTCTCAAATCAAAGGGGATTTTGGAACTTGCTTCTGGTTTCCAATTCAGTGCCAGGTTTGGAAATCAACTCTGAATGTGCCAATTAAATTCAGTGTCTTTAAAGAGAACAGAAAACATCTGATTTCTTCACAAACTGGATATACAGACATTATGAAAATTCACAAAACACACAATTACTTGGTGAATTCCCTCTTGGCACATTCAGAAGTGCAGTCACAGAGAGAAGTCTTCATTTTAAAGTTAAACATGCATTACTCATACTTTAATAGTTAGAAGAAAAGAAACCGCCAGTCCCCAGATCGCAACAGCATGGCACATTGGCATCCCCTAACCCTTCAAATAAAGGAGATCCACGTGACATTTATGTGGGAACCTACCCGGTGGTCACCCTTTACACTATCAGCCATATGCAAATTAATGATTAACCAGGTCCCAGCAGTAGGACAGGAGCATGGTGTAACCCCACTAAATTTTAACTGCTTACCTGTTGCACATTTGTTGAAAGGATGGGTAAAAAAATAATCAGCAAGTCAACTGGGAGCATTGGGAGAGTGGGGTGGGGTGGGAGTGGGGGGAACAAGGCAAATAATATACATTTTTACATACCACAATTAATTTTCATATATGGTCCATAAAATAAAAATATGGAACTATGGATAGGAACAAAAAGAGAACCTAACATTCTAAGATTACTAAAAGTTAGATAATGATGGTGGTTTAATTTTATTAAAAGCCATGACCTCATTTTTTTATTATTTGAACCTACATCAAATGTAAATCACATCTTGCAAGACTAGTTGTGCAAGATAGAAAATCCAGCTGTCCATTTATTCCCAGTGTACAGTGAAGTGTACAGTTAATCAAGCTAAAATTAAACTCTGTAAGTCATATCAAATTATCTTAAAAAAACACTGGCAAGTGACAGTTTCTCTTTTTTTTTTAAATAACACATATGAAATGGATTTGTTTGTATACTAAACAATTTTGCAATTAAGAACCCTTAAAGGGCAATCTAAGCCATAATTACTACATACTGATGATGTACTTTTGGTGCACGTATGCTGGGGAAGTTGCACCCTAGTTCTTTATAATATCATTTGACCTAAACCAAGGTTGCCAAAGACACAGCCAGTCTGGAAGTGAAAAATCTACATTAGCAAGTCCGGCAAACAGGAGGGTCAAACTACGGGGGATTAAGTTAGGTGACCTCAAAATGTTTGTTAACCCCTTCCCAACCCAGGACGGTTCAGGACCGTCATCGGGATTTTCCCATTGCGGACCGATGACGGTCCTGAACCGTCCTAACGGTTTCCGTTACTTACCTGATCGCCGTCGTTCCCCCGGCGGCGATCAGCGTGGCTCCGGTTGTGGGGAGACTGCCTGCAGCCCAGACAGTCTCCCCACGGCAGATTAGGACCCCTGTGGCCATGTGATCGCTTAACACAGCGATCACATGGTCACAATAGGTGTCCATGTGTCTGCCTGCAGGGGACTGTCTGTGCTGACAGGCAGTCTCCCTGCTAGTGTAAAATCAGAAAATAAAATAAAGTTAGTGTTAATAAAAAAAATAAAAAAAATTATATATGTGTATATATGATATATAGACATATATTATACCTATATAATATATGTCTATATATCATATATATAATGCCATACTAAGTGTATTTTTATATTAATATGTACTTATATTAATATAAAAATACACTTATAATTAAATTACACACGTATATATATATAATATATATAATAACTATATATATTGTATATATATTATTATAAAATATAAATAATAAGTAATTTAAATTAAATAAAAAAAATTTAAAATAATAATAAAAAATTTTAAAAAAATTATATAGCTACAGTATATACTCGAGTATAAGTCTAGTTTTTCAGCACATTTTTTGTGCTTAAAAACCCCCACTCGACTTATACTCGAGTCACTGTCTGTATTATGGCAACTTAGAGAGCCGCGGCCGTCAGAGCCATGGCAACGATCCGCGCGGCAACCAGACCGCGAGACGTACAGTGGAGCTGACCGGAACGGAGGAGAAGGGAGCTGACAGGAGCTGCAGGAAAGGTAAGTAAATGCTTCCTGCCGGCCCCCCACTTCACAGCCCATGCCACTGGACCACCAGGGATTAAGATAGCCCCCCTCCCTGACCAGTTAACAAGCAGGGAGGGGGAACAAAAAAAAACTAAAATAATAAAAAAAATTAATATTAAAATAAAAAAAAATGTAAATAATAAAAATGCCCTCCCCCCCCACCCAGTTCACACACACTACACAAACACACACTCTGCATTATATAAAAGTGTGTGTATATAATGCAGAGTGTGTGTATGAGTGTGTATATATAATGCAGAGTGTGTGTTTGTATAAGTGTGTGTGTTTAATGCAGAGTGTGTGTTTGTATGAGTGAGTGTGTATATAATTATAAAAATCACAGAATTTCATAGCCCCAAGTTTTACCCTCGACTTATCCACGAGGCATAGCATATTTCACAATTGTTGGTCACAAAACTGCACTCGACTTATACACGAGTATATACGGTATATGAAATTTTATTCTAACTGTATTTTAAAATATATATATATTTATATCAAAATACACTTAGAATGAATTTGTATATATATCTATGTATATAAAAATAAATAAAAATAATACGAAATATACATATGTCCATATACAAAAATTACATAAATAATTATATAATATACACGTAGACTTCAAATATATAAATATGCATATATATTTAAATTCTACGCGTATTTATGTAATATTTTTACATAATTCAGTAATTTTTTTGAAATTTGTAGTTTATTGTTTTTCAACATATATTAGGGGAGGGGATACAGAAGAGAAGAAAGGAGGGGGGGGGGGTAGTCACATTGCATAGTTTACATGTACACAATCGTATTTTACAGTATTATCCAGTATGCATCACCGAGCACATCACATTTACACTGGTCAATTCGAGCTAATACCTTATAGGCCAATCACTGCGGTGCCTTGTGCTTCGCTTCCAGGTCGTCAGACCCTACAGTCCTCAAGACCCTGTTTGTTCTATCGTCACCGGCTCCCTTTAGTGTCCTATCTCCCCTATCCTGGGTAGTCTCCTATTGTGGTGGTTTATAGTGGGGTTGTGGCTTGTGCGTCCTCTTCTATGGTGTGGGGATTGGTAAGTGGGGGTGGCCGTATGGCCAGTCATCCTCTATGGGGGCTCATTAGTCTGGGTTGCCCGCCCTCCAAGAGCGCCATAGTTCCCATGTACTCAGGAAGCGTTGTGGGCACGGGTGTGTCGTGACGAAGTGTGTTTCATAGAGTAGTTGCTTGTCTATTTCTTGTATAAGGGGTAGGATGTTGGGGTGTTTGTCAGATTTCCAGAGCCTGGCTATTAGTTTTTGGGCAGTCAATAGAATATGGCATATTAACTTCTTCGCCTCGGTGGGTACGGTACTCGGTATGTCTAGCAACAAGAAGGTTGCGGGTTCGAAGGGTATGTCAGTATTGGTGGCTTCGGTAAGGAGCTTGTGTACCTCTTTCCAAAATCTAACAAGGCGGGGGCATCTCCACCAGATGTGCATGACTGTTCCGTGATCACCTATGCATCTCCAGCATACCGGAGACGAGTGGGGGTATTGTTTATGTATGCGGGACGGGACCATGTACCACCTATATATCGTTTTCCTGTGTTGTTCCAGGAGTGGGGCAGATTTAATCAACCTCTTCGTGGAGGATATAATATGTTTCCATTTAGTTTCGGGAATTTTGGTCCCTAGGTCCAGGTCCCATTGTAGTGCCTGTGATGAGTTGTGGAAGGGTATGTACGTCTGAAGGGTTTTGTAACAGTCCGATAGTGGCTTGAATGTGGGCGGCATTTTCCCCGATATGCCTATTTTCTCCCAGTTAGAGAGTTCCACCGGCTTGAGTTGGCCCGGGGGTTTTGTCTTACTTCATGTGGTGAGAAGGGAGTGCAGTTGAAGGTGCGAATATTGTGATGTTTGTGGGATGTTGTAGGTGGATCGGAGCTTAGCGAAGTTCGTGAGTTTGCCTGCTTCACACATGTGTGATAGGTGGGTGATCCCCATGGCCTTCCATGGTGTCGCATGGAACGTAGGGATGCAGTATGTTATAGCTTCAATTGGAGTTGCCATTGATAGGGGGTGTCCTGTTTCGAAATGCCCTCTGTGTGTTTCCCAGACCTGAAGTGCCAATGCAAGTTGGGCGGGTGGGAGTGGGGTGGCCGGTCTGTCTTTTTTTGGTAACCACAGCAGATTGGGGATTTGGAAGGGTAAGATGGCTGCATGCTCCATTGCCACCCATTGGGGTTGGGTGTCTTTGGTCAAATGTGGCAAGAGGGAGGACAGTACTGCAGCTTGGTAGTACAATTTGACATTAGGGAATGCCATTCCCCCTTGTGCTGTGGGGGCTAGGAGCACTTTTTGTGAGATTAGTGCCCGTCTCGTTCCCCAAGTGAATTGTAACAGTTTGGCCTGGATAGTATTGAAGTATGATGGCGATACTCGTAATGGTAGGTTCCTAAATAAGTATTGAAGTTTCGGTAGTATGGTCATTTTTAGTGCTACTATGCGCTCCGACCAAGTTAAAAATAACCGGTCCCAGCCCTTCATTGTTTTAAGACAGTCTTCCCAAACCCTGGTATAATTCGCTGGGAACATATCTGTGGCATTTTTAGTAAATGTCAGGCCTAGATATTTTATGTCTTTTTTCCTCCATTCAAATTGGTAGTCTTTGTGTAGGTTCGCCAAGACTTGTGGGTCCAGGCGTAGACCCAATGCTTGTGTTTTGGAGGTATTGAGAGAGTAATAGGACAGTGTCCCATATTCATGTATGAGTCGCATTATGTGTGGGAGAGAGCTCTCTGGGTGGGAGATGTACAGCAGGATATCATCTGCAAACGCCCCTATCTTTATTTGGCGGCCATGCCAGTCCACCCCTGTTATTTCTGTTCGGGTTCTGATTCCTGTGAGCAGTGGTTCTAGGGCTAAAACGTAGAGTAGGGGGGACAAGGGGCACCCCTGTCGTGTGCCGTTGGTAATTTTAAAGGGGTTGGACAGAAACCCCGCTTGTAGTACCCTTGCAGTGGGGTGTGAATAGAGTGCAAATATCTGTGTGATGAGTTGGTGTGGAAAATCATACCTCTGCAGCACCTTGTGGAGGAAGAGCCAGCCCAGGCGGTCAAACGCTTTTTCGGCATCTAGTGCTAAGAGCAGTCCGCCTGGGCCGGACCTCCTCATCCTCTCTAGCACGAGGGCCAGTTTCCGGGTATTGTCCAGGCCCTGTCTCCCCAACACAAATCCCGTTTGATCGTCGTGTATGAGTGTCGGTAGTATTTTACCGATTCTGGTCGCTAAGATCTTGGCGTAGATCTTAGCATCCGTATTTAACAACGAAATGGGTCTGAAATTCTTACATTGATCAGCAGGTTTTCCCGGTTTAGGTATGGTCACTATCGTTGCTAAGAGCATCTCAGGTGGGAGTACTCCTGTGTCTGTGGCTTTTTGGAACACTTGTACGAGTCTGGGACCCAGTATTTCCGCGAACGTTTTGTAATATATATTAGGAAGCCCGTCTGCACCCGGGGATTTCCCTGTAGGGAGGTGTTGTATGGTGTGTAGAACCTCGGTAAGAGTGATGGGTTCAAGTAGTGCATTTCTTTGGTGTCTGTCTATCCTGGGCAGAGGAAGCTGGTTCAAGTACCTTTGGATAGCGTTTTCATCTAAAGGGGTTGTGTCTGGGTGATCTCCCAAATTATATAAGTCAGAGTAATATTTTGCAAACTCCTGGGTGATATCTAAGGGGTTTTGTATTTTGGACCCATTTGGTCCTTGTAAGTAAGCTATTTTGGAGGCCGCCAATTTCTCTCTCAGCCGATTGGCCAAATGTTTTGTCGCTTTCCCGCTATGGTGATATGTGGTGGCCTTCATTCTATGAAGCAGGGACGCAGTTTTGGCTGCCTGTAACTGATGTAGCTGGTTGGTCAGAGATTGGATTTGGTTTGCTAGAAGTGGGGAGGGGGATCGTTTGTTCTGGGTGATAAGGGCTGCTAGTTTCGTTTGGTGCTCAAGTATTGTGGTTTGTCTTTGTTTTTTGAGGTAGGACGAGCGTCTGATAAATAGGCCTCGTACTACAGCTTTGTGAGCCATCCACACAGTCTGTACTGACATTTCCTCAGTAGAGTTTGTGTGAAAGTAGGCAATGAGTTCAGCTTTTATTTGGTTCATAAAGTCGTGGTCTCGGAGTAAGGAATCGTTCATTCTCCAAGTCCCCCGTCCTTTAAACTGAAAGGAGTCATGTAACCCCAAGTACACTGGGCTATGGTCTGACCAAGTGATATCTCCCATAGAGCATGTAGAGATTTGTGCTAATGTGGGTTGGTCTACGTAGAATGTGTCTATGCGGGTATACGTGTTGTGTGCCGCCGAGTGAAAGGAGTAGTCTCTTTCCCCTGGGTGCAGCATTCTCCAACTATCATATAGGTTGTGTAGTGAGAGCAGTTTGGACACTGCCTTGCACGTGGAGTTTACGGTCGCCCGTCGTGTCCCCTGGGGTAGGGCAGTCGTGTCGACTTCTGGGGAGGTAAAGAAGTTGAAGTCCCCACAGAGCACCAGTCCACCTTGTCTATATTTGTCTATGTCTTGCAGAAGACGTCTGAGGTATTTTTCTGTCCCAGTATTTGGGAAGTAGGCAGATACCAAGGTATATTGGGTATTATTAAAAAGCCCTACTAGTAGGACATATCTCCCTTGGGCATCTACTAATTTTGTCTGCTCCTGGAATGCTACATCTTTATGTATAAAGATGGAGGCCCCTTTCGTTTTACTGTCTGAGAGGGCATGGTATTGATTTGGGTATAGTTTAGTGAAGATTTCTGGGGTCTTGGCCTTTTTAAAATGTGTCTCCTGGATACAGGCTATGTCTATCCCTTGTTCTTTTAGCTCTTGAAGTAGTAGCCTTCGTTTACCTGGGGTGTTCAGCCCCTTGACGTTATAGGTTAGTAGTTTCATGCAGGAGTGTCAGGTGAAAATAGCGTGCTTAGGTGGGTCGGGTCCTGTCCATCTGCGCTTATAACCGGTACTGCAATTGCCCTGGGTGGGGGTTGTGCACGGCGTGCGTCACTGTGCAATCTGAGAATATGACCAGTTGGGGAGTGAGGGAAGTAAGTAGGGGGTAAAACTGGGGTGAAAAGAACAATTGGGTAGGATACCCATTTCGGCTCCAAGGAGTGGGGCCTTGCCCTGCTGCCTAGCATGGAGGCGCGGCAGTCGGGGGGGTGGAGGTGAAGTTGGCAGTTCTCTAGGTCGTACACCATAGAAAAAGCCAAAAAAAAAACGTGAGCAGTATTAACATGCAACTATGGTAGCGAACAATGTGTGCAACCCGTTTCTAACGTTCTATTTTTTACCGTTTGGTTACGTGTTCTCAATAATAGCATATTGTATAGGATATAGGTCTCAGTACTTTTCAGCCCCCGGTAGGGGGTGTCTTAGTACCTCTAATCGGGCAGAGACAGAATCTAGCCAGCAATAACGCTTTCTGTTATGCCTTGCACATGTACTCCGGTAAATAACAACTATCAGTACATAGAATATAGAGGGGTGTCACCCAATTTGTTTTCCCAGGAACAACTCTAACGGGGTTATGCATCTATCTATTAACTGTTATATACATCACATAGTTACGTATGCCGGTAGGAATGTTCAGTTCTCATTGTGTTGTCCACTCCGGGGACATCCTCGGGACTTTAGTTGCTTTGGTGGGGTGTAGGTTCTGGATCGGGAGTCCCCATTCTTTCAGCTGCTGGATACCTTGCGCCACTGTGTTGACGGGGTGTATCGCGTCTTGGTAAGAAATTAAAAGTTTGGCCGGGTAGCCCCAGCGGTAGTTCACGTTGTGGTCCCGCAGGGCGGAGGTGATCGGTCCCATGGTTTTCCTGAAGTGTAGCGTGTCCGCTGAGAGATCCGCAAAGATCTTGATTGACGAATAGGCTCCTGGCATATCCGCCTTTCTGCTGGCCTTCATTATCCTCTCTTTGGCGTGGAAGAAATGAATCCTCGCAATCACGTCACGTGCGGCTGTCGTGGACAGGTGCTTTGGTCTGCGCAGCCTGTGTGCTCTGTCTATGATGAGTTGATCTGGGTGGGTTTCTGGTGTGAGGCACTGGAACATGTCTAATAAATAGTTATGCAGTTCTGCATTTGGTACAGATTCCGGGATCCCCCGGAATCTGAGGTTGTTCCTCCGAGCCCTGTCCTCCATGTCTGCTAGTTTCAATCTGTGGGCTTCTAGAGAGTCATCCAGTTCCTGCAGTTTGTCAGCCAGGCTGTTGTGTGCTACTGCATACTCATCCATCTTTGTTTCTATCTGGGAGGTGCGGTTGCCAATGTCCTGGATGTCCTTATGTAATTCAGCTGTCAGTGTTTGGAGCTGTTTTTTAATATTCAGCTGTATATTGTCTGAGAATTCAGCCATCATTTCTCTGATGGCTCTCATTGTCAGGGGCTGTTCATTTTCTGCTTGTGCAGGTGGTGTCTGAGGTGAGGGGGGGTGTTCCCGCCTGTTTTGGCCGCCGCCATCTTGCTCCTCACTCTGCTTGGAGGCCGCGGTCTTTGTGAGGAAGAATGAGGCTCGGTCCGACTTCCCTGCTTTCGTTTTTTGCCGCTGCGACATCGCGGGAGGTTGCTCAGTGCAATCCGGTAGGTGATCGCTCGGTATTCCGTTTATTTGTTGCTCTACACGGTTTTCTCGCCGGGAGCTGCTCCTACATGCGTCTGCTCAGCTCCGGCGGTAAGCCACGCCCCCCTAATTCAGTAATTTTATTGATTGCAATTTGAGGGACCTGCCTGCCAACCCAGGCCGAAATTCCAGAGAATTTAATTTGCTAGCACTGTATTTTACCCTGTAACGTTCCTACGACACCCTAAAACCTGTACATGGGGGGTACTGTTTTACTCGGGAGACTTCGCTGAACACAAATATTAGTGATTCAAAACAGTAAAACATATCACAGCGAGGATATTGTCAGTGAAAGTTACTTTTTTTGCATTTTTCACACACAAACAGCACTTTTACTGATGATATAATTGTTGTGATACGTTTTCCAGTTTTTTAAACACTAATATTTGTGTTCAGCGATGTCTCCCGAGTAAAACAGTACCCCCCATGTACAGGTTTTATAGCATTTTTGAAAGTTACAAGGTCAAATATATGGGTCAAATATTTTACATTGAAAATGGCCAGGTTGGTCACGTTGCCTTTGAGAGCGTATGGTAGCCCAGGAATGAGAATTACCCCCATGATGGCATACCATTTGCAAAAGAAGACAACCCAAGGTATTGCAAATGGGGTATGTCCAGTCTTTTTTTTAGTAACCACTTGGTCACAAACACTGGCCAAAATTAGCGTTCAATTTAGTTTTTTTACTTTTTCACACACAAACAAATATGAATGCTTACTTTGGCCAGTGTTTTCGACTAAGTGGCTACTAAAAAAGACTGGACATACCCCATATTGAATACCCTGGGTTGTCTACTTTAAAAAAAATATGTACATGTGGGGTGTTATTCAGAGATTTATGACAGATAATAGTGTTACAATGTCACTATTGATAAATTTTAAAAATGTATGTTTTGAAACCGCAATATCCTACTTGTACCTATAGCCCTATAACATGCAAAAAAAAGCAAAAAAGCACGTAAACACTAGGTATTTTTAAACTCAGGACAAAATTTTGAATCTATTTAGCAGTTTTTTTCATTCGCTTTTGTAGATGAGTAAAAGATTTTTCAAGTAAAAGTCAAAAAACATGTATTTTTTTCAATTTTTCATCAGATTTTTGTATTTTTTTTAAATTAAAATATATGAGATTATATAAATAATGGTATGTAAAGAAAGCCCCTTTTGTCCTGAAAAAAACAATATATAATTTGTATGGGAACAGTAAATGAGAAAGCGGAAAATTACAGCCAAACACAAACACCACAAAAGTGTAAAAATATGCCTGGTCGCAAATGTACAACATCGCAAAAACAGTCCAGTCCTTAAGGGGTTAAACAGCTCAGTTTGACCAAGAACCAGGAGACAGCTTCCCACGCCTGATAACACCATAATCACTACTTTAGCATCTAGTGGTTATGGTGCCTAGGCTGCTCATTTGATATTTTCAGTCCATGATCCAAAGTCTAACACTAACCTTCACCAATCGAGAGTTGGTACGCAGGAGCTTACGGACAATCAACAAAAGGAAGTCCATTTCTTCAGTACGTTCGTGGACCTAGAAATATAGAAAATTGTAAAAAAAAATAAAAAAAAATTATATTTTGAACTCTATTTTCTAGAACAAAACAAATTAAAGATAATCACTCAAAAGGAATGGACATGCTAATATACCGAAGTATTTACAAAACAGTGATTTATGCCATTCACTAAATAAATCATTTGAAGATGAATGTCATGAGTACGGCTATTGCACTTGTCTAGTTCACTCCCAGCACACTCTATCTGACTTTGCAACCCAAAGTTAAAGGAACACTAACTTTATGGTGCTTCAAGTGTCTGTCTGACTTACTTATCCTTTGGAGATCATTTTTTTCTCTCCTTTCCATGTGTTGTATTGTCACTTTTTTTACACACACAGACAGTGACTATCCACTGGCTTGGTTTTTTGAACACTCAAGAATATGATTATGAGAATATTTAGATTTGAAAGTAGTAATTGCAAGCATTGAAGTCCCCACTGTTCCCTTTAACTATATCTCTTGCTCTGTAAAATGAACTTTAATCACCCACAGGAGACTCCTTCAGGGTCTATAAGGCTATTAAACAGAGCAGGGGATAAGAAACCCTAAATTAAACAGACTGAAGGTTAAGCTTTAGATCTCACTTTACAGGAAGTGTTTAGTAGGAAGTCTGTGCAAGCCACATGCAGAAGACGTGACTAGGACTGTATAAACAAAGTGAAAGAACTCCTAAATGGCAGAGAAATGAGCAGTGAGATTGCAGGGGCATGATCTATACACCAAGTTGTTTTCATGCCTATAGTGTCCTTTTAATTTCATTATTTTCTTTTACAAGACAGAACTACACCAGCACAACTCTAAAGTGTCCCTCGTAAAATGAGGATCTCTCATCTCATTTCTAAGAGCTCCAAATGTTATGTATGTTTTGCAACAAAACTCACAGTAAAGTCTCTTTAAGATAGATTACATTTATTTATATAATTGGCTATCTGTATGTTATTAAGTCAAAAAAATGTCTGAAATAGCCCCGGCGCTTGAACTATCCCCCAGCCACTCGCGTATAATGAAAGTACACCTGTCTGGCCATTTGAAATATTAGGAGACATGTAATAAACAAGCTCTCTCAGAAGTGCATGCAGACTAGAAAACACAACACTACTTCATTCTTACAAGCACACTAAAAACGGAAAGAGCTTATTCAAGTCATAGGATATAGCTAGATGGGAAGGACAGGATCAGGCCAATGCAACAAATGCCACAAAACATACTTTAAAAAGCAAAAGTTAATAAAATGATGAGGAGCTCCTTAGCCAAAGCCAACTTTTGCGATATTCAAGACATTTGCTTATATTGTCTGAAGAACAAAATTATTGTATGACCATTGCGCAGCCCAACAGGCCTATACTGCTGTCACATCATTTGCTACTGCCCAAGATATGATTTTTATTTTTATTTTATTTTTTAAAGTATCTGAATTGATACCAAAAGGGTCAGGCATTTGTTGAACCTTGTAGGCTTTTTTAGATACCCACCACAGTCCATTGCGGTTGATACAGAGGCCTCAGGACTTTTCTTGTGATGGAAAACGAAAAGCTTGTATTTTGCAAAAAGAAAAGGTCACAACATTGGAGCAAAGCTGGTAAGATGTGCAGCATACATTGTGGAACAAAAAATAAGATTCACAGTTTGAAAAGGCCTGTAGTCCTAATAGTCTCCAGAAGATATCTCAAACAAAGATAAGTCCTTTGAATTGACTACCTCTGCAACATGGGCCTCCCATCTCTTCTTGACGTTTGAGAAATTATTCTCCAGGTCAATATATCTACGGTCTGAGTAGAGGATCTAGGATGGCACGGTTCTTACAGACAAAAAGTCTCTGGCCTTCCATTACCTCTTTAATTCAATCGACTAGATGTTTCCGAAACAGTATTCTACTTTGGATTGGTAATGCACAAAAACGTTCCATTGAAGAGCGGTTTGACACTCATATGGATCCCAGCATTCTGTACCCTCTTCAAAGATAAAGATAAAGTGACAGTTTCCCTTCCTCAATGTACATCACAATTTTGTCCTTATCAGGACTTTATTTAGTGTCGGCTGATGTGCTCAGCTAATGAGTTCGTAAAATAATCTGCATTAGGAACTTTTGCATTTACTATATCTATGAAGATAAGCCAGTTTGTGTGTGCCCAAGGGATCCAAGTAAGTATCAAGTCATTCGAAAACAGTTTGACCCCTTACCATGAGACCGTACCAGGGACTCCTAGAACCATAACGATTACAGTCATCTACAATGAATGGTAACCCTGGTGTAACAAGCACAAACATACTTGAGAGCAAAAGCAAAATTAAACAACCAGTGGTTCTCACTACGTTTGGAAATGGTCACAATTATATACAAGCCATTATCCCGACATTTTTAAAATTGTTAATTAAAGAAGCACAGTGGTTCATACTGCAAGTGAATTATATGATATAACAAATTCTGCAAAAATACTTCCATTTAAATATTCACTGCTGACTTTGAGAGATAGATTTGTGTTAAATAGTTTTTTATTTTGTTTATAGTATGATGGCAGGTATATATCAAGGATAAGATTAAATGCAGTGTTGCCTGCGCAGAGGCTTATTGTGAAAGATAAGGAGTAGTGTACATGGGCCTACGCAGAGGCCTTATATGGCTTTACATTATAAGATCAGTCATTAGCACTTCATAAGCATTCTGATTCAGAGCTGTTTATATATGTTGCAGATTGCTTAGGGAGACTATTATTAACCATATGTAATCAATTTAAAAAAAAATGCAAACATTGAATAATTTACCTCGCAGGGTGCATAATCACCTGCGCAGAAACATAAACGTCAAACATTATAGGCATAACGGAATCTAATACAGTTAACAAGCATACGCTTAAGTTATTATCGTGTATAACGCATTACATCTTTAAAGACAAAGCAAAGGGCAGCGTATGTTACCAAGGGAAAATGCAATCTGAAGAGCGTTAAGGTATGGGATGAGCGTTAAATAGGTACATACACCTGCATACATGTGTCATTACTGTAAATAGATATTTAAACATATGTTTTGGTTTTTTTTGCTTTTGGCCTGGTCTGCAAGCAACAGAGGGGCAGCGGGTACAACACACATAAGCAGGAGGACCACCCGCAGGCACAGTCCCCTAGGGCTCACAGTGTTGGGGACATTTACCTTCAGGCCCTCCTCAAAACCTAGAGGCAACGGCTCCTCAACCACGACATGGCACAGTCCCAGAGCCGCAACATCTGGCCAACAGACTCCATGAACACCGCAGCAGCGCCCAGTCGGGCTCCACCGCCCACATGCACAGCCTCTAGAGCCCCATCCGTCCTGTGGGTGTCAAATCGACATAGAGGCTTCTCAGGGTAAGGCAGGTGATCCGATCTCTGAGAATCGGTTAGGCCCGTGATAGATGCCGGACTAGCAGTGCAAGCGGTAAGGGTCTCTCAATTCCAGGCGTGGTTTTCAGGAGGGCCACGTCTAGGCAGCCTGTGCCTGAAAAGGAGAACAGCGTTGTCTCCAAGCGGTACTTCCCACCCCGGAGTGTGTCGTCTCCACGAGGCCGGGTTCACCCCCAACGGCCGGGTGGAGGGAAGCGAGGCCGCGTCTCTCGCCAGTGTGGTCCACCATCGAGACCCATGCATGTATTTGCGCATCTGGCCTGGTGATCGGTTGCCGGTTCTTGTTCAATGGCTGCCCATGTCCATTATTAGGATGGCAGAGTTTATCAGCTCCGCTGGTCCCGGTATGTATTTGGCCTCAATCTGGTACCAAATGAAAGCTTGGGCGATTCCCTATATCATTACGATGAGTAATCCGGCTTTGGGGGCAGTCTGCGAGTGTGTTTAATGCCTTTTTCCGGAGCTCGGGCCCGGAGTCATGGTGCTTTGCTTCCATGTAGCTTGGCGGCATGGCCCTGCCGCCGAGAGATAGATTTGTAGTTATTATCTAGTCTTGTTTTTTGTTCTTTTAGAGAAATCAATTCTAGTTTACACTAGAGATTGTAAGATTTTCTAAAGAATCTCAAGTTCTGGAACTTATTCTCTGAGAGGAATATCAGAGCAATGCTCAGCATCAATTAGTTTAAATAGAAACAGAATAGAAGACTGAAGTATTTTAGTTTTATGATGCCAGGAATTATATTCAATTTGACATTAGAGACAACAAAAAGTTTGTGGTATATAAATAAAATTGGGGCTTAGACATATTAAGCTAGTCAGTTTATTCTCGGAGGGAAACCAAACACTGGAAAAGACCTGTTCCTGTGCAGGAAAAAGGTCATCCCTTTAGTGACATTTCAGTAAGAACAATATGAACCGCCAGAAGGATGCATGGGAGGGAGGAGGAAGAAAAGTACAGGCTAGTAAACCAAGAACCAGTCACTGAATATACTTCAAGAAAATTCATAAAAGATTTGCTAGATATAGCAGAAAGGAATAAAATTATAAAGTGTTCTTTAGAATAAATACATGGTTAGCAGAACAAATTTAGTACCAAGAAAGTATTTAAAGGACGTGACAGAGAAGCATGTTCCGCATTGCAGAAGTCACGACACGGGTCTGCCCCCCTTACAAATGTCAAGACACGGGTCGCCCCCTCCCCCCTTACAAATGTCAAGACACGGGTCGCCCCCTCCCCCCTTACAAATGTCAAGACACGGGTCGCCCCCTCCCCCCTTACAAATGTCAAGACACGGGTCGCCCCCTCCCCCCTTACAAGTGTCAAGACACGGGTCGCCCCCTCCCCCCTTACAAGTGTCAAGACACGGGTCGCCCCCTCCCCCCTTACAAGTTGTCAAGACCGAGGGTTAGCCCCCTCCCCTTACAAGTGTCAAAGACGCGGGTGGCCCCTCCCCCTTACAGAGTGTCCAGACAAGTTTGCCCCCACCCACAAATGTCAAGACCGCGGGTGCCTCCCCCTACAAATGTCTAAACCACGGTGCGCCCTCCCCACCACAAATGTCTGAGCAGTTGCCTCCCCCCTTGAAATACAAATGGTTAAGCCCCTTCGTCAGAGACCACAGGCCCCTTTACAAATGTCAAGACACGGGTACCCCCCACAAATGTCAGACACGGGTGCCCCCTTACAAATTCAAGACAGGTGCCCCCCCAAATTCAAGTTTACAAATGTCAAGACACAGGTGACCCCCTCTTACAAATGTCAAGACGGGTCCCCCCCTTACAAATGTCAAGACACGGGTGCCCCCCTCTTACAAATGTCAAGACACAGGTGACCCCCTCTTACAAATGTCAAGACACGGGTCACCCCCCCCTTACAAATGTCAAGACACGGGTCACACCCCCCTTACAAATGTCAAGACACGGGTGCCCCCCTCTTACAAATGTCAAGACACAGGTGACCCCCTCTTACAAAAGTCAAGACACGGGTCAACCCCCCTTACAAATGTCAAGACACGGGTGCCCCCCTCTTACAAATGTCAAGACACAGGTGACCCCCTCTTACAAATGTCAAGACACGGGTCACCCCCCCCTTACAAATGTCAAGACACGGGTCACACCCCCCTTACAAATGTCAAGACACGGGTCACACCCCCCTTACAAATGTCAAGACACGGGTGCCCCCCTCTTACAAATGTCAAGACACGGGTCACCCCCCTCTTACAAATGTCAAGACACGGGTCGCCCCTCCCCCTCACAAATGTCAAGACACGCCCCCCCTTACAA
>OW240924.1:80599165-80622519 GCA_933207985.1 Pelobates cultripes
GGGTGCCACCCCCCGCCCCTTGCAAATGTCAAGACACGGGTGCCCCCCCTTCTTACAAATGTCAAGACACGGGTCGCCCCCCACCCCCCCCTACAAGTGTGAAGACACGTGCATTTAATCAATGCTCTCCAATGAGGGACATGAAGATAGTGGATGTCCTTATGCACAGCGTCAGGACGTCCAGCGTAGTTTCACGGAGTTAAGCTCTATGAGACAGCAAGAAGCTACTAGAGGCAGTCTTAAGACTGCAATATAAACATTGCAGTTTCTCTGAAACTACAATGTTTTACATTGCAGGGTTGAGTGAACAGAGACACTGCGCCCAGACCACTTTAATGAGATGAAATGATCTGAGTGCCTATAACGTCTGTTTTAAACTATAAAACAGGCAATCTGCAAACACCAATCTACATCATCGACAAGACATGCAAGAGTAGAGCTGTATGATTTAATTAAATGCGACTAGGAGTGAAAAGTTTAGCCTTTTCCAGTATCTATGCATAAAGCCTGGGCTCTGTGTGTTAAAGTCATGCTTACACAGCGGACTGCTTTCAGCCTATTACAGAGCCCATTGATGGAATGAACTGATATGGCAAGATGGAAGTGTGTAATCTCAACCTTAGCCATACCTTCAGTTGGGGCAGTAATGTGGGTGCCCAGGGATCCTTATTTAGTGTTAAATGGTTTGAAAATTGGTTAACACTGAATGTAGGTACAGTGCCACAGGATGCCAGGTGCTATAACCAATTCAATGAGATGAAATGCCTATAGGTATTATAGTGTCCTTGTAAGATAATAGGCATGACTGCTCTAACTGACACAGGGTTACACTTTGTATTTGTTTCACTACGACTTCCTTGGCGTCTCCCTTATGGAGTCCCCTCCCTCATATATGTAATGTATGATGCTTTGTTTTGTTCTATAATTATCATTTCCCCAAACTGAATATGTTCTATTACTGGTTTGATTTGGTAATTTTTGTTAGGAACAAATAATTTTAAAAAATCAGTATATGCAGCCTGTGCAATATCAGAATGCTTCCATGAATTGCATCAGGGTAATCCTGATCCCCACTTTATCCTCTTTAAAAATAATAATCTCACTGCTAATGTTATCGGTCATTGCCATAACAACCAACCTATCACAATCTGCTGATTTTATATCAAAGATCATATTGCAACAACATCTTAACACGACCATTTAATGAGTGCATCGGTCATTCTGTAAATAAAAATACTGACAATTTCTAACAGGAACATTCCTTGCACCCAAGGCATATTTTTATTTTTACTTGAAAGAAATACAGTTCTTACAAAGATTACATAAATAATGAAAAATGAAAACATGCACATCTATCCCTAAATCAACAGCAAATCTGGATACTACAAGTGAGAGACAAGAGAGCAAACACATATAGCGCTGTACATAATATCTGGGTTCAAGTTCACATTGCCTTCCTGCTTCTCATAAACGGGGAAAAAAAGAGGGGGGAAAAGTATGTGTGAGAAAACTGTTTGTTGGATTGGCAACTGACATTTAATGTGGATAAGTGCAAGATAATGCATATGGGGCGTAAAAACCCAAAGGCAGAGTACAGAATATTTTATAGAGTCTTAACCTCAACATCTGAGGAAAGGGATTTAGGGGTGATTATTTCTGATGACTTAAAGGTAGGCAGACAATGTAATAGAGCAGCAGGAAATGCTAGCTAAATGCTTGGTTGTATAGGGAGAGGTATTAGCAGTAGAAAGAGGGAAGTGCTCATGCCATTGTACAGAACACTGGTGAGACCTCACTTGGAGTATTGTACACAGTACTGGAGACCGTATCTTCAGAAGGATATTGATACCTTAGAGAGGGTTCAGAGAAGGGCTACTAAACTGGTTCATGGATTGCGGGATAAAAACTTACCAGGAAAGGTTAAAGGATCTTAACATGTATAGCTTGGAGGAAAGACGAGACAGGGGGGATATGATAGAAACATTTAAATACATAAAGGGAATCAACACAGTAAAGGAGGAGACTATATTTAAAAGAAGAAAAACTACCACAACAAGAGGACATAGTCTTAAATTAGAGGGACAAAGGTTTAAAAATAATATCAGGAAGTATTACTTTACTGAGAGGGTAGTGGATGCATGGAATAGCCTTCCAGCTGAAGTGGTAGAGGTTAACACAGTAAAGGAGTTTAAGCATGCGTGGGATAGGCATAAGGCTATCCTAACTATAAGATAAGGCCAGGGACTAATTAAAGTATTTCGAAAATTGGTCAAACTAGATGGGCCGAATTGTTATCTGCCTTCACATTCTATGTTTCTGTGTTAAGATGTACAAAACAGAATGGGAAGTTCAAGTTTAGCAATATTTTTTAAAAGGGTCCAGAAATCAGAAGTCCTGGTAAAACCATGAATACATAAGGTACCAAGATATCACTCTTATGTGAAGTCACTCATATTTTATTGCAAACACTGTGGATCTGATTTTTAGTGCAGTGATCGAAACTGTTCCAAAAGTACTTACTTCATCAATAAAAATGTGTGTGAACTCGGTTAAGCTCTTTGCACCAACAATCTTCTGAAGGAGGACACCAGTTGTCACATACAATAGCCGAGTATCAACTGTTGCTTTTTTTTCCAACCCCACCTTCAGGTAATAGAAACCATATATGAACACATTAAAAATCAAATTTAAGAAGATTAACATCTTTAAAACAAAATTTCAAGCTACATTTTATTTTAGGGTGATTTCACCAATCTCTATAAACCAGGGAATATCACGTCACTTTTCTGGAAACTAAGGTGACAAGTGTCTTGGCAATCGTTCAACACAATTTACAAATTCTGACAGTCTTCTTCAACATAGCTGTTTTTTGCACCACAACCAACATTTATTGTATTGTACCAAAAACAGATAATATGATAACTCTAAAGCTTGCAATTTGGTTAGTCCCCACTCAGGTCTCAAAAAGTTTTTTGCTAACTTGTGCCATTACAGAGATTACCTATACCATTGCACATCAGACTGACTCTCTCCTCCCACCCCACCCCAATCTCCTATAGGGGCAGTTCATAACCAAAATGTTGGAAAGTTCTCTCTGCACAAGAAATACAGCTATCCCGGACAAACGTTTCGCCTTCTTTGTGCTTCGTCAGCAAAATGTAACAGATACCCCTCTGAAATTACCCTTTTTAAAATTCTTTATTTTTTTGTGCACATATAACAGTACAGGTTTGCCTTGCCACAACAAAATTGGCATGCATAAGAATTACATTTAATCGAGAATGGTGTGGCTTCCAGGAGACATTTTTTTGACATTTTTGTAGGATAGTATGCATTAATTATAGTCAGAAGAAAAACTAAAAAGCATATGTTAGGCTGACTGTATTTGTGTTATAACAGGAGGTGTAAGAGACAGGCTAGTAATTAAGTAGAATTCTGTGTAACATGATAGATAGTGAGAGGACAGGCTGCATCAAAAAAAGCATGAGCGTGTGTCATCTATCATTTGCAGGACAGCTCTGTTAGCCTAAAAGAAACCTAGCAATAAAACATGAAAGAAAATAAAGGAGCTACATATATATCAAGAGTTCGTGACCATTGGATTGCCTGGTAATACATGAATGTCAACATATTAAGTAGGTACTGCTAGCATTGCGTACGTACTGTGAGAATTTCTGAGGACTGCTAAGACGATGCCGAGAGATGGGAAGCTGCAGACACATAATAGTAAGTCTAGCCTCGTGTAGGGGCTCCGCCATTAACGGGTGCCGATGTGCTTGTGTCTTCCTGCCAGCGTTTCGGTAGGTACCATCACCTGGCTCAGGGCTTCTAGGTCTTTTCGGTGCACGTGGGCGACCTCTCTGAGCAGGAATCCTTAGCCGGCACGACTTGCGCGCATGGTTGCGGCCCCATCCAGAATGCCTTGCTGTGTAGCTGCCGTGGAGTGTCTTGTTAGAATGTCGGCATTGATGCATAGGCCGCAGGCCCTGTGTCTCCCTCTTCCCTTTTAGGACTTTGCACGATGTGCGCTTCAGATGCTTCGTTGCTTCTTTTCTTCTGACAGGCCTGGGCTGGACCTGGACGTGCTGATCTCTTGGTGAGGCATTTACTTGTCTGCTTGCTATCTTGGCCCAGAATTGGGCACATATTCTGTCGAATGCGTGCATCCATGGCTCTACACCCAGAGGCTTCTGTTGGTAGGCTTGTGTCAGAGCACCCCTTAGGGAGGCAGCCATCTTGCTGAGTAGGCCGCAGTCTCCGGCGTTGTGTATAATTGATAAATTCCACGAGAGTAAGTCATGGGGCTCACCAGTAGGGACCGGGATATCCCCCACCAGTCCAGGGGATTTAGCGGTATTCCGGTGTGTGATAATATTCCATATTAATTATGATTGATCACTATTGAGCAACTCAAACATTTATAGATAGTTAAGATGGCATCTGTAAGCATATAAGCACACATAGCACATATTACTAGATGCAGGCTTGAAGGCTCTGTGCCACAGCTATTAAGAGCTGACACAGCACTTCAGCAGTTTGAGAAACTTCTGTTGCCATCAAAAACGTATGTTGCCATCTCTAGAACAATACAAAGAAAGCTTGTAGATAAGAGATAATTAACCGCACAAGACTTGGCATAAGTTCTGGAGGTCCTAAACAGTCTGGCCATCTGCCAGGTCCATCCAGCTGCTTGTATCAAGGTATTTTGCTGGGCTGCACTGATAAGGAACTACTGACTGACCTTGAAGACAGGTATATAAGACTAAGGAAATCTTGCGCTCCCTTGGAGAACTACCCACCTGTAATGCGGACGCGTGTTACTGGTTTCTGCTGTTCCCAGAAGAGAGGGTCTCTCCGAGTGACTGCCTGAGTTCCCCCCAGTCATGTGTGGCAAGGAGACAACCAAGCTTCTCTAATGGTGATGTATACTTAAGCTGATATATCTAGATACTAAGCTGTTTGAAGTAAATGCATGCAACTACTTAAATGAGAGTAAAACTTACTTTGCTTAGATCCCTTTGTGGATAATAAAGTGTAGTGTGAATTCTTATATTCATATACTCAATGTACTCTATCCGAACTGGGTTGTGTGCCCGCCAATATCATTACAAACCTTATTAGGTATTGATTATTACTTTTTGGATATTGGTGCTTCATGAATTTAATGATTAGGCACAACACGGTGTCTCACGGAATGCTGAAGAGCGAGGAGAGCGTCCGCCTCTCCACAGCTCTCTCACAAGTAGGCCATAAATCACTGTGTCAGGCTATCGGTGTCAAAGAGTTGCTTGTGAGGTATTGTAAGGACCGCTGGGACTCCCTCTACTAAGACCACGCACACCTGCGCTCAGATTTGCCGGTAGGTTGTCAGTGCCAAATGCTAGAGCCAGCACAGCATGCGCCTGGTCCGCTCTGCAGTCAGGCTCCGCCCCACCCCCCTTGGATTACTCTTTTAACTTGGGAAGCACCAAGCTCATAATTGCCACAAAAACTGAATATGAGAATGGAAAAAAGCTCAGATAAATAGCTGACCCTTCAGTAAATACCAAATCTAAAAGGGTAATCCAGACGTGGCCCCGTGCTCACTGTACCTAGAGGTGTATCAGCTACACCTCGCTGACGAGGCCAAAGAAGGCTGAAAGGATCACCGGGGTTTCTCTATCGTGCTTAGAAAACATGCCGGTATTTTAGTTGTGGACAGCCCTTATTGGTGAGATCAGTCTGATATGTAAATGGTATAGGTTCTCTTTCTAATGGCACAAGTGATCAAAAACATGTTTGAGATCTGAGTAGGGATTTACCAAAGGGCAGGCTACAAAGTTTCTCTAAGCTTTTTTGCCCAATTTATTGTTTTGCACTACTTTTTGAGCTATGCCACTCTTTATTGCTTAGCTGTTGGCAGCTTTGCTTCAGCAAATATCTCCAATTGTTCTCTTCAAGCAAACCATAAGCTCAAACGAAGGGCAAACTCTGAGCATAACAGTCAATGGTTGTAGCACCACTAAAATTTACTATTCACAATTTTCCTTCATCCATTTGTTGCTCAGTAATCACTACTACCAGATCTTCACTATAATGGACTTGAGATTAGTATTCTCCTGGTAATGTATCAAACTGAACTCCAGCTAACTCCAGGAATATTCACCAAATTCTGAATTCTAGTGAATTAGTATCAGAAAGGCAAAACGGACGCCAGAACAGCCAGTTTGAAAACATTGTCCAGCTCAACTATAATCACTATTTTCTGAATTTCTTGTAACATTTTAATAACCTGAATAAACTTTTATTAAAAAATAAAAAACATAATTCAGGGAAGAAGGACATGGCTAATCATATTACACTGAACAAAAAGCACAATTGAACATGTAGCATACCTGGTAACCAACTAAGCCTCCAAGGGTCCATTTCCGTTCCCTGCTTATCCAAGTAGCAATGCTGCGTGCAGCTATTTTACGAGGTTGGGTAACAACAACATTGCAAAATGATGACTGCTGTAGGTAGTGATCCAAGATGAACTGCGGCAACTGAGTACTTTTACCACTGCCCGTAGCTCCATGTATAATCACAACAGAATTATTTTCAATCAAAGTAATTAACTGTAACAGGAACAGAGTTGGTTAAAAAAACACAATATTAAATATTAATAGACATTCTGAATAGCATGGCAATTATCAAAATTTCTTGCAAGTAACCCCTCATGAAACAGTGATATACCAGCATGGGAAGAGGGAATTTGGAAAGCTACGGCTAAAAGTAAAATTGCTCTGGCACTTTGATAAGAAGAATCCTTTTTCTTACAAATCCAGGGTTGACACTAACATGACACCAAGAATTTAGTCTACCTGGTGGTCAGGGGAGATCAGGAGAGGGTGTCAGGTGCAGTTTTGAGATTCCCCTAACATTTCTATAAAAACCTCTAGAATAAGATTTACAAATGTAAGTGAGAAAATAAATACTGAAGTAAAAATATAAATAAATTTTAAAAAAAACAACAACACGTTCTGTTTTTAGAGTGGGGTTTACTAAACTTACTGTGGATATGAGCAACTGTGTCAAACCACTCCAGATATTATACAGGCAAAGTATTCAAGGGAAATGGGTTAATCAATAATTTGGCGAGTTATATTTTGTATCAAAATCTCATCATTTAGTTTTATTCTGCCCCCACTTTTCTCAAAATCTCTTTAGTACTAATTTTTAAAAGTTATACAACTTTAGCCAACCAATATGCATATTGGTAACATTTAATCACAAAAGAACATTGTGGGCGAGTGTTATCTGGATAAATCAACAGTATATAACCAAATAAAAAAGGGGGTCAGGTGTTTAATAATCCGAAACCTCTGTCTGTAAATTGAACCTAGTTAATTAAGACCATCCCATCTCATTGGGAAGCATGTTACATTCTAAATTGTACTTTCAAATATGAATTTATTTTTTATTTTATTAAACAAAGGGTTTGCAGTCTGACTGCTCAATTCTCTGCTATCTAGGAATTTTTTTTGTTTTTGTTTTTTTTTTTTAAATAACATATATATACAAAACCTATCTAATAACAATAAATACTGATCTAAATACACATATCAACAGGACAGATATAAGAAATAATAATCGCACAATGCAAAACACCAAGCATACAAACAATCTTTCACACCATCAGAGTGGGAGAAAATTAGTCCTAAAATAATTTTAACAGATAGACTTCTAACCAAATCCATTTCCCACTACTCCCTTCCTTCTCTAGCACTATTACTTAAAGACAAGATCCAATCCAACTTATTCTTATGGAGGAAAAAAATATATATATTATGAATAGTGAAGCATACAACTATAGGCAATAGTACTAATGTTAGCCATATATTAATAAGATTTTGTCCAACCACATCTTGTATATCCCTTTCTTATAAATTGCATTAGACACATTAATCAGATTGGTTTCCATTGTCAGTTGATATTTAATTTGTTTGATCAAGTGAATCTTTTGAAAGGGAATGGATGATTTCCAGCTTCTAGCAATTATAATTTTAACGGCCACTAGACAGTGCGCCGCTATACAACTTAATTTCAGTAATTTGGAATGCAAGTTTATATGCAAAAGGGCAGTGGCAGGGTTTTCTTCTAATTTGTTATTGGATAGTGTATAAGAAATATTGAAAGTCCATGCCCACAGCAGCCTCACTGCAGGGCAGGTCCACCAAATATGCATATAGGTTCCCACCCGGGAACCACATCTCCAGCATGTGCCACCTAAATACAGAAACATTTTGGCTATTTTAGACAAAGTATAGTACCAATTATATACCAGCTTAAAGTGACATTCTACCAAATTTAAACTATGTATATTCTTGGTAATATGAGCAAGTGAGGTACACCAATCTTTATTTGAAATTGCTATAGCTAATTATTTTTCCCAATCTGCTATCTAGGAGTTGATTTACTGTTTATGCAGCCCTAGTTACACCTCCCTGCATGTGACTTCCACAGCCTTCCTAAACACTTTCTGTAAAGAGTCATCAATGTTTATACTTCCTTTATTGCAAATTCTTCATTATTTCGATTTTTCATTATCTCCTGCTCTGATAAAAGCTTGCTAGACCTTGCAGGAGCCTCCTGTATGTAATTAACACAATTTACAGAGCAGGAGATAAAAGCATCTAAAGGATGTTAACATCTGATTGAAAATGAAACCATTTTTTCATGCAGGCTGTGCCAGTCACATCCAGGGGAGGTGTGGCTAGGGCTGCATAAACAGAAAAAGTGATTTATCTCCTAAATGGCAGTGAAATGGGCAGTGAAACTTCAGAGGCACAATCGATACACAATAACGGTTTCATTAAGCTAAAGCGGTTTTGGTGACTATAGTGTTCATTTAATATGAGATCTTCATTAAACAAGGTACACATAGAAAAAGTTCAAATCTACATATGAATATCTTAATTAAAACAGAATTTACTTATAATCTCATATACAGACTAGTACCTCCTCTCTGTTTTTTGATATTGGCAAAGTTGGGTAGGTATGCACGTTTTCTTCAAAAAGTAATTTGTCCCATCCAGAACATTTCCGTCGGGATGCTGAAAGTAAAAAATGCAAACATTAAAATATAGATATGCACATATATCTATTAAACAAGTAACTCATTCATAGAGAGTGAAATTACTTTTTTTATTTCTAATTAGGTGCTGCAGAGAACTGCCAACATATTTCAGTATAAAACTACTCAATCTATAAAAAATAAATTAAAAAAAGATTAATCATGTGAATGGGTAACAGTTTGAGGTCTCCTCATTCATGCGCAAGAGTTCAGCAGCAACATTGGCTCATGGCGCTCTCAAGAGGACCCACCAGGAAAAGATGGCAGCACCCGCTAGGGACAGGATTAGGCAAGTAGAACTCACCTTTACCTACTTCCCCGCTTGGACCGCCAGCGGCTATGTTACCGTTGAGGGTCTTTGCAAACTGTGCTCAGACAAAGCTGTCACCACCTGTTTCTTTCCTACAGTTTCCCTGCATTCTTACGAGAGAAATTTATATAGTTTAGAAAATTGTTATTCTGATAGAGAGGTACACTAGCAGCGAAGATCGGGTCATGACCCAAGAGTGATGAATTTAAAACAGAGTTCCTTATCGCGAGCTCCCTCACTGAAGAGATGACTGTTTATGTTCCACTTGGTTCTTTCACATGAATTGTTCTTAATCTCTGGATCAGGATAAATAAATGTGACCCCATGCTGTTATAGTGAGCCCCCATTGGCTCGAAGGAGCACATTATATTAAGCAGGCCGCAGATAACTACAAAGATAAATGGTTTACTGAAGTAAGCATGCTTTTTTCGTAGAGACGCCTTTGACAGGAAGAGTCTAATGAAGGTGCTTTGTTGATTTGATTGGTCGTGTATTGTAATAAACACTCGAACTTTCAAAATAAATTTTGAACCATTATTCCAGATCAGTCTCCATAGAGCAGACACTCCACCTCAGGTGATGACTTCTGTTCAATCCAATGCTTCTCTACGAGCAGCCATTGAGAGTGTTCGTTATCCTCATGCAGAGTGTGATGACCTTGGATTTCTGAAGGTCTTCATGAGGAAGAGCCTTTAGTGGTTGGCAGAGTGGTAGTATGAGACAAATGTAAACATTGTGATTTCTCTGGAAAGCTGTCCATAAAACTAGACAAGAGCTATACACCAAAACCACTTTGTTAAGCTGAAGTGGTTTTGATGCTTAGAATGTCAATTTCCAAATGAAGAGTAGGCCATCAAGATTATTTTACACATTCTTCTGCCCCCTGGCTCTGCTCTTCTTTCCTCTGCTTGAATCACAGACCCTGCCCTACCCTTTATTTGATGCTCATCTCTCTTTCCCTCGCATATCCCTGTATTTTTTGCGTCACAAACTGGCTTACTTCTTCACTTACTCTTAAAAAAAATCCCTAACTTTCCTTTATCATCACCAGTTTTCAAACCTTGAACTACTTGATTATTATATTTTATTTTCAATATGCTGTTCCCTTAATGCATTGCCAGCAAGTGGCCTGTATATACTATAGAGTTTTCTCATGTATTACACAGCTTGCTTTGAGACTTGTTCCAATAGAATTCATTGATGAGGTTACAGGAAAACTAATTATTTTATGATTATTGTAAAGAATTATATTTTAAATAGTACATGTAGTTAGACTGTGTATTATTTCAACAAGTTAAAATAGCTCCTTACTTACTCTTGTTCTTACATGCCCACTGTAGTGGTTAGGATTCCAGGCCCCATTTTCTGGCAATTGGTTTGGCCTCTTGCCTGGTCTTGACGGGTGCTGGGTCTCCTCTATGGCTGGCTGTGTTGTGCATCAGGCTTCGTCACAGCCAATTGCCGATCCTGCAGGCTATTCACTGGCTAAGAGCATCAACTGACCATTCTCAGCCAATGATTGCAAATCTGTGCATAGAAATATGCACAAGATTGACATTGGTCAGCCTGGAACTAGCATTCCAAAGACGCTGCACATACAAACTCCAGGCACCAAGAACACTTCAAAACTGTTTGGAGTTAAGATTTTACTTCAATTTGGTCAGAAGCAAGACTTGTTTGCAAGCAAAACGCAATGTCAGAATTCATGTGTGAGTAGTAGCTCTCAATTAACTGCATGTTCTTTGGACAGAAACGCAGTATGTCTGACAAAAGATGGCTGCCCCCAATTGACAAAGGTAACAATGAAAATTACTATACATGCAAGTTTTATATTCTGCATATATTATTTATACACACACAACCAACAAAAAATACTTAAAAGAGGCTCTTAAAGCACCATAATCACTACATTTGCCCCAAACTTTAGGTCTCGATCCTAAGTTTAAGAACCACTAATGCAAAATTAATCATTAGGCCAGCACAGCTAGCCGTAGGAGATATAACATGCCAAGCATGCCTATTAGGTGATTTGAAGAAAAAAACTATAGATCAATTTAACCTTTATATATTACATGGATTAATGACTTCCAAGGACAGAAAAACAAAACAGAGTGAATTTAAACGTACCTGGTTTTTCATCTGCAGTCTTTCTCACTACTTGTAGTTCTTTCTCTTCTAGCCGTCTAAATTCTTCTACATATGCCGTCTCAGATTGATGTCTAAGAGAAAATGCACATAATAGTAGGCAGAAAAAAAAAAATGACAGATGAGATTTTACATTTGGATATAAATAATTTTGATCAAAAAGATTGCAGAGAGAAGAAATAGGAACACGGAATATTCAACCAAACACCACGTTTACCCACATTTCGATTCTAAGCCTGGGTCATTCTACATTAATAAACTGTCTATTCTGTGCATGTCAGAGTGGATGTGAATGGCCTCCAGGGATTTTGTTTAATTGCATTTATTGATAAAGAGCAACTGTGACATTTTATGAACATTCTTCTTTGCCCTTATCCAAATGAATAAAGTGAGGCCAGAAGCACCAATGAAGAGAACGCAAATGATATATACTTGTATGGGTGAATTTACATAGGAGTAATGTAGGTAGTACTATCACAGGACGACCTTGAGAGTTAAACTTCAATCTTCAGTATCACTGTATTTAAGACACGCAACCAGGTTAATAAGAAGATACAAGTAATATAAAATGAACCTGAGTTTTTGAAGCGCACGTAAGCCTCTAATAGGCCTAATTAGTGCCATTCAGAACCAGTATATTTCTATTCAGCTTTTTTAATATGCGAGTATGTTGTTGCAGCTTCAAAATCATTTATTTAAAATATTTATTTAAACATCAGACAAACCTTATCTATTATGTTACTGCATGTTAATGACTAACGCAATTTTTCCTTAGTTTAACAGTAAAATTCTGGTTTCTAAAGAGAACCCACATTTTATAATTAAAGTGCACATAGTGTTCTTTTGGTACTGTACACACCGTGAGTGAGTGAAAAACAAAATCAGTAATCACCCAAATTCATGTATGACACAATGTATTCCCGTTGATAGAGGAGAATGGCCACATGCACAATAGGTACATCCACTGGTACATTGGAGAATGATAATGATATAAAGCTACATTTCTATCAGGTAGTTTGTTAATGTCACAAAAGTATTTAGAGTAAAAATGACCTAAAAAATGTCCCCTCAAGTCATCCAGAGTATTGACTTTATTCTCAATCATTTGATTCAGCCTATTGAAATAAAGGCACACTCCAAGCACCATAATGACTGTAACACTGGTTATGATGTCATGTGTAACCCCACACTCTCCTATAGTAAGCAGTCTTTAAAGGGACATTATAAGCACCCAGTCCACTTCATCTAAACAAAGCGGTCAGGGTGCAGTGGCCCTTTTACTCTAATCTTGCAATGTAAAACAGTGTTGTTTCTACAAAGCTGCCTTGTTTCCATTGCAGGATTAAAACAAATGTCTAGTGGCGATAATACGGACAGCCACTAGAAGAGCTTACTCTGCAAAATCTCAGTCTTTTGACCAATGCAGCTCATAGGAAAAATTTTAATTCATTCTTTCCTACTAGAAGCACAGCGCATCAGTCCCCAGTGCTCCTCTTAGCGGAGCATTTAAACCAGACAATCTGTTAAATCACACTGCGGGAGGCAGAGCGGCCGGTTATGCTATGGGAGCCTCCATGCTAAAGACACCTAAACCTAATTCACAGCTAGGAATCCTTCGTATTCAAATCGCTATAGTGGTCCTTTAAAGGGATCCTATAGTGCCAGGAAAACAAACACGTTTTCCTGGCACTATAGACTCCTGGAGTGCCCCCCTCCCGAAACCCCTTCAGCCACTTACTTGAATTTAACGCTGATATCCCTCTGTGCTGGTTTAGGCTCCACCCACGCTGCTCCCCCACTGACGTTAAAGACCTAATGCGCATGCGCGGCAATGGCCGCGCGCATTAGACCTCCCCACAGGAATGCATTATTCAATGCTTTCCTATGGGGAAAATCTGATGCTGGAGGTCCATAAGGACGTCCAGCATCAGATAACGGACTAAAACTCCATTACTAATCCAGAAGCGCCCCCAGTGGCTGTCAGACAGCCACAGAGGGCAAACTTCAAGGTGCAATGTAAACATTGAAGTCCTCTGGAACTGCAATGTTTTACATTGCAGCACGAAGAGCAAAAGGGAAACAGCACCCAGACCACCTCAATGAGGATAAGTGTCCCTTTAATATCAATGGATTTTTTGCCAGAGATGTGACCACTTCTGTATTGACAGTTGTGTCAAATTGATACACTTGGGATAATGTCTATTTAGGAAGACCAATTCTAACTTCCCTCATCGTGAGATAATATACTACAGCAGACATCCAAGGCTATATCAAAAGAGGTATTTGGAGTCTCTTCATGTCAATTGCCAAGTGAAGCAGGGAAAATCCAATGTAATAGCCAAGTATACATAGCATGACAAGCCATATTCAAACAGTGCTACCATTACAAAAAGCCTATCGACTTATATAGCTCCAACATGTAGAGATTAATGTAAACAGAAAGGATAATAAACTCTTATTCATTTTAATTCTCCTTTTAAAAGTAATTCCTTTTGGAAAAATCAAACATACCAATTCCATGCCATAAATAAACTCTAATATAGGGGTGCCCAAAAGGAAGATCCCCAGATGTTTTAAAACTACAACTTCCATGATGCTTTGTCATTTTAATGACAAGCAAAGCATCATGGGAGTTGTAGTTCTGCAACATCTGCGGACCTACCTATTGGGCACCCCTGCTCGAGTAAGTCCTGTGATGATTAATGTAATTATTCTAATGCCCTATGAAATGCCATGCTACGCTGCACAGTCATTTTAGAGCAAATAATGCACGCTTTGTAGCTCCCCACGCTCCGATCTCTCTGCCCCAATCACTAAACATATGTTAATTACCAATTACTGCTTTTAAATGACTACTGAAGGAGGAAACCAGCAATTTGCTGTTCGGATTTCCCTATTCTGAACAACATGACTCCTTAAATACTTTCAACTCTACTGCTTTATCTCCGAAAATAACGCAGCCATGTGAAAACTGCGTTCACTGGGACATTCCAAAAGCCTTAACGATCTAAATTACAATTTATGATAATACTGCTCATTGTGGCAAATAGTTTTTTCCTGCAACATACGAATAGTTGTAAAGTGATAGATATGTGGTAAGAAGCCATGCTTTCAATTTGTCAATAAAATTTGTGGAGACAGTTCTGTCATTGTGCGTCCGGCTCCTTCAGATTTTCATAGTATAACATACAATGCAATGTGAAAACCTTCTAGCTGACTGTTATTAATCTTGACATCTGAATTTTTCCAGTGTATAATATCCGCTTTAATAACTGCCACGCACGTCATTTCTTATGTTGTTTGGCATCCAGGGCACATTAACACAACCTCTGTTAGCCAACAATCTAGCATCCAGCAAAATATAAAATCACATATACATAATATGCAACAATGCTCTGAAAAATTCTAGCTGTAAAAACCAGCAATATGAGTAAGAAGTAAAGGAAGAGCTGTCTGATCGTGCCTTGGGGTTCAAACTAATAAAAAGAGACCAGATAAGTGAAACGGAAAAGAAAAAGGGAGGGGGGAAAAAAATAGCTTCAGCGACCTTTAGTGCACACAATACCATCTATGAACATGAATATAATAGAGCCTCGTTTTATTTAGGATTGTAACTGGGACAAAGAAATTACTGGATCGTACACAGCTCAGTAGCATTAACGGTAAGACTTTCTACATTCTATAGAATACCTACCCTCGTTCTATTTCATGGTCATCTTTGGATGGGTGTGATTAGTGCCATGATTTAATGATCTTATAGATCAGAAAACATACAACTTAACGATGCAATTAATGTTCAACAGAGAATGTATGCACGTTGCAAATTAAACCGCTGGGATCAGGAAATATAACTCGTGAAATATTATAAAAAATGAGTTGTGACAGTGACTGCAGTAATTCTCTAGTGACCTTTACAGACAGCGGGTCTAATGACCAACACTAAAGAGAGAAAAAATATATAACTTGTGTTCTGACATATTGGGCAATTTAGAAGGAATAACAGAATTTGGGATAAAGGAGAATCAAACACATTTGTAAACTGACCTGGAGCTGGGCACAGATAAACCACATCATGTGATCTCCTTAACTTTGACAGCTAACACATTACTGAATACAGTCAGTCACCACCACGGTGATGCCAATCACATGCTAACAGCCCCTCTTGTGCGGGGTCTACTTTTAATGGCTGCAAAATACGCCGGGCATTTTTAGAAGACATACACTATAATTGGCTGCGTTGACGAGTTAAACAAGGGAACTGTATCCATTTAAATTTCACGGATTTTCATCAACAAAAAAGGGGGGACCACTACAGGAAGAGATTTAATCATCTTTGTAAACAGCAAAGAGTAACAGGTAAAAGAATAAATTATATAATATATATATAGTTCTTTTGTGACTTAAACACTTTTCTAAATGAAGCATATTGGAAGCTTATTTGCAAGATCAGCCGTGGGCTAAACTTTTAAAAAGTACAGCAATAATCAGACATAGCAAGAAATGTCTTTGCTTTATAAATTTGCCTTAAAATTACATCTGTTTTTTTTGGGGTTTTTTAAACTCCATTGTGCCCACTTATTGGTAATTGTTCTCTGCAGAATTTATCTACAATTCACATTACATTTGTTTTACTAACAAAAATCTTGTTTTGCAACAAAAATACACATGTGATTAGCAAACATAGCATACTGAGATGTAACTATATATACTGATCGTGCAGGCCTACAGAGCGTTGAATTATAAACAATCAAGAGTTTCATTTACTAAACTGAAGGCAAAATAGTATAACTGGAAAATGTCATAACTATTAAATTTGCCAGCATGACAAGTTTAAATTTTGCAATTTAGTGGTTTATGGGGGTTTTTTTATGCACAGAATAAAGACATTTCCATTAATGCTATATAATGCTTTTAAAAATTCTTCGTCGTTTACTTTTTAGACAGCAAACTCTGCAGTTTATTTATTCTTGTCAAAGACCTTGTTTGCTTGTTTTTTTCCGTACGAACACTGAATCGCAGCTAAGCCAATAATGCCATTCTTTGGGTGGATGAAATGGACAAAAAGTGAATCTGACAAGTCTACACAATATTCTGGGTCAGACATCGTTACGAAGACTTTATTAAGAGAATTGCAATGGCACCTGGGTGAGCGTGAACGCTTGCTGCATGAAATTGAAAATGAACAGAAGGTCCAAAAACCAGGAGTGGATTACAACTGGATAAGGAACGACCACAGCTTAAAGCCAAGTATTCCCGTCACCGAACAAAAGCAGCTGGAGGTTTTGTGTTCTCAGATCCAGCCATGTCACACAGGAATAGTGCTAAGCAGGTAAGAAATTTTTTTTAACTAGATTTTAAAATGTTGTTGCATAAAATATATATATATATATATTTTTTTTTTTTTTTAAACTGCCTGTGTGATCTGCCTAGGTTAGCAGATTTTAAAATATTAAATGTGTGTTAGAATTTTATATTTCTTGAAAATAAATATATATATATATATATATATATATATATATATATATATATATAAAAAAAACAAGCCTAATAGTAGCAGCATTTTTAGAGATGAATAATGTACAATCACATTTCTACTATTTACTCATTGAGAAAAAAAAAAAAAAACATTTGCACATGAATAGGTTTTACAGAATTCTTCATTATATAAAATATTGCCTTTTAATGCCTTTACAAGCTTTACCCTATAAATATTCACTTGGGGTCTTTCTTTAACTCACAGCAAACATCAAACGTCACGTTTTCACAGGCTGATACGATCAATATAATTTACAGCTAAATAAAACAATGAAAGGGATTGTATATTTTAATGTGTGTTTAGATGACCCCGTGTTGGGCAACTAATGTAGAATTCTGAAACAATAAGGAAAAAAAAAGTCCGGATTCTTTAAACATAAAAATATTATCCGGTAGCCAAGGGTTTTGAAATCAAATACATGGGCACCTGGTCTAACTAGATGCCATCGTGACAATGCCTAAGAAATCTGTCAAGCTCTGAAAGGGTAGATATATTTTACATAGCTAGCATACTTACTTAGCATGCCTAGTTTGGACCAAATGAGTAACTTCCAAGCTAATTATCACCAAAGAGCTTACATACATCTGTTACTTCCATGTTTTTAATGGATGGTTTTCTTTTAAATCTGATATATACTAAATGTTAGAAGGATGTACATTGTGAACAAACCGAGCAAAGCCTGTTTACAAAAGATAGAGATTTATTTATTTGACCTCAGGCAAGTGAGAGAACCCAATGGCTGTATTTTTTAAATTTTATGGCCAGAAAATAGCTACTTATACATAGTTCTAAATGATATATATGTAATAAGAAGCAATCTGAAACAGACACCATTATAAACAAAAATTGGTGTTTCAAATGTTTTGGTTTTACAGTAAATAGCAATAAAAAAAAAGTCTAACAAATTTCCTTAATATAATTTGTAGATTTCGTGAAGTTCTGGCAGAAAACGATGTGCTACCTTGGGAGATAGTGTACATATTTAAGCAAGTTTTAAAGGATTTCCTGAATTCTCTAGAAAAAGAAAGTCAACAGGTGAAGCTCATGGATATGTGGAACGCCAACTGTACCGTCAACTTTATGATACCAAGCGACAGCCCATCTAATTCACACAAGGAAGAAATCCCCACAGTTTCAAGCTATGTTGACAGAAACACTCAGAGTTTATTCCCAAGTTTCTCCCATCGAATATGGAATCTGCCATACTAGCATCCTTCAACATAAAAAACAAAATAATTCAGAAAAGATTCCCCCCTACTTCCTTTGAAAACTAGATCTTAAACAAAGTTCCTATGCATTGTTTATATGTAAATATACAAACCTAAAAAGCAATATTCTTTGTAGACAAGTATTGTAGCTATTTTTACATAACAAGTTGAGAAATAAAAACAAAGTAGGCTTGGCATTGTCCTGCATAGAACATATTTTTTGTATGTGAAACGTATGTAGATTACATATGGATGCATATAGTAAGTCTAGTTCTTTTATATGCAATAAGCGGTCTCTGTTTTTTATACAAATAGCAAAGAAATTGTTTGGCATTAGATAAGAGAGTAACGGAAATTAACAGGGCTTTTTTTATATACTAAAATTGGGTTAAAACACTGTTTTTGTGCACCTGTCATGAACACACACTTAAAACATAAGACTTTTTTTTTTTTTAAACCGAGATGCTGTCATATCATCATTATGCGGTAAGTATTTCCGGATACATGTTCTGTCCCTTGCTTTCTGGGATCAAACTTAAAGGGATCCTATAGTGCCAGGAAAACAAACCTGTTTTCCTGGCACAATAGGCTTCTGGAGTGCCCCCTTCCCTCGGGGCCTCCCTCCAGCGGGGCTGAGGGGGTTACAACCCCTTCAGCCACTTATCTGACTCGAGCACCGATATCCCTCGGCGCCAGGTCAAGCTCCGCCCACACTCCTCCCCCGGAATGGCCGCGTGCACATTAGAACTCCCCATAGGGAGGCATTATTTGATGCTTTCATATGGGGAAATTCTGACGCTGGAGGTCCTCGTGGAGAGCGTGAGGACATCCAGCATCAGATAACAGACCAAAAGTCTGTTTGGATTCCGGAAGCCCTCTAGTGGCTGTCTATTAGACCGCCACAGAGGGCAGACTTAAAGCTGCAATGTAAACATTCTCTGGAACTGCAATGTTTAACATTGCAGCACTAAGTGCAAAAGGGTCACAGCACACAGACTACTTCAATTAGCTAAAGTGGTCTAGGTGCCTACAGTGTCCCTTTAAATGCTCTGTAGCCAAAGCAGATTAATGCACAATAATAATAGTGGACTGGAAGATAACTGTGTAAAAATCTAAATGTAAAGTAAACATTAGTCATTACAGGGACACTATAGTCACCAAAGCAACTTCAGCTTAATGAACCAGTTTTTGTGTATAGATCATCCCTCTTAAATTTTACTGCTCAATACTCTGCCATTTAGGAGTTAAATCACGTTTGTTTCTGTTTATGCAGCTCTAGCCACACCTTCCCTGGCTGTGACTGACCGCCTGAATGACAACAAAATGGTTTCATTTTCTATCAGATGTTACTTTGAATGGGTTTATATCCTGCTCTGTGATTCAAACTTTAATTACATACAGAAGGTTTGTGCAGGATCTAGAAAACTATTAACAGAGCAAGAGACAAGAAATTCTATTTTAAATAGAATTTGCTATAAAGGAAGTGTAAACATTAGGTGACTCTTTACAGGAAGTGTTTTGGAAGGCTGTGTAAGTCACATACAGGGAGGTGTGGCCAGTGCTGCATAAACCTAGTGATTTTACTCTTAAATGGCAGAGAATTGAGCAGTGAGACTGCAGGGGCATGATCTATACACCCAAACTGCTTCATTAAGCTAAAGATTGTTGGTGACTATAGTGTCCTTTTAAGCTAAATTATTTTCAGCCTGAAATTACCTTTGTTACATTTTTAGATCACCCACTTTCAAAGACTAAAGCACAGTTAAATAAATAAAGTAATGAAATCAGGAATCATTATGTATTTATGCCCATTATTAGTCACATAGTACAGTACTAAAGTGATCTAACTTCAGGGTTAGCAGTTATATTCTGAGAAATGTCATCTCACACATTTCTCCTCCTGAGTTTAAAAAAAATTAAACCACCGAGTTTGGAAACTAATGGTAAGTAAAAAGCTCCTTCCTGGCTTATCATTGTACACAACTTTATATATTTTTTTTTTTTGGTAAACAAAATCATCAGTACACTGTGCACTATGACTGCTAGGAAACAAAGGTTTTCTCAAAAGGAACACTCCCTGCGTCATAAACAGAAACCTTTCTTTGTAACACTGTAAAATGCAATTTAGATAATAGTGCACCCTCATAGTTTCCTAAAAAAATTAGGCAACTTGCCTATAATATGGCAGCAGGAGGGACCTCACCACAGCTGGTCTCTGCCTCCGGGAGATCATGACTTCTGATATTTCCCAGCCAAGCCAATATTTCTCATAGAGGAGCATTGGGACGTGAGCCGAATTAAAGTCGAATGCTGTGCTTGCTATGCTTCTCTATGAATAGCCCTCATTCCCGCACCCTCTCTGCTGTTTGAATGATAGTCAGGATGGGTGCAACCCAGACACTTTATGAAAAGCGTCAATTTCTCCTAAAATCTGTGTTTTTAAAAAATAAAATAAAAATAAAAAAAGTAAAAAACGGACCACTGTGTTCATTTACTAAGTTATAAGGATGTTATGCGTCCTCGTTGTCAATCACTTCTTAGCCTAGAGTGCGATGCTGATAGCATGACCAGAAAAAAGGTAAGTATTTAACACCCAGGAGGTCCTGCATGATGGCATCAACAGCAAGGGAAATTATTTCATTAATATTTCACAAAGCATAAGCATATTATTAACTTAAAATATGAAATTATTTCCACATGACAGACTGTACATTTATTTTTATTTTTTTTAAATACCTCACCCAACATACTTTATAGATGTTGATCCAAGTTAATGATATGCTATTTATTTGTCTTTGTTGTCTTTGAAGCCATGAAAAAAAAGAAAAAGTAACCTTGAATTAAAGGAACTTTATAGTCACCTAAATTACTTTAGCTAAATAAATCAGTGTTAGTGTATAGATCATTCTCCCGCAATTTCACTGCTCAATTCACTGCCATTTAGGAGTTAAATCACTTTGTTTCTGGTTATGCAGCCCTAGCCACACCTCCCCTGGCTATGATTGACAGAGCCTGCATGAAAAAAAAAAACTGGTTTCACTTTCAAACAGATGTAATTTACCTTAAATAATTGTATCTCAATCTCTAAATTAAACTTTAATCACATACAGGAGGATCTTGCAGGGTCTAGCAAGCTATTAACATAGCAGGGGATAAGAAAATCTTAATTAAACAGAACTTGCAATAAAGAAAGCCTAAATAGGGCTCTCTTTACAGGAAGTGTTTATGGAAGGCTGTGCAAGTCACATGCAGGAGGTGTGACTAGGGTTCATAAACAAAGGGATTTAACTCCTAAATGGCAGAGGATTGAGCAGTGAGGCTGCAGGGGCATGTTCTATACACCAAAACTGCTTCATTAAGCTAAAGTTGTTCAGGTGACTATAGTGTCCCTTTAAGATGGATCCCCATATGTGGAAAATAAAGAGACAAAAAGTATAAAATAGTTTGTAGTTTTATTGCTAAATTTAAAAAAAGAAAAAAAACAAACAAAAAAAAAAAACACACAAAAAGCAACTTTGTAATGCTGAAATAAACCACTGTGGCTTTTATAGAAATCAATCCAAAGAGCCTGTACTGCTTAGTTATATGAAAGTAGGATTCACAACATCACAGGAGGAAACACTCATCGCGATTTTAATCTTGCAATTGTAGGAGTCCAAACAAAACTTGTACACACTTTGTAAACAACTTACAAAATAGACATACTATACTATAGATACATCTGGCCAGTAGAGAGCTCTGCTTATTAGTCTGGTCTATGGGGTCTGATTTTGTATCATTATTTCCTCTCCATTGCAGAATAGGTAGTTTATTCACCATAGCCGCTACCAGTTTATTCACAACCTAAGAGTTTCCCAGGCAAGAGAAAGAGATCCAACCTACTTGTGTGGGGAATGAAATGGATACACCTAAACAGCAAAAAATCTTCCTTCGTGATTTCAAAGCCAGGCTTATATCTGCAACAATCTTTACAAGTAACTGTAGGTGTAAGCCACTCACAACAGGGACAGTCAGTGCAGGGCGCTCTGTAGTTCTGATGCTTAGAATGACCTGTTAAGGTCCACTTACCTATTCGAATCAAGTCTGGGGGAAGAAAGAAAAAGCAGATCTTGGCAAACACCAATCTCATGGTGTCTCAGTTTTCCAGTCTCTATAGTTTACCTTTTTTGCATTATGAATAGCCTGGATCCTACACAGAAAATGGAAGTCTATCAATGGCAGAGAAGGACTGACAGTCACACCCCCTTTGCCACCCGAACACCCTAATAGAGCTCAATGAGAGGGGGAGTTAGAGGCAAGCACAACCCCAGCAAACAAAAAAGCAGGCCAAGATGTAGAGTGTCCAGAGACATGCACCCCCTCCCACACCAACGCTGTAGAACCACTGTCACCTAGACGCAGAGCAGCTGCTACAGGCAATAGATTTGATGATAGTGGGTCAAAGTGGCAGAAGTCCAACCATGGTTGGCAACAAAAGATGGCATATGGGGAACATCAATGGGTGGCCTACAACAAAAATGGATTTATTCCCCCAGTATTTGCAGGTGCACCTTGGTTTGGAGCTGGAGGAATCACTCCTGATCATCCACGTGGAGACTGTGAGGGTGTCAAGATCCAATTAAGGATTTCAACAGTAAGAATATCTATGCCAGGAAGGAAGCCTTGGACCTACCATGGCCACTTTATAGTGTGCCACATGTTGCTCAATCAATCCATAGCGCTAAAGGGGTATACTCAATGGTAGGGAATCCTGCTGTCCTAAAGCAATGGTGAAAGGGTATTTCTAAAGGTAAATGCACAAAATGTACATTCCACGGGTAGTGGATGCAGTGTGTTTAGACAGGGGAGCTGTGTGTATTTGTGTAGTGGATGCAGTGTGTGTTTGTGTAGTGTGTGTGTAGTGGATGCAGTGTGTTTGTGTAGTGGATGCGGTGTGTGTAGTGGATGCAGTGTGTGTTTGTGTAGTGTGTGTGTTGTGGATGCAGTGTGTGTTTGTGTAGTGTGTGTGTTGTGGATGCAATGTGTATTTGTCTAGTGTGCGTAGTGGATGCAGTGTGTATT
>OW240924.1:80622619-80639350 GCA_933207985.1 Pelobates cultripes
GTTGTGTAGTGTGTGGGTAGTGTGCGTAAAGTGAATGCTGTATATACTAAATGCAAAGTGTGTGTATTTGTGTAGTGTGTTTTTTTTATAATGCAGTGTGTGTGTTTGTATGGTGTGTATATAATGCAGTGTTTGTGTAGTGTGCATTATATACACACACACTGCATTATATAAGCACAATACACAAACACACACACTGCATTATATAAACACACTACACAAACACACACTGCATTATATAAACACACTACATTATATAAACACACTACACAAACACACTGCATTATATACACAGTGTGTTTGTGTAGTGTATATAATGGAGTGTGTGTTTTTGTATAGTGTGTGAATGTAATAGGGATCGACCGATATTGATTTTTTAGAGCCGGTATCGATAATCTGTTAACTTTCAGGCTGATAGCCGATAACTTGCCAATATTCTGTACATTTACCATTTTGAAAAAATAAACTATTTCTAAAATGTAAATGTACAAAATATAAAAGTCACATGCACTGGATGCAGTGTGTTTAGACAGTGGAGCTGTGTATATTTGTGTAGTGTATATATAATGAATGCAGGGTGTGTTTGCGTAGTGTGTATAGTTAATGCAGTGACTGTGTAGTGTGTATATAATGAATGCAGAGTGTGTGTTTGTGTAGTGTGTGGTGTATAAAGGGAATGCAGTGTGTGTAGTGTGTGTAACGTGAATGCAGTGTTTAGTGTGTATAGCGAACGCAGTGTGTGTATAGCGAATGCAGTGTGTGCGTAAAGTGAAAGCAGTGTGTTTGTATAGTGTGTGTATATAATGAATACAGTGTGTAGTGTGTGTGTGTGTGTGTGTGTATATAATGTAGTGTTTGTAGTGTGTGTGTATATATGATGCAGTGTTTGTAGTGTGTGTGTGTATATATATATAATGCAGTGTTTGTAGTGTGTGTGTGTATATATATAATGCAGTGTTTGTAGTGTGTGTGTATATAATGCAGTGTGTGCATTAAACACACACACTACATTATATAGACACACACTGCATTATATACACACACATACTACAAACACTGCATTATATATACACACACACTACAAACACTGCATTATATATATACACACACACACACACACACACTACAAACACTGCATCATATATACACAGACACACTACAAACTACATTATATACACACACACACTAAATTATATAGACACACTACACTATATACACACTCTGCGTTATATACAGAGTGTGTAGTGTGTGTGTATATAATGCAGTGTGTGTGTGTTTTCCTGAAGGGATGTGATTTGTGTAAAATGGGGGGGTGGGGGGAGCATTTTATTATATACACAGTGTGTTTGTGTAGTGTATATAATGGAGTGTGTGTGTTTGTATAGTGTGTGTATGTAATAGGGATCGACCAATATTGATTTTTTAGAGCCGATATCGATACCGATAATCTGTTAACTTTCAGGCAGATAGCCGATAACTTGCCAATATTCTGTACATTTACCATTTTGAAAAAAACTATTTCTAAAATGTAAATGTACAAAATATAAAAGCCACATGCACTGGATGCAGTGTGTTTAGACAGTGGAGCTGTGTATATTTGTGTAGTGTATATATAATGAATGCAGGGTGTGTTTGCGTAGTGTGTATAGTTAATGCAGTGACTGTGTAGTGTGTATGTGACTGTGTAGTGTGTATATAATGAATGCAGAGTGTGTGTTTGTGTAGTGTGTGGTGTATAAAGGGAATGCAGTGTGTGTAGTGTGTGTAACGTGAATGCAGTGTTTAGTGTGTATAGCGAATGCAGTGTGTTTGTATAGTGTGTGTATATAATGAATACAGTGTGTAGTGTGTGTGTGTGTGTATATAATGTAGTGTTTGTAGTGTGTGTGTATATATGATGCAGTGTTTGTAGTGTGTGTGTACACACACTACATTATATAGACACACACTGCATTATATACACACACACACACACTGCATTATATACACACTCATACTACAAACACTGCATTATATATACACACACTACAAACACTGCATTATATATATATATATATACACACACACACACACACACTACAAACACTGCATCATATATACACAGACACACTACATCATATATACACAGACACACTACAAACACTACATTATATACACACACTACACTATATACACACTCTGCGTTACAGAGTGTGTAGTGTGTGTGTATATAATGCAGTGTGTGTGTGTGTTTTCCTGAAGGGATGTGATTTGTGTAAAATGGGGGGGTGGGGGGAGCATTTTTTTATTTAAATTTTTAATGTTTGTTTTATTTTATTTTTTTATATTTATGTTTATTTTTATTATTTATGTTTATTTTATGCTTATTTTTAATAGTTATGTTTTATTATTTTTGTTGTCCCCCCTCCCTGCTTGTTACCTGGTCAGGGAGGGGTGATATGACAGTCCCTGGTGGCCCAGTGGCATTGGCTGAGCTGGGGGGGAGAAGGGGCGCAGGTAGCGTTTACTTACCTCCCCTGCAGCTCCTCCAGCTCCCAGTGTAAATCTTGCAGCCCTTAGTGCCGCGCAGAGCGTTGCCATGGTAACCCGTGGCAACGCTCTAACGGTCGCGGTTCTCGCGAGATTTACACTGGGAGCTGGAGGAGCGGTAAGTAAACGCTACCTGCGCCCCGTCCCCCCCTCCTCCCCCTCAGGACCGCCGGGCTTGTAATGAGCCTGGCGGTCCTAGGAGGTATTATCGGCATGTATATTGGCCGATACCGATACTGCCGAAAATACCGAATATCGGCCGATTATATCGGTAAAACCGATAATCGGTCGATCCCTAGTATATAATATAGTGTGTGTATATAATGCAGTGTGTTTGTGTAGTGTGCATTATATAAACACTACACAAACACACTGCATTATATACACAGTGTGTTTGTGTAGTGTATGTGTATATAATGGAGTGTGTGAGGGGGCATTTTTTATTAAATTATTATTTTTTTTATATTTAATTATTATTTAGTTTTGTTGTTCCCCCCCTCCCTGGTTTGTAATGAGCCTGTCGGTCCTTGGAGGTATTATCGGCAACATCAGTATCTGAATTGGCAGATATCGATATTGCCAAAAATACCGAATATCGGCAGATTATATCAGTAAAACCGATAATTGGTCAATCCCTACTACCCACAATGCTTCTGTATGAGGAACCTCACAGAAAGAGAAACTGCAGCCATCATGGACAGAGGGGAACAACATAAAGGAAGCAGGATAAAGATAAATATAGAGAAAGGCACAAGGGCGCTAATCATGGAGATACAAGGGAGAAAATAAACATGGCATGTAAATACCCCATTAACATCCCTTCCACTGTGATCACCCCCCAATCCTCCTGTGCTCTATGCATCTGGCCTATTAACGATCCCAAACATCATGTAATGCCCCATTAACCCCCCCATGCCCTGTGTAATGCCCCATAAACCCCCCCCATACCCTGTGTAATGCCCCATAAACCCTATATGTCATGTGTAATGCCCCATTAACCCCATATGTCCTGTGTAATGCCCCATTAACCCCCATGTCCTGTGTAATACCCCATTAACCCCCATGTCCTGTGTAATACCCCATTACCCCCCCTGTCCTGTGTAATGCCCCATTATCCCCCCCATGCCCTGTGTAATGCCCCATTAACCCCATATGTCTTGTGTAATGCCACATTAACCCCCAGGTCTTGTGTAATTGCCTCATTAACCCCATATCTTGTGTAATTCCCCATTAACCCCCCCATGTCCTGTATTATTGCCCCATTATCCCCCATGGTCCTGTGTAATTGCCCCATTAACACCATATGTCCTGTGTAATTGCCCCTTTAACCCTATATGTCCTGTGTAATTGCCCCAAAACCCCCAGGTCCTGTGTAATTGCCCCATTAACCCCCAGGCCCTGTGTAATGGCCCCATTGACCCCCAGGCCCTGTGTAATGGCCCCATTGACCCCCAGGCCCTGTGTAATGGCCCATTAACCCCCAGGCCCTGTGTAATGGCCCCCCCCAGGCCCTGTGTAATGGCCCCATTAACCCCCAGGCCCTGTGTAATGGCCCCATTAACCCCCAGGCCCTGTGTAATGGCCCCATTAACCCCCAGGCCCTGTGTAATGGCCCCATTAACCCCCAGGCCCTGTGTAATGGCCCCATTAACCCCCAGGCCCTGTGTAATGGCCCCATTAACCCCCAGGCCCTGTGTAATGGCCCCATTAACCCCCAGGCCCTGTGTAATGGATCCATTAACCCCCAGGCCCTGTGTAATGGCCCCATTAACCCCCAGGCCCTGTGTAATGGCCCCATTAACCCCCAGGCCCTGTGTAATGGATCCATTAACCCCCAGGCCCTGTGTAATGGTCCCATTGACCCCCAGGCCCTGTGTAATGGCCCCATTAACCCCCAGGCCCTGTGTAATGGATCCATTAACCCCCAGGCCCTGTGTAATGGCCCCATTGACCCCCAGGCCCTGTGTAATGGCCCCATTAACCCCCAGGCCCTGTGTAATGGATCCATTAACCCCCAGGCCCTGTGTAATGGCCCCATTAACCCCCAGGCCCTGTGTAATGGCCCCATTGACCCCCAGGCCCTGTGTAATGGCCCCATTAACCCCCAGGCCCTGTGTAATGGCCCCATTAACCCCCAGGCCCTGTGTAATGGCCCCATTAACCCCCAGGCCCTGTGTAATGGCCCCATTAACCCCCAGGCCCTGTGTAATGGATCCATTAACCCCCAGGCCCTGTGTAATGGCCCCATTAACCCCCAGGCCCTGTGTAATGGCCCCATTAACCCCCAGGCCCTGTGTAAATAACCCCCAGGCCCTGTGTAATGGATCCATTAACCCCCAGGCCCTGTGTAATGGCCCCATTAACCCCCAGGCCCTGTGTAATGGCCCCATTAACCCCCAGGCCCTGTGTAATGGATCCATTAACCCCCAGGCCCTGTGTAATGGATCCATTAACCCCCAGGCCCTGTGTAATGGCCCCATTAACCCCCAGGCCCTGTGTAATGGCCATATTAAGTCACTGAGCTCCTATTTATTCCGTGTGACAGTTAATTCCCCCCCTCCCAGGTAGGAGAGCTGACAGTCCCAGCATGGCGCACAGCTTACCCTCGGCCCAGGCCAGCCCTGAACGAGCTGAGACCCACCGGCTCCACAGGGGGAGAGGGGATAAACGGCTCGGCCCATGTCCCCAGCAGTTTGACATCTTTCACCGTCTTCCCGATAGCAAACCAGTCCGTGACCTGCTGCTCAGTCAGCTTCCGCAACATGGCGCCGCCCTGACCGTCCTGCTCGGAGCCAGGAGTCACGTGACCACAACATGGCGCCGCCCTGACCGTCCTGCTCGGAGCCAGGGGTCACGTGATCACAACATGGCGCCGCCCTGACCGTCCTGCTCTGAGCCAGGGGTCACGTGATCACAACATGGCGCCGCCCTGCCCGTCCTGCTCGGAGCCAGGTGTCACGTGATCACAGACCAGGCCATGTTTTAGTGTCTCACAATCAACAAACAATTACTGTTGCTGAATCCATTGATGTCAGATACGGGATTCTGAAATTTGAAGTATTTTAAAACATAACATGGCAGAAATGTTTCAAACACCTCCTCAGTCTATGAAATCAGCCTCACCTCAAACCTCCATGGCAGATACAGTCAGGGTCATTCACTAAAGTGTCAACTGCTGGGAATTCACTAAACATAGCTGCATTTCAAGTTCAGCAGTTGTGGCATGAAATTTTAAATTAATTTAGAATTTCCAGCAATTCGCGCTGACACGGTTTATTCACTAAACTGCTGATTGTCAGGATTTCAAAATTAATTATAAACATTTGTGCAAATATAAGCAAACTGAAGTAATATCTGACTTGGTGAAAACTCCAAATTTTCTTATTTGGCCTGAAATTCAAAATTCGCTGACACCCAAATACCCCAGTCCACATTTGCAAAGCTAGTGCAAATCTGTTCACCTGCATTCAGACAGCAACATCTAAATATTGTTCAAACTCAAGCATTGTAATCTTCAAATGAGGGTTAATCGTGTTCGGTTTTTAACCTATCCAGACACACCGAACAACTGAAAACAGCTTCTGTATGAATAAAGCAGCAATGTCAGTTTTTTTGGGGGGGAGGGGGAGTGTTTGCTACCCCTTGTATTATAATGATTATACTCACTTATTGCCATTTGCCTTCATTCATTCTCATAATTCTTTCTTCATTGTGCCAAATCTCAATATCCAGATGTTGTTCACCTCTGATCGTGATGGCTGCAGATTGAATTTCTTTGGGATCCATTTGACTAATGGATTGTGGATAAATTAGCTTAGCAACTGAAATTAACTGTGTGATAGCTAGCCAACTCCTGCAGGCCAGCGCTCCAGTAGAAATTTAAAAAATGCTCATGGGATCAATATCACCCCAATATAACGAATGGCGTGATATTGACTGCCCTGGGCACTCGAATGGAGTATAAGAATAAGTGGGGATTTCCTTTCTATGGTTATCCCGTACACCCCCTCCAATTGCCAAGTGAGTAGGTTTGCAAAAATGAGATCGGGTCCAGTAAATAAACAGTGTTGTACGTCCATCACCCATGGGTTGTGACTGGGGGCCATAATATAATAATAGGGGAATGGACATAATTGACCATGGGTGAGAGGGTAAAGGGATGGACATCGAAGTGGTGATGAATAAATCTAATAAATGGGGATAAACATGCAACTGTCAAGCGCCCCTCCATCTCAGCCTTGGGCATTATGTGAATAAAAATAGGTGTAAAAACCTACACGTACCAGGAGATCCCTAAACCAATAAAAGATGGAGTCTAATATTCCTATAGATAGCGCTAAAAAATAAAGTGCAAAATAGAACAGTACAATTGGAAGAATTTGAAATGACAGTAGCAAAGATATAAAAAGGTGGAATACGGGGGCGGAGCCTAACCACGGAGCCGAATGGACGCCATCATCCACGGCTCCCCGGCACCGAGACACAATCTACCGCGAATCTCAGGTAGGGGGGGCCATCGACCCGTGGGACCCACAGTCACGATCCCAGGACTCACAGGGCTACCTACCGATGCCCTTTTTAAGCCCACAAACGGGCAAAAAACGAGTCCGCAAATCCCGGGCCTACCTCACTCTCCCGCCGGCATCGCAGCTACCCGCGGGGATCCCCCTGAGCCTGGAGGACTGGTGCGGACAGCGGGCAGGTCACTACTCACCCGACAACGATATGGGGAGGCGAACACAGAAGCCACAACAGGCAGCACCCAGGGACTCCCAAGATATTGGGACTCTGCTGCAACGCACAGCAGGCCACAAAATGGCGGCCGAACAAGAACAGGAACCTAGCCCCACACATTCAGCACAGCTGTCCCAGGGAAGCAGCAGTGACATGAGAGCTGAAGCTCCCAGCAACCCACAAGCAGAGAGGGATGACTCAGCCCCAGCCACTAAAAGGGACATCAGACTCCTATTACAGGAGATGAAGGGGCTGTTTGACACTGACATAAACTTAATCCGCACAGAAACGCAGGCGGTGACGGCAAGAGTACAGGCCTCTGAAGAAGACATACTAGACCTCCGACAGGAGGTGAAAAGCATGGGGGACGCCCTGAAACATTTACAGACAGCGAACTCAGCACTCCAAAACACGCTAGACGCCATGGAAGATCGCAACAGGCGCACACATATTAAGATTCGGGGTATTCCTGATGCAGTGGGACCATCCGAATTACCACAGTTCCTGAGGAGACTCACGGCCACAATACTGCCACATACACAAGCCAAAAAGCTGGAATTTGACAGCCACTTCCGCATTAACAAAGCAAAAAGGGCACCCACAACGGCCCCAAGGGACGTCATCGTCCGCTGCCATTCCATGACAGACAAACGCCGCATACTAGCAGCAGTAAGAGACAAGACACCCTTGGCCTTCGAAGCCTCACAACTTACCTTCTTCCAAGATATCACGCGGAGCACCCTACTCTGGAGAAAGTCCTTGAGCAACATAACGGAACAACTGCAGAAGGGGAACGTAGAATACAGATGGCTGCTGCCAAGAACTCTGGCGGTATTCAGCGGAGAAGAAGTTCTAAAACTCACCTCACTCTCGGAGGCCCCAGCGCTTCTCCAAAAATTGGGACTAACTCAGAACGCCCCAACACCGGGACCAACACAAGCTACCCACTCCTGGGACCCGGACAGAATAGTACCATATGTCCCTAGGGGCAACAAGAGACCGGAGACGGAGACCTGAACACCTTAAACTGTTTACCTCTTAATTTTATTTCCATGCTCTGATATTCTCCCCTCTTCTATGATTTCACCCTATTGCTCCACGAAAACACGACATCTCACTATTAACTCCCCATACAAAGTCGGAGACGATCTCCCAACCCCCGCGACCCTCTTAGGTTAAGGGCCAACATTACCTACTAACCCAAGCATAGCAAACGCGACACAAAACCCACACTCAGGCACAGACAGACGCACATATACAATTTTCACCGAGGACGAGCAACAGCACGTTACAATTATCAACACCCCCCCTCAAATAACAGAGAGGAGTGCCACTTAACCACTCACAGGACCCAAGCAACATAGACACAAACATTCACAACCAGTTCACCCTATGGGAACCTACCGCATGGGCACACTCGACACACTAGAAAACCAGAAAAAGTGCAGAAACATGACCACAAGTTCTTCCTGACTACTAGGACGCAAGCTAAATTCCTCCGACCGTAGAACAAAAAGACTCATGCTATATACTTGCTGCCAATCCTATGCTCCTGATATGTTATAAGTGTAAAACGTATAGACTGATCTAGACCCTTGGCAAAACAATTGTTATTTACTAATCTGCCTATGTTGAAAAGGCAGCTCAAGTATGTTATTCTTTGTTACATTTCTCAATGCACAGAAAATAAAGAATTAAAAAAAAAAAAAAAGGTGGAATACAACCTGAAAAACGAACACTAGATGTCAGCCATAGAGGGGGAATGTTAACTAAACAATCAATGTTCAGCAGACATAAAATAGCAATGAAAAAAACTAATTTGACTTAAATGGTCTGTGGCTTAAATGTAGATCTGCACAGTCTCATCTATAATTCTACCCAGTATATTAATTTCTTGGGCATTATGTGTCGGGGTATTACACCAATAACAGCAAGCCATTATTCACTACCTATGGTTCTGATTCCCCCCGACTCCACCACACGTACAGGTCGATAAGGTGTGCAACCGTGGCAGTTTATAAAAGAGAGAAATTCTATTGAAATCTGTACTTTTTTAATATCTACATATTTAGATAAATAGATCTTACATTATTTATATTGTGAAACAGTACAAACAAAACAAGTCTTTAATGTTCAGCAGTAAATAGACACAAAATAATGCAATACATTGGTACCATATATGAAGAGGATATGGGTTTAATTGCAGCAACAGCAGCACCAACATGTATAAGGATTACCACTGATAAAGAAACTCTAAAATTTAGATAGTAATTATAGCGGAGCTCCCTGTACCCCTCGCTGGGTACCTCCGCCAAGGACCGCTTTCTAGCTGGATTAGGGCACAAACCGATGCACTTCTGCCCACAGTAGCTGTGACTTCACTGGGGCCCTGGAACTGCTCCTTCCTTTAGCCCATGGGTCGTCAACCTGGTCCCAACCTGGTCCCTACCGCCCACTAGTGGGCGTTTCAGGATTCCAGGTGGGCGGTAGGGATTTCAGAGATTGGGTGGGCGGGAAGGCGAGTGCCAGCCGGCGGTACCCCTGCGACCGGGTACCTCCGTCACCATTTGCGGCCCCGGCCCACGTGGCAAACCGCCGGGGCCGCCGTCCAAGGGGTCCATCAGGTGGCCCATGTTGTCAGGGCCACACGATGGATGTGGATTGACAGGGGGCCCGGTCAGCGCTGGGCGCTTTAACAGCGCGACCGGGCCCCCTGTTATTACATCACACGCTGGGAGGAAGTGACTGAGCGTCACTCCTCCCAGCTAACAAACAGACCGCGCGGGAGGAAGACCAGGGAGTGAGAGTAGGAACTCTGACTCCCATGCACCTGAGCCACCACTGGACCCCAGGGAAAGTCACACTCCTGCACCTAAAAGGTAGGAAACAGGAGGGTGACTAAAATATTTTGTGTGTGTTTGTTTGTGTGTATGTGTCTTTGTATGTATGTCTTGTGTGTGTCTATGTATGTATGTCGTGTGTGTGTGTGTGTGTGTGTGTGTGTGTCTATCTGTATATATGTGTGTATGTATGTGTGTCTTGTCTTTGTATGTATGTGTTGTGTGTGTGTTTTTGTATGTGTGTCTTGTGTCTGTATGTGTGTGTGTCTATGTATGACTTATGTGTGTGTCTTTGTATGTGTACCTGTCTGTATATATGTGTACCTGTCTGTTTATATGTATGTATGTATGTGTGTGTGTGTCTGTATGTATGTGTGCGTGTGTCTGTAAGTATGTGTGCCTGTCTGTATGTATGTGTCTTGTGTGTGTGTGTGTGTCTGTATGTGTGCCTGTCTGTTTTTCTGTATGTATGTATGTATATATGTATGTGTGCCTGTCTGTGTGTCTGTATTTCTCTATGTGTGCCTGTCTGTGTGTCTGTGTGTGTGCCTGCCTGTTTGTATGTATGTGTCTTTTTATGTGTGTGTGTATGTATGTATGTGTGCCTGTCTGTTATAGTGGGCTATAGTAAGTGGGCTACCTAGCTAAGCCTTCCTACTGGGCATTGCTATAAGGAAGGTTAAAAAATAGAAAAAAGGGATAAAAAAGGTGGGGAGGAGAATTGAGGAGGGAGATGAGATGAGCTGACGCACCGATGAGAAATCATATTATGTGCAAGCTGAGAAGTCGTCTAAATATCACCGAAAGAGGAGACCTTCGTTTGGTCCTTACGAAAATCGAACCAGATATCAAATATTTAGTCTTGCAGCATCAACCTCAAGGATCTCATTAATCACTAGTAAAGGTAATTTCAATGTACTTTATTGTTTTCCAATTAAACTTTATAAAGTTAAAAACATTATAAACATGCATTAATTAGAAATTAAAAGATAAATGTACGTACATTTATTTATTTTTTAAAACACCATCCTTTCTAATAAAATATTCCGCACTTGCGCGAAAACTGGTGGGCGGTATGGAAATTTTTCCATCAAGAAAGATGCATTAGTGGGCGGTAGGTAGAAAAAGGTTGACTACCACTGCTGTAGCCGAATGGGGAATTAGCTCTAGTCCTTTAAAGGACTTTCCCTGTTGAATCCCCTGCAAGCTGGAACAGCAGACACAGGAGTAAATCTTCTTTCCGTCCAATAACAGGACAACACACAGTATTGAAGTGTAAGCTGGTATAGATTTTAATGGTGCCACACTTGGCCTTTTATGCAAGTACCAAAGCAAGGGGTACGCCCACATGGACCTTGTTGGGGACAGGGACACAAATTTACAAACCAATAATAACACATTTAAAATGTAAGGCACTCCCACACAAAGCACACACTCCCTCCCCTCTGCTTGGGAGATAATTGGATCAGTAACTGTACTAATTCTAATCAAATTATCTCCAAGAACAGAAAAAACATACATTTCTAAGAAGTCCCAAAAGTACCCCAAAACACATGATATCCCCACAATTTACATCCCATAATAGCCCTGATCTGGGTGACCAACATATCCAAAAATCACCCAGATCAGTTTAGGGGTTCAGGAATTTCCTGGAAGTCATAATTTTGACCGACCGTGCACATGACCGGTCCTATGCCCAAAACAGTTCCATGAAATCAGGGCTAACGGTCGGTCAAGTTTGGTAGCCTTTTACAGGTTTCCCTGCAGGGACCATAGTCTGTGGGCAGGAGGCTGGCAAGCAGGCTCCTCCAGAAGCTCGTGGCAAACTCACATGGGAAGGGGAGTATGTCACAGTAATGATATCCATACATTTAAAGGAACACTTCAGAAACATAAAGCACTTCATCTTGCTTTGTGTGTCTAGAGTCTGTTATTTTTTAAATAGTTTGTAAAAATGTAGTTTTCAATAGAAATCAGCACTTTTATAACAGGACGGCGCATCAGCTCCCAGGCTGTCCGTGGCGCTGGCTTATCTTTCAAGGTTATATCGTTCAAGAGCTCCCATGTCTTCTCTCCAGTCCCGGATCGCTTTTCCCCCAACAACATCCTCTTGCTGTAAAGCTTGAAAGCCGCTGATTGGCTGAATTTGTCAGCTCACCGCTTTAAGCCCATCAGTGGCGCCCCTTCCCGCTGTAGTCCAAGGCTTCAGTTTTCAAGCTTTCCAGCAATCAGATGTTGGAGAGGCCGGGCACAGCGATCCAGTGCTGGAGAGACTTTGCCGAACGGTTTAACCCCTAAAGTTAAGAAAGCGCCAGGAACCTCCGGGTACCATAACAACTGAATTTTATGAGGTTGTTATAGTGTCTGGATGCTCCCTTTAAGCATTGGTACAACACCATTGTAGATGCTGCTCGATGTTTGCTGACAAGCATAAAGTCCCCGATACTTCAGGATCCAGGCCCATTTGCTGATCCATTCTTACAACGCTTCTTTACTGGTGTTTTTAAAGTTAGAAAGGAGAACACAACGACTGTACATGGAGCTTTTTCCAAATGTTTTCATAGTCATTTGGTCACCTACGGCCCTGAAATCTGCACTTTTTGAAAATGAGAAGAAGAGACACTCCAAGAGTTATTCACTAAAGTGAGAATTGTTGCCAATTCATAGTGAATTTCAAATTTAAGGTCAAAGAAGCCTAACTGCACGTACAGACGTACAAACTCGTTTTCCTGGCACTTTTTGGTTAAAACCCCTTCAGCCAGTTTTATAGTTTTATACTAGTTGCCAAGTGTCGCGTTTTGTCCCGGCAAGCTGGAGTCTGTCCCGGGTAAATCACTCTCCCGAGACAGTCCTGGCAACTTGCAGGGCCATGTGCTTTTATTTTCCCCCCCTCAGACTTCAGGAGAGAGATGCAGGGGGCTATAGAGAGGTGCTGGGGGCTGTGGAGAGATGCTGGGGGTTATAGAGAGGTGCTGGGGGTTATATAGGGGTGCTCGGGGCTGGAAAGAGATGCTGAGGGCTATAGAGAGGTGCTGGAGAGAGGTGCTGGGGGCTGTGGAGGGGTGCTGGGGGTGAAGGGAAGTGCTGGGGGGGGGTTAAGAGAAGTGCTGGGGGCTGTGGATAGATGCTGGGGGCTATAGAGAGTTGCTGGGGCTATAGAGAGGTGCTAGGGCACCCAGACCACTTTAATTAGCTGAAGTGGTCTGGGTGCCTAGAGTGGTCCTTTAAGGATTATTAGCTGATTTAGAGACTTCTATTAAAAAAAAAAAAAAATACATGTTTTTAAAGGACCACTCCAAGCACAGTAAACACTGCAGTCCTCTGTTGTGGTTATGGTGCACTAGCACCTTCCCATAGTGTTTTAAGAACAGTTTGACAATTTACCTAGGTCCCCCCAGGCGCCTACATTGCATCCAGCTGGGCAGTTTAAGGCAGATGTCTCGTCAGGTCTAACCATGGCTGAAATCAATGACAGAGAGCGATTCTAGGACAAATATTGGGTTTTATTCACTAAGTTGGAAATTGTAATACGGACGGCAAAGTATAGGCAAAGAATAACTAATCTCCAAATCATCTTTATCAGGGGTCCTCAAACTCCGGCCCTCCAGAAGTTGCTGAACTACAACTCCCATGATTCTTTGAATTACATAGATAGCCAGAGAATCATGGGAGTTATAGTTCAGCAAATTCTGGAGGGCCGGAGTTTGAGGACCCCTGATCTATATGGTCACAGCTTGGTAACTTCAGCCCACATTTTGCAATTTTTCCATATTTCAATTCGCTACATTTATGGTTTTAGTGAATAAAACCCCTGTTGTAATAGACATGAAGCTGCGTTACTCGGCCTCCTCCGGCAGGTGGCGCTGCTGGGATTCTCTATGATAGCTGAGGCGGTGGGACGCTCTAGCCCCGCGTTTCTCGTTTTCTTCCTGCAGAGCTCAGTGGCAGGCTCGCTTCCGGTGACCTTCCTGAGCGGCGAGTGATCGCACGGTGTGAGGTGGGTGACGTGCCCGGTGTGAGGTGCCTTCCATTACCGGCCCTGGGTAGCAAGTGGTGCTGGGTGGAGGACATACAGCTCGTTACCTGGGCCTTAACTCCTTATTGCCTCTAACCCATAACCCACAGGCTCCTCCAATTATATATGTGATTATTGTGTTTATCTCATTATATTATTATTATTATTATATTGTTTATTAATATTATATTTATTGTTTATTATTATTATACTGTTTATTATATCTGCTCTTACTGTGGGCATTGTTACAGGTCTCTATAGGTCAATAGCATTTCATTTCCTTACCCTTCAGGTTTGCCTTTCAGTTGACAAAAGAGTTACAAACTGTGGGTTAAAATAACCAAAATTTGGGGAAGAAATCCCCTTCCTTCCCCGAATGTTGGTTATTTTAACCCACAGTTTGTAACTCCTCTGTCAATTGAAAGGCAGACCTGAAGGGTAAGGAAATGAAATGCTATTGACCTATAGAGACCTGTAACAATGCCCACAGTAAGAGCAGATATAATAAACAGTATAATAATAATATAATGAGATAAACACAATAATCACATAGATATTAGAGGAGCCTGTGGGTTATGGGTTAAAAAAAAAAAACACAAAAAACCCACAGTTGAATGTGATGTTTTCTATTTACTGTACCTTGTGCAGTTTTGATTCTCTTTAAAATCAAAACTTTTGGGGGTTTATTCCTGGGGCTGTGAATTAATAGTAAATTCACACCATTTACTAATCATACTAGTAAATTGGAAATTAATTAGTGGAATTTTAAGATACAATAGCTGAATGAAAAAAGTTGAATTCCAAATTTTAAAAAAATGACTAAAATAATGTCCATCCTCTTGCATTCAATATTTTTTATTTTCCGAAGCGTTTTTTTTTTTTTTTAATTATTATTATTATGGAGTTTGCCCATAGACTTGCAGTATCATAATCACTACAATGTTCTGTTTTGTGTTGAAAGTGCTACTTTGAACAAATGCTGGGTATCTTTGATGTCCTGAAGTAATATGACTGTTTATGAAGGGAACACTCCAAGCGCCATCATCACTACAGTACGGTTTAGTTGTTATGGTTCCAGGAGTGCCCTGGTGACCCTTTCCAGAGTAATTAGTCAAGCCATTTGCTAGTGGTTTGACTGCACTGTAGTGGTTATGGTGCTTTGAGTGTTCCTTTAAAGAGCTGTGCATTAAAACCCAGTTGTCATAGAAATACAGAATATTTGTTTTCAAAGAATCTCTTTTCCTCTATTTTATGCAAATTTGTGACTGATAGTTGTTTTTTCACTTCTCCAGAAATGGCAGGCAAGGCTTTTTCAGCATGGTGGACCTTGATGAGGCCGTATTACACTAAAGCTTACCAAGAGATGTGGGTTGGTGTTGGCATCATGACAGTCCTCTATTATAAGCTGTCATATGGAGGTAAGCATGCTCTTATTAATACAATTTATCAGTTTTTAGTTGTTTTAATATTGCCATTTAATTTTGTTTGTGCAAAATCCTGATTCTTCTACGGATTCATTTATTTTACAGAATGTGTGCAGTGTATTCGTTTCTAAAGTCGTGTTGCTCTGAACACCTTTCCTTGTGGCAAAGTGTTTGCTAATACTTGCCAATAACAAAGGGTTATTAGTACTCTTGGGGTTACACTACATAACTATTCTTCTGAGTATTTTGAAATGTTGCTAGAGATAGGTTGGGAAGGAGACATCTTCTTGTGCGTTGCGCACATTATTCAATGTGGCTCTTGCAAGGTCTTCTATGGACCTATGTAGTTAAACTCTTGAATTAGGATATAGCGCGTTTGCAGGCTCCTGAAGGATGAAACACCAGGAACAGAGGATTGTGGCGCCTTTTCTCTTGCCACCGTACACCAAGCAATCATGTCACCTTCAGTGGGTCTAAGCAAAAATTGCAAATACCCTAGTGTAAATGGACTCTTATAGATAGCACAGCAACGATCCATTTTAAAGGGAAACTCGAGGCGCTATAACTTATTTTAGTGGTTTTGGGGGGGAAATATTCAGCTTATCATTTTACCCCTTAGAAAGAAATAATTATCCTTCCTTTTTATATGAATGAGTGTACTGAACGCCTCCGTTAGCTAGGCAACAGGTTGCGATCACTACCTCTGGTAAGCTAACAAAGCCAAAAATAGTAAGGTCCCACAAGGGGACACAAAAATAGAGCAAAAGAATGTCTCTGATTCGATTTATAAATATCATATATTTGATAATCCTAATTTACATTGGAAGGCATCTTTAACAAATTGCATCAAATTAGTATCCCCCTCCCCCCAATACCTTCCAACATTAGTTTAAAAGAACTCTATAGCGTTAAAAATACAAAACTGTATTCCTAACACTATAGTGTCCCTTCGGCTCTGCGGTTCCCCTGACTCTGTGATTAAAAGGTGAAAAAACTTCCAGCGCAGAGGTCAGACTCCTCCTGCGATGTCACGCCAATAGGGGAACCAAGTGAGCAAGCAAGGCAAGCACCATGCATGCAGTAGACCCTCCCTATAGTAAAACATTAAATCAGTGCTTTCCTATGGGGGTTTGAAGACGTTGGATGTCCTCAGGCAAACTGTAAGGACGTCCAATGTCATTTCACTGAG
>OW240924.1:80639835-80656953 GCA_933207985.1 Pelobates cultripes
GAATGTTTACATGCGGTGTGTCTGTGTGTGTAAACACAGGGCATGTTTACATGTGGTGTGTGTGTGTAAACGCAGGGAATGTTTACATGCGGTGTGTCTGTGTGTGTAAACGCAGGGAATGTTTACATGCGGTGTGTCTGTGTGTGTAAACGCAGGGAATGTTTACATGCGGTGTGTCTGTGTGTGTAAACGCAGGGAATGTTTACATGCGGTGTGTCTGGGTGTGTAAACGCAGGGAATGTTTACATGTGGTGTGTGTGTAAACGCAGGGAATGTTTACATGTGGTGTGTGTGTGTGTAAACGCAGGGAATGTTTACATGTGGTGTGTGTGTGTTTTTCCTGGGATATGGGCACTTGGCACGGCACTTTGTTTGCCTAGTACTTTTTTTGTTTAGTATGTTGCTATGATTCTCTTCTATCTATTTCCTGCTCCTATCTCTGTCTAGTTAGTTTACCAGGGAGAGAGGCTATTTAATTTATTTACCTCTACTGCCACATTTCCCTTGTAGCTGGTTCATTGATTCTTCACACTCTACCCTTTATCTACTAACTTTTTTACAGTCTATATCCTCCGAGTTACTCTACTTGATATCCCCAGAGAGCACTACAAGCTTTCACACTGAGTGCTTCCCGAGAGGAGCATGGTTGGTGTATGAAGATTTACACCCTATAGACGTATGAGATACACCCTATAAGGAGGAATCTTGAGTATATAACATGAAATAGATCATCAGGGGAAAGTTCTCATATATTAAGAGCCATATTTAATAAAGCACACACACAAATATTTGAAACAATACCTGTGCATAACGACTGGTTTGTTATATACTTTTATGTAAATAGGAGCATATCTTATTAGACTACTACTAAGCTTTTATTATTTAATATATGTTCACCTGACTTTAGGTATTTTGTATACATACTTTGTTCTCTGTACTATCAATATCAATTTCACTACATATATTTCCAGGTGATACAGTGATTCATAAACACTTCAGGTGCTGTGATCACATGTATCTGTTTGTTCTTTTTCTGCATAAGCAGGGAATGCTTACAAATGGTGTGCTAACACACTTGGTTTTTTGCAGATTGATTAAGAGCATGGAGCTGTAACCCACTAGTTCTGACCAGAACAACGCAGCAGAGGCACAGTTTTGTGCGGGTGGACTCCCTATTGTATATCAGGGTTCTTTATTGTGTATCGGAGTTCAAGCCCCACGTGTTGTGTAAGAGCTGGTTGTGTTTTCCAAATGTGTTCGCCAAAGAAAAGTTAATATTTTGAGCCCTCTGGGTAACCATGTCTGAAGCCCATGAAATTTTACAATAATTACAGTTACAACATAAAATGAGACATTGTAGAGTTTGAAAAACATACCCCATTTTCAAGGCGTTTCTCCCCAGTCACCCCATTTCGCTGATTTGTTGTCTGACGAGCACCTGGGGAAGAATTATATTAATTAAAACATTTTAACGTCAGATAATTATATTTCTCAAGCAAAAATATATGTTTAGTTACAGTTTGCATCAAAAAAAGTCCATGAAAATGGAATCACTTATCTGAGCAGTCAGCTGATCGATAACATTGCAGGCAGGCAAAAGATTCAGTGACACAATGGGGGTTATTCAGTAAGCAACAAACTTAAGTGAAATAAAAATAGGAATGTAAAAATTAAAGGGTTACACCAACCACCATGACCACTTCAGTGACTTTACGATTTCATGTTGGCAGCAGTATGTACCGTGTTTCCCCGAAAATAAACCCTACCCCGAAAATAAGCCCTAGTCGGATTTTCGGGGTGGGCTGCAATATAAGCCCTACCCCGAAAATAAGACCTAGGCATTTTACCTTTTCGGCGAGACTTCCTTCTTCTACTGTAGGAGGAGCGTTGCGGGCCGCGGCATCGCGCAACGTGATGACGACATTTTGCAGCGCCGTCAGTCTGCCTTCACGGATCTTCAGCGGAAGGATCCATTTCCAGGCGGTGAGGCTCCCAGTGGTCGGACTCGGCAAGGAAACTTTGAAATGTGAGTACCGGTAGATATTTTATGTCTGGGACTGAATTAATTAAAGGGGGCGGGGGGTGAATTAATTAAAGGGGGGGTGAATTAAAGGGTGGGCTGGATTAATTAGAGGGGGGTGAATTAATTAAAGGGGGGGTGAATTAATTAAGGGGAGGTGAATTAATTAGAGGGGGCTGGATTAATTAGAGGGGGTGAATTAATTAAAGGGGTGGTGAATTAATTAAAGGGTGGGCTGGATTAATTAGAGGGGGGTGAATTAATTAAAGAGGGGTGAATTAATTAAAGAGGGGTGAATTAATTAAAGGGTGGACTGGATTAATTAGAGGGGGGTGAATTAATTAAAGGGGGGTGAATTAATTAAAGGGTGGGCTGGATTAATTAGAGGGGGTGAATTAATTAAAGGGGTGGTGAATTAATTAAAGGGTGGGCTGGATTAATTAGAGGGGGGTGAATTAATTAAAGGGGTGGTGAATTAATTAAAGGGTGGGCTGGATTAATTAGAGGGGGTGAATTAATTAAAGGGGTGGTGAATTAATTAAAGGGTGGGCTGGATTAATTAGCAAAAGGGGGTGAATTAAAGGGGTGGTGAATTAATTAAAGGGTGGGCTGGATTAATTAGAGTGGGTGAATTAATTAAAGGGGTGAAAATTAATTAAAGGGTGGGCTGGATTAATTAGAGGGGGTGGATTAATTAGAGGGGGGTGGATTAATTAAAGGGGGGGTTCAATGTACATACCGGTACCGTAAATAAATAAGCCCTACCCTGAAAATAAGCCCTAGTGTGTTTTTTGTGACTAAAATTAATATAAGACCCGGTCTTATTTTCGGAGAAACACGGTATGTGCAGTGTTTCTGCTTGGTACAATGCACACACAGATATTTTTAATTGCGTGCTGGGGGCTAGTTACACACCCAGCACACGTGACATTAGCAGCGCCGAACTTTGTTCCCCTCTGCCAATGTCAATTCTGTGCATATTCTGCGACTTCTTGTTAGCGTGCACTTTCAGTATTAAAAAAAAAAAAAAAAAATTCTAAACCCTTCCTTCCTCTCTACTTCCTCCCTTACCTGGCCCGCCCAGAGCGCGTATACACTCTATGAGAAGCTTGTGATTGGACCGCGCAGCGCCTGTATTTGCACCTGGAGCTCGGTTCCAGGTAAGTAAAATGATTTTATTTGCAAGTTGGAGAGTGGGCATTTAATACCAGACAGGCCCCCTCTAAAAGGGTTGGAGTAACACTTTAAGCAAAGAGAGGATTTAGAAAAACTATTTTAACTCTGATGTAGTCATAGCTTGGATATTGTGGTCTACATCTTACAATTGGCTTTATATTTCACTACTGTGTATAGTAAATAAACCTCAAAAGAAAAACAAAACAGTATTTCATATCAGGGGGAACAGAAAACAAAACAAGGCGATTATCAGAACTTGATGTCTCATAATAGCTGCAGAGACAAGTACTTTGGAGTGTTACAGCAAGCCTACAACATACTGGGAACTTGCTTGACTCAAAAAGAATGTTTTGCTCCATCTATAACAGTAATGGTGAACCAATGGTGCATGTGCCACAAACTGGAGAGTCCTGTAATTTGGCACTCTGTGACTCACTATAGGGTATCTATTAATTCTGTAGACTTGCGAGTCCAATGTGCCACCAACGGGACAGTCCTGTGATTTGACACTCTGTGACTGATTATAGGGTATCTTAATACTGTAGACTTGCCGAGTCCAATTTGCCAGTCATTTCATACCCAGGGACCTGTTGCCGGAGCTAATAACCGGGCACATCAAGCAAAAGTGGGCGCTTTTTTTTCTTGCGTAAGTTTGGGTCTCAGGCTCAGAAATCTATGACACAGCAACTACAATGTACAGGGTCAGGGATACCTTCTTGCACTATAAGCTATACAAAGAAAATAATTGCTTGTTTTACTGAAGAAATACTACAAATATTAATTTACTAGAGAAATACAAAAAATCATAAAATACAAAAACATTCACTATGTATGTGAAAGGAAAACCTATCAACGTAAAGTACTTGAATTAGGCGATTCCAGTAAATTAGAATGAGTGGTTATGGTACTCGGCGTGTCCTGCAGTGTGGGTGGTATCTCAGCTCATTTATTGTTAATCCTATAGATTCTAAGTACTGTGTATTTCCCCCCCCCCCTATTTGATGGCTTCCCAGAAGATACACTTCCCATCTCTTTCGAACCAAACTTAAACACAAGGGTGTCAGCAGTAGGATGCTGGAACCCACCAGGTCGGGACGACTTCCAAACAATGCTTTGCAATGAGTCACCAGATGCATTGTGATTCCTGACACACAGAGAATATTTTCATTATTTCATCTCCTTAAACAGAAGTTACTATAACTTAGTACTAAACATTCCCCTCCCCCTGTGCTCACACTGACTCTTCCTACAGGAACTGTTTAAATGGGAGCCGTCATTTTCCCAGGATTTTTAATATTATGTTTGTTTATACTCTATATTAATAACTGTCCCTGTGAGGTCTTAAAAATAAAATAAAATGTAGAAATAAACCATCCTCTATCCTGGAACGGAACGCCTCTATGTTGGCTCCCTATTAATCACAGTTATAGGTGCTGTCATTTGAAGTCATTAAAGACAGTAAGTGGAGGAGAAATAAAACAATGCTTCTGCGTCTCCTTCCCCACTGCAACGAGCGCTTGGACTGAACTCGAGTGTACGGAAGCCCAGAGAGGCCGTTTGTTTTTAATACTATTTTGGACTGACACATGGTGCATGAACACAGAGGTGACTGCCTGAACAGACGTGTTAACAGAAATCCTGGAAGCCACCTAAGCCTTTTAACTGGATTAAGTGTGAGTAATAGACTTAAAGGGTAACGTTTGTAATACCCTATTCACCTTTGTGCAATGCCTTATAGAGGAAATGACAGGTTTAATAGAGTATTTTCAAGTGTAGCACACGTATGAATTATTCACCTTTGTGTATCTGGTTACATTTTCACATATTTTATTTGATTAATAAAACTGACCTCAGACCATGTCTTGAAAACCATCAAACAGACATTTTTGGAGTAAAAAGTTCTGTAAGTGTGCACAGATTATTAATCTTGTGTAAATATAGGTTTTTAGAGCAGCAATACAATTTAGAAATGTATGAAGGTGTATCTGAAGTTTCTATTTTCCCAAGATGTATTAGAAGTCCTGATTGGATTCTTTAGGTTGAGTCCCAATTCCCGCACTCACAGTCGCCCCATTAAAGGTGATTATACTAAAACCGTAAATTTGGGACAACTTCTTGAAGCAGTTTAAGCAATGTGTTTCTCAGCCAACCTGTTTATCAATATCTCCTAATCATTCCACATTCCATGGTACTATATAGATTTGGGGTCTTGTATTGCTTCCTATTTCGGATTTCTGTTGTCCCACTCTGGGAAAACCAAAGGTCAGCTCTTCAAAAGGCACACAGAGGGTGCAGAAAGCACAACGGTGCTTTAGGAACGGAGCACTCAGCCTATTTAAAGTGGTCTGCTGAAGGGCTGTCACAAGAGGGTCCAGCTAGCGTCACGGATAACCCTGCATGCAAGCATGTTGGCCATATCCTCTTTGAGTAAACTACTTTATGGAGTCAAAAGTGAGCCAGCACTTCTGCATTCAGATGTTCGGAGGAAAAGAGCATCGGTCCACAAGAGTTCCAGACTGCACTCAGAGCTCCAACTTAAAGCAGCCGTCACTACGTCCCTCAATAACAACCAACTGACATCAGCAGAGAATTGTATGAAAAATGGGGTGAAAAGAACAGGTTAATACTCACTACTCTGCCCCAGGGAACCCACAGCAGAACTAACACACAGGATACAAATAACTGCAACGTTTATTTGCAATGTTCAAATATATTCATCTGAAATTAGATGGTTTTTGATAAGCTCTGTAAAGCAACTTTAAACACAATACATGTGTGCATTTATTTGAAAGTCTGAAAACGTGTAGCATTCTGATGAAATCTAAAACATGGAAACTGCAATGTCCACTTCAGTACCTACTCTATCCCTAGAGCAATAGTTTTTAAAATTGCTACTGACACTAAGGTGAAAATACCCAATCGTCGAATACTTATTTTAACTCCTGAAGGCCAAAATTAGAAAATAATTCCATCATAATGAACCAACCTACGAAGATCAATTATCACAATGGAAAGGCCCATTCATTTAAAGATTGACAGCTGTATATAGAGCTGCACAGGGTCCTTAACGTGATTAAGGAGATTATGAATGTGGGCCTTAAAGGGGTTAAATAAGTCAAGCAGATACCATCACCCTTTGTTTATTGATTCAACACATGGTGGGAGTGAACGCCAACGAAGATGGGTGTGTTAAGAAATATTTCAAGCCTTAAGCATAATTTTAGGAGTGGATATTATATTAGGTTTCAACTGTGTGAACCAAAAAGGAATTTCTTCACACCAGACCCCACTAACAATATTTTGTACTTTATGACATGGCCTCAATGTAGATGTAAAGATTTTAGGTAACCCCCTATGCTCAGAGATTATACTACTACACAGGAACATATTGCTTTTTAAACATTAAAATCCTAAAGAGATCGTTTGGCAATAATGAACGTTACAAAACATAAAATAATTGTGTGCCCGAGGCCGGATACCTCCTACACGTGGACAGATGATTAGTTAAGAGATGTATACCGACACTGGCTTTGCCAAGATGTATCAGGTCTGTAATCAGGGCAGGTATTTCAAGCATTTATCTATTCTCCGCATGTTCCCATAGTGCAGCATTCACTTACCCTGCTCATTATTTTCAGATGGAAATTCTTCATGTCGGAGGAAAAATTTCACCTCTTCTCTGCGAGGGCCCCACTTCTGCAGGTGCTCGAACATCAGATGGTCAAAAGGCAAAGGACGCTCTAAATAAATCAATTAAAAGAAGTGTTATCTTCCGTATAGAGGATACATGGCACAGTGAAACTAGGAGTAAAATTAGAAGGCGTATAAACATATTCAAAGCATGTGTCATTATTTGGAGCCTATCCCTGACAGCAGAACCATGTATAAGTGTATAACAAAACATTTGTTCCTTACAGGAAATTAACAACACGTATGATGACATGACAGTTCGGTTTCTGGGAGGTTTATTTTACCGTTACAATTGCTGTGCCCATGAAGACGTGGCTTTGTGGTTTGGGTGACAGGTCGCTGCAGACCGTGCGCAACTTGAGGATTTGCAGCAAATGTTCAAATGCGGTCAATATCATGTTGTCTTTTTTTCCCATGCATTATAAATATATTACAGACGCAAAAAAACACCGACCACAGTGGTCTGTAAGCAGCATTTACAATACTGACTGACAAAGGATCAAGCGGATCAATATACTGCTATGATCTCAGTCAGGTCCTTTTTTTCCCTCCTTACTTTCCTTGTAGTACCAGTTACCAAGATTTTTTGTTTTGTTTTCTACATTGGGCTTTTTGCAGGAGTAACATACATAACCAGTCTCATGGCTTATCTGTGCGCCATTACTTTCAAAAACTACGGGGGTCTTTTAAAGTTACATTTAGAACTCTTTAAAGGGACACTATAGTCACCTGAACAACTTTAGCTTAATGAAGCAGTTTTGGTGTATAGAACATGCCCCTGCAGCCTCACTGCTCAATCCTCTGCCATTTAGGAGTTAAATCCCTTTGTTTATGAACCCTAGTCACACCCCCTGCATGTGACTTGCACAGCCTTCCATAAACACTTCCTGTAAAGAGAGCCCTATTTAGGCTTTCTTTATTGCAAGTTCTGTTTAATTAAGATTTTCTTATCCCCTGCTATGTTAATAGCTTGCTAGACCCTGCAAGAGCTTCCTGTATGTGATTAAAGTTCAATTTAGAGATTGAGATACAATTATTTAAGGTAAATTACATCTTTTTGAAAGTGAAACCAGTTTTTCATGCAGGCTCTGTCAACCAGCTAGGGCTGCATAAACAGAAACAAAGTGATTTAACTCCTAAAGGACAGTGAATTGAGCAGTGAAATTTCAGGGGAATGATCTATACACTAAAACTGCTTTATTTAGCTAAAGTAATTTAGGTGACTATAGTGTTCCTTTAAAAATCTCTCTTAAATTAAAAAAAAAAATGTGCTCAAAAATAAAAAACAAAAATCCCTTTTAAGCTAGGTATTTTTCCCCCTTCTTCTTCTCTAACATTCCACCCTAATCTAGTGCCAATGACTGAGTAATATGCATTGAGAAAGGATTACAGGAAACAAAAGATAGTACAGTATTTCAGAAAAAAACGCAGGCAGGCAAAGATTTGTAAAAGTAAGACGCCAAGCGTGACCTTGAGAAAATCCGTGTTGCTTTGCCCCAGATACGAGAGCAGCAGAATAAGCGTTGCATACATGAAATGATGCATTGGCAGCTCTAAAATAAAATACATATGGCTGCGGATTGTCGGCTCACTGGAAATAAAAGGTCTTTAGTGACCTTGACATGGTGTGCTTATCGCAAACATTAACAGCTGTCTGCCTGTGATCAGCCACAGAGCCTCAAACAATATTTATTAAGAGACAAAATCCAAGGCGAGAATGAATCATCGGTTTGGAACCAAAGGGCAAAATAAAAAAATTAAAAAATAATAATTTCTAGTCAGTCAACCTCTTTTAAATTGTACTTTTTTTTTTTTTTTTTGAGGATTTTGTCAGGAAGCAGACTCGAACTCTTCATAAACGATGTGCGTGTTAATTCGTTCAGCATCAAACATCTGGAAGCTGAAGCCGCAAGCGCTGACAAACTTTAAAAAGCATTAAACGCCTCCAGAGGAGGATGCGGAGCCGCATGGTGCCAGGCCCTTCTGATTCTGTTAACTAAAGTGTCCCTTATTGCCGAGGCAACAGAGCAAGGATTATTAGATTCCGCTCATTATGCATCTACATCTTGCTATTTTAAAGAGAAAAATTACTGAACGATTAGTAATAGAACAAAACAGCAAGTCGCTAATTTTAGAATTTAACCCCTTCCCCTATAAATTCATAGGCGAGAGAGAGAAAGCACACTATAGAAATAATTATTTAAGACATTTTCATTCTTATTCAGCTTATTCATGACAAAAACAAACTTTTGCTGGCACACTTTATTTTGCGCTCTTTGTGTGTGGTCTAAAGTCATTGCAATCTTTAAAACAAACGTCAATGAACAGATAGTTAATAGAGAAATAGCTCCATTCATAGAAACATTAAATGCGACACCAGATAATCGTTTGGACCATCTAGTCTGCCTAATTTTCTGAATACTTTTCAAGTTATTCATTCAAGTTTTTCTAGATATGGTGGCGCAGTCCCATTTTTAGAACAATTCTGCCACCGTGGGTTTTCATAAGCACCTCTCAGAAATGTCCCAAAGTCCAAGCCACCAAAAAGCGGTACCTATAGGTGTGGGAGATTGGAATCAATACTTTTTAACCAGAAGCATCTTTTCAAAATACTGGACCGTACATTAGATACCGTGTTCAGTAAGCTGAAGAGATTTTCACAAACTCATACTGACTCAATATATGCCACTGGCTGGTTACATAATGTGCACATCGCGACTCCTATGTACCGCTAAAATAGAAAATTGGCTATGGCAAATATCTGCCATGAAACATAATACAGCCAGTACTGAAAAAACACACCCATAATTGGTCCCTGTAGATCGAATGTTTTCAAGAATGTTGGCCCAGCATTCTGAGCCCATCGTTAACCCTCAGTTTTAGCATGTAAGCCATAGTATTAGACAATCCGTTGAAACATGGTTTGACACAAGTGGGGGGGGGAGGGGGAAGGGGCTCCACCCCCACAGATTCTTTAAATCCGTACCACTACCGTGTTACTTAGCACGCCCCTTTAATTTGCATGACATGCCCTGTCTTTGCCTTTTAGGAGATAGTCGAGTAAATTCCAGTAACGATTTATTCATTTAACGTTTTATGTACTGGAATGAAGACTATCCAAATTTCAGATTTGACAGTTGCTGCTTAAAATAAATAAATAAACCTAACATTTTTTTTTATCCTATATGTTACAAATGTAATTTGTGTCAACGGGAGCAGGATAACCAGCCGCATGCCTTCACCAATGCATTTTAGGATCTCTGTAATTAACAGCAAATCAATGGCTTAATTTCGCACATCAATAAGCAGGATTCTTCACTATACAAGCTCCTAAAAACTGAGCTTTTTAATGGCTTTACTTCCTAAATACCAGACACTAGTTTATGTTTCAAGCTGCACAATTCTCTATTCAAAGTGTAGCAAGCAGGGAAATGTGATGGCGGCTGTGCAATTTGCTTTTGAATATATGTATATTTATATAAAAGATTATTCTAAAGGAACACTATAGGCTCAGGAACACAAACGTGTATTCGGACTCGATAGTGTAAAAGCCACCATTTAGGTGGCCTGCCCCTCCCCCCATGAAACAGTACGAAAACTTGCCTTATTTCCAACACCACGTTGGTCAACCAGTGCTGGCTCTGCCCCCGATCCACCTCCTTGGTTGACATCAGAATGGATTATCTCATGAATCAATGCATCTCTATGGGGAAAGTTCAGCATCTCCATGCAGAGCGTGGAGACGCTGAACGTCCGTGCACTGCCCCAGGAAGCACCTCCAGTGGCAGTCTGAGTAGTGGCCACTGGAGGTGTCTCTAAGGAGCATTGTAAACACAGCATTTTCTCTGAAAAGACCGTGTTTACAGCAAAAAGCCTGCAGGGAGTGACTATACTCACCAGAACAAAGACAATAAGCTGTAGTTGTTCTGGTGACTAAAGTGTCCCTTTATGTTCAAGTACACCTCAATTATCATTCATAAAGAAAATAAAATGTAAGAATGGCATCAGACAAGAATAATTCAATGTTCTCCCCCAGAGCAGAGCTAGGAGTCCCATAGCGTCAACTTGGTTAGGTGCTCAGCTTCATGAGACAGAACACAAATACAAGATGTGGGGAGCGGGGCCTAGCCAGGGAGCTGAGAGGAAGCATATCTCCTCAGCTTTCTCTACCTAAATCGTATAGAGCGGACTCCACTGACCAAAAGACGTCTTACCGACACAAAAAGGTCACCAACAGAGAGGTGATAGTCAGAGGCACAAGTGGATACCTTCCGCGACACACAACGAGTAATATTTCCCCGAGATGAGGATGAGGCCTACCCACATGGCGGGCGCAGAGGAGACAGCCGCTCCTCTGCCGCCAAGACAGACTGAGCTCCTGCGGCGGGGCTCTCGTTCCTCCCCCCCCCCTCTAGACCGGCGGGGGTTATCCCGGTGCACCCCCAGCATGAGGGTACTAACCAGCGGAGAGGGACCGACAGGCGGGAGACACGAAGCCAGAGCAAAATGGTGGACAGCACAGACGCCCGCACAAAGATACAAACCCCCAGGGACTGGGTAACTCCCTTTCAGGCAAGGTTTGATGCCATCTGTGAGCGCTTCTGGGCCAATTTGGAGGGAAGGACCCAGCCTGTACAGCCACCAACGGTCTGCACCGCGGCACAGGCATCCACACTACGCCAACCAGATAAAGCTAACTGGCACCAGATTAGGATGCAGAAGCCGAAGACCCACCAGGGCACAGCACCCCACGAAATTCAACAGACAACCGGCTAAAACACCGAGCTGCAGCCCTACATGGCCACAAGCCAACCCGCGAGCATCAGCCACAGAAGATGGAGAGCAAACGGCGCACCAAGCGGGCAACACACGGCGCCCACCGCGCCACCATCCCCGGAAAGGCCAGAGACCACACTAGGACTCACGCATGCAGAAATGGAGCATCGACTCACCAGCAACCTCAGAGGTGGAGGGGCTCCCCACCTCCACAGTGCCATGCTGCAACTAAACGCACACCTAGACGTACTCACCCACTCCACCTGGCAGCAACCGGGTCCAGCAGCACGACAGACTCTGACCCTGCCAACACACAAGCCCCTCCAACTGGTATTCGTGTGCAGGAACCCGACCAACCTCACCAGCAGAAAGAACTCTAGGAGACCCAAGACAAGCAACAGAGGCATGGGATTTCAAACTGCACTCCCGCTCCGGTCGGATTTGCTACCGGGCCAAAGAATGGACTATCTTCTCCAGCACGTAAGCGGCATCGGGTGAAGAGCCAGAGGTAAGAGAACTCTTTTTACTGCAGCTGAGCACTGTTCTTAACCACTACATTCACCCTGCTTTAATGATTTGTTTTTCCCTAATGCTCTGTTTTCCCCTATCTCTGCCTCATATCAGCAGTTTACAAGTCATGCATTGCCAGTCTATATTTAAGCCATTGACTCCGATGCCAGTTAGTCATTGACCACGTGCATATACCTTATAAGCACCTATAACAGTTTTACTAACAAAGGCTCCATAGGTTTGATCCGGCACCTTGAGAGTACCAAAACATTAACCCTTGTTACCTTGCTTAGCCCGAACCGTTTTTTTTTTTTAACCAAGCAACTACTGTGACATAGTATTGTACAAATCAAAAGTCAGCCTTATCTGCTACTCATGCCTAGCCTGTATCCTATGTGCATAGTACATTCATATGCCTTACTGCCTCTATCCGGCCTCCTGCCAAAGCATAGCATGTTTCAGTTACTAAAAACTAGACTATGTAGACATTACCCAATCTTACATATAAGCTAAACCTAGCATGTATTAATCTACTCTACTTTTACTAGCCTAGATCCAACATACCATAACAATAGGGATAAAACCAAAAGCTGTATATCACTTCTGTTTACTTACCTATTGTTTGCTTTCCTGCACTATATGATATAGCTTGTTGTTACTAATTAGACTAGCTTGTTTATTTTTAAAAATGAGACAGATCTGCCAGAAGCATACTGTTCAACTGTTTGATTAACATCTGGACTTTTGCGCCAACTCCTTTATTCTTGTTCACATTCTGTATCGCATAACTCAATGTCTCAATAAAAGAAAGAATTACAAAAAAAACAAATACAACATGTGTATCCCTGCCATTGCATCAACTGGTATGTGTGTGATCCAAGCATATGGGTTTGCAAAAAAAGTCTTGCATATAAACGTGAAACCTTAATCAGGGGTGTGCATACCAAACGCTATTCCTTACCGTTTCCGCGCCATACTTCTGCAAGGTGACATGCACCTTCCCCGGGCTCCTTGCAAAATTCCACAACATCTCTGCATGTGGTCTCTGGGCTTATAGGGACTTCAGTCAGGATCTGCTCATTGTTGCTCAGAAACACGGTTAATATTGTCTGTAAAGAGAGTGAAAGCCATTCATGAAATATGTTTCACCCAATACTAAAAGCCTGGGAAACCCCCCCCCCCCCCACAATATTCCAAATCATAACAAAGTCAAAGACAATGGAGCGTCTTAACACCCCTAATAGGTTAGTGTTCAATGTTTTATTGAGTGGAGTAAAATCCAGAGAAGTGACTGTCCGCTTTTAAATATTAAACTGAATGGGAACTAAAATACACAACACAAATGTCTCATACTGTCAGTTCACAGGAGCCGGGCCCACAACCTTTATAGCTATTCATAAATTAAAATGTACATATTTTATACTAGAATTCATTAACTGTTTCACGGTAGGTCAACTTTGTAACCTCATTCAATTATACAGTGCTTTGAGGAAATAAGAAAAGGTGGGGTTTATTAGAAGAATAAATATCTAAAAATTTCCCAGATATAACAGCAGATGGTTTAAATGAAGGCCGAGAGAAGATATTGTCTTGTGCGGCGGCTTTTAAGAGCCCTTCCTAAACGATTTGTGACTGCAGGGAGGTTTAAAACCAGCTATAGGAAAAGAAGCAAGAGGAGGGAGATGGATTTACTGAGGCCACAAAAACACGAGCGCAAACAACTGTAACAACTGTAGACATGCAAACAACTGTACAGTGTAATGTCTATTGAGAGTTATTGTTCCCATAAATATTTTTTTTTTAAAAAAACATTTTTTTAATATAAATAATATAAATAAAAAAAGACGAGTGTGTAATATATCAAACACCGGATTTATAAACACCTCCACACCAGAAAAAGAAAAAAAAAATAATAATAATAGCAGCATCAGTGTATATAGTATGAGTTAAAGGTTACAATTTCCTAGGTCGGATAAGAAGCAAATACAATGTGTTGATCATTTCAGAGATGTCATTTTCCAATGCTGCATAAATGAAATAAACACTATTAAAGTTCCTGGTAAAACAGACGTTTTATGGGCTAATGCATTGGGGCATGTCCTTGTAGTGTTTGACGTAGCTCTGCTTTCATAAATATTAAAGTGGAAATGTAGACAGAACGGTCTGACTGCGCAGACATAATTCTGGTTCTGAATATCTAGGTCAGCAAAGAGGATGCGGATTCCTCATGCGTTACAAACAGCACTGCAGATCAGAAACCTTTTTTTTTTTTTTACTTTTTTTTAATCAGCGCGGGATGCTGTTTGAGCTAAATGTCGTTAATTTTAAGACTCCTTAACATTAATTAACACATTTTCCACGAGAGATGGGCACGTTTAACTTGTATTAGGCCAGGCATTTGAAGAATTGTTGGACCTTTAAGCTTTCACAAAAAGTTGCTGCGTGATTGACAGGTTGAAAATGAAAAGGCTGCACAAAGCAATATGCTTGCCTTCAGCTCACCCCGCAAAAGATTGCACGGTGCAGTCAGACCACATTAGCGATTTCCACTGCCTGTAGAATAATTTACTCGTTACTTTAAGGCATCTAGCACTGCACCTTTAAACCACAGCAAATTAAATTCTCAGCAGGTCTGGGTAATCGTAATTATAAATTGCTGGTCCCTGAATTGACTCCAAATAATTAGAAACAATAAGACTAGCACTAGTTCAGGAGAAATGCGAGTTTATTCAGCCATCCAAAATGACAAACAACGTTTCGACACCATGTGTGTCTTTATCAAAATGGCTTGATAAGGACGCACATTATGTCGAAACATTGCCTGTCATTTTGGATGGCTGAATAAACTTGCATTGTACCAGAACTACCGAGCGCTGGAGTCTTATTGCTTTGAATTAAACTTGGGTCTCTGGCGCAGGGACCTTCGCTCACAGCACAGGTACCAAAATTTGAAGCTTGAATAGGATCCATCCTACAAATTCAGTGTATGCTGGACTCTAAATAAGACATACGCCACTCCATCATATTTCAAATTTAGAAATGAGTACCTCTCTAGTTTGTTTTTGCAATTCCTTAAAAACTGGTATACTTCTATCGTGGGGGCTTTGTTATATTCAGGGTACTAGACTGAACACAAAATGAGGAATATACACAGTGGCACACAGACTTAAAAACTTCAATAACAAATAATTATCTAGATGTGTGCACCCTGGGGTACCTGCTTAATATAGTAAATCTGTGCATGGTACTGCTCTATAAATAATCGGGTCAAATCATGTGAAATCAACCATCATTTTTTGTCCTCCATGAATCATCACATAAGCAGCGAGCTGGATGAAATGTTACAATTTTATATTTCTATGTGTTTCAAGCCCCCCAAATAATCTATCTATGCGAAGGAAAAACATGTGTATATATTAAAAAAAACTGCATTTTAATAAAACATAGTGTGATGGCAAAATGGCAGTACACTAGAGAAAGTCTAAAATGACGCATGACAATTTACCAGACTAGACCAAACTAAACAGACCTGTCGGATTTAATAGCTTTGTTTTTAATTAATGCCAAATTCATATGACACTACTCAAAAAACAATTAGAATTGGAAGGCAATTTCTGGGACGACTGCTCACCTGGAAATTAGATCCACTGGGGGAATGTAACCAAACAAGCTCACCCCATTAGATGGAGAGCTACACTTGCAGCAGACAACACAAAACAAGCGCTGATTAACTAGAACTCCCACTATCCTCCTGCAGACCATTGTTGGTCAAGGATCGTGAAAGCTTTCCTTAAGTAGCCACGTAATTGTTCCAACACCAAGCTATATTCTCAGTCTAATAAATTGATATGGGTAGTTTTAAAACATTTCATAACATATACGTGTATAATGTGTTTAGATCACGGTGTGACAAACTACAGATACCGTGCAGACATATTACAGCAGGCGCCTACGTTGTAGATCAATGGAAGCGCTACTTCCTCGGCTTTATATATAAATGACAGTGACTGCTAAATTCTCCCAACAACTGTTGTATGTATGTATATATTTTACATATATAACACTGAACTGGCAGTTTAAATCGGTCTTCTTTCTTTAACGTGAATATTTAAAGTAACCCCTACTACCTTTAGTCTCGCCACCCCTTCATCCCCAATCTTAGATTGTAAGCTCATAGGCTCTCGCTGTGCACTTTGGACATAAAAGAGGAAATACATTCGATTTAACCTTACGTGCAGGGGTCTCATTTCCTTTTGTAACATTGTGTTTAAATATACACACACACGCATTTGTATTGTTTAAAATTAGACATTTCTTGTTAAATGAGAATTCTTGTGAGCTGAATTACAGCTGATTAAAAGCATCGCAATTCCCGAACAACATATTAAATAAAGCTATATTTGGATAACCATACTTATTTACTAAAGTGAGTATTCATAAAAGTATTTTAGAAGTGAATTTCAATTTGTACTATATAATGAAAAATAATTTAGATAATACAGAGATTATATAAAAATTATGAAAAATTAGCAAGAGCAACCTGCAAGACTATAAATAATTGGCTAATATTTAGCGCTGACACAACCGGTACATTAATTCAAAATTTGCTAAACAAGGTAATTATGTGTGGGAGGAGGAGGCGGGGAGGGGGGACAATCACGCAGTCATCCTACAGTAAACAAATCATTATTTGTTTACTGCAATATAAGTAACAAACAAAATACAAATATAAATAATCATCACTTTAAGGGACAGTACTCAACCCATTATGAATGTAAATACTGTGTGATGCACCCACATTTATATCCATTAATATTTCACACAAGATGACACTTCTAGACTCATTTTAAATAGAACATTTCTTTAATATTATTACAATCTGTTTGCTAACTTTGTAAGGTAGCAATCACGCCTATCTCTGCTTCACACATTGTACAACGCTGCAG
>OW240924.1:80657318-80678248 GCA_933207985.1 Pelobates cultripes
TTTTGACGCGCCCTGCGGGGACAAGGCGAACATCGCGTACGTTTCTCGGCATCCTACCTTTTTCACAGTCACTTTCTCCTTTTTCCTGTTAGCAGGCTGTGTTCCTGCTCTCTCCCATGTCTTGGGCTTGCCTTTGGGTTTATTTATCAGACTTTGAAGAATCATTGAGAAATAATTCCTCATGTGTTGTCCACTAAACAGAGACGTTCATCGAAGGAAATGGGTAAATCCAGGAAAGCGTTGGTTAAGGAGAGCGAGCGGCAGGTGGACGGAATGTTAGGCAGTCAAGTGCCTGGACTGCTGGAATTTGGAGACTGGGGTAGCTATGCACGCTGATAAGGAGCAGAGAGGACATAAACCAGTCCAGGGATGTGACAGCTCCATGATAGTGCGTATTATGGTTCACCTAATTAGGCAAACTATCCCTAGGATAGAGAGCTGTTGCGCAATGCAAGTCTTGCATGGGGAGGAAACTATCCCACTAACCTCTGGTTTCTTTACTTTCTGTTGGTGTTTTTATTTAAATATCGGAATAAAAAAAAAAAGGCATCTTATACGGGTAACCCTTTGAGGGCCAGAGTTATGACCAAGCACCACCAAAGCAAAAGCTTAGGGTACACCCCTGGCTTACAAAGGGTTTAAATACATATATACACAGGTTCCAGATTCAGGATTGGCACAATTATAAAATCAAAACTGGGTATGTTCAGTTTTTTGTTATTATTAAAGGGTTACTTCAGGCACCATGACCACTTCATTGATTGGAAGTGGTCATGGTGCCTGGAGTCTGTAGGTGCAGTGTTTCACTATTAAACACCTCTTGGCGGCCCAACGTTGTAACATCACCCCCAGCAGTATCATAGGGGCGTCCAGGTGGCTACTGTTGACTCTGTACATCCAATAACAGCCAGCCCCCTCCCCCCCCCTTAAATGGACGCACCTGTATTCTGCCCAGTCTTGGGGAGGATGCACAGGTGTGGACTAGAAGAGCAAGAGTTACTTTAACTAAAAACACTGTTTTTATGTATCACACAGCCATGTTACAGTGCTGCCGCTCACCCCATGTGTTCCCTATTAAGGGTTAATAGGTATGTAGGGTTTAGAAAAAGACCCCTCTCTGTCTCAGAGATTTCTTTGCCTGAAGCTCAAGGAAGGAAGTTAAATTGTTAGTGTAGGACCCACCTAAGAGGTTTGCCTTGACGTGGCAGGTGGGCTTGCATCTAATGGCTGTTAGAGTTACTAAATAAATAACTCCATTTATTTAAATATGCATAGGGATTAGGGCTAGTGCGCAGGTAACTCTTTGCTCGTTTTGTACTGTATTGGGGCTGAATTGTGCTATAGTCATTGCTGCCAGCCAGGAATTATTTTGTGTGTTTCTATAGAAAGGATTAAAAAAAAAAAAATGCCACAAAAGTTAATGTGAGCAAAATACAAAAGGTGATGAGGGATCTGATCAAAGCAGCTTACAATATATTGTCATTCTCTTACTCTCCAGCTCACCTCAATCCAGACGCTCCTCACTAACATTAAAGGATTGCTCCAACCACCTTCACCACTTCATTGATGTGAAGTGGTCATGGTGATAGTAGTCTAGGTGTGTACAGCTTCTGCTTGAAATGCTGAACAGAGATATTTGCTGGGGTCAGTTGCACGCTGGCAACAGATGTAATTAGCTTATCCGTTGCAGGCCTGCGAGGCGAAATGTGGGTGTCCCTTTCCTCTGCGTTATGCCCTTCCACTTTCCTATAAGATCAATAGATTTGGGGTGTTTTTGTTATGCCTCTCTGCATCACCACGCCGGCTCAGATAGTGCACATGTGCTAGGAGCAGTCAATACGGACTGATCACAGGCTGGTCTATGAGAAGCTTTGATTGGACTGTGCAAAGGCAGGGATGACGTTGATTGAGGAGTGGAGCTCTGCGCCAGGAGCTCAGCCAGGAATGGATTGCAGGTAAATGTTAGACAGTTTTTTTTCCCACTTTTTAAAGGCGGGGATATGCATGCACCTGTTTTCAGATAAGCCCATCCCTTGCAGACAGAGCAGTATTAACCATAAGATGACTTTAGGCAGGCACCTAGCACCCAAGGCTTAGACAAAGGCCCTGAAACACCGAATTAGCTCTTCGCTCCATAAACTATATGAAGATTGAATAGGAGCCCTAAGCTGTTAACTGGCCTGGGGCGCTGTGTGATCTTAAATCTTCCCTGCTTGCAACACTGACATGTCCTCTTGTATCCCACATGTTGATACTAGGAGTCTGTCTCGGCATGTATATACTTATGCACGAGTGCAACAGTGTCTGTATATTTTGACTGGCTCCTAATTCTTGGCCAAACATGGCCACCAGAGGAGGGCATTAGACTTGTGTTTAAAATGGATTAATAGGAAATAGGATAATCTTTCAACATAGCTAACAAGAGAACATGCAAAAGACATACAAAGCACTTGTCGAGCTCCCGATCTTTAAATCAAGGATACAAAATGTTGCCAAGATTCTGGAAGTTCGAGTCAAAACATGTGCAAAGATCACCAAAACACACAAGAAGAGGAGAATAAAAAAATGATTTTCTCCAAAATAAACTGTAGAACACACAAACTGCTAAACAACAGTGAAAACAATAACTATAAATACACACATATCTCTTTCAGGTTACATCGATGTAGAACTACCATCTATGAATACCATGATGCTTTGAAACTGAACTAAAAATCTTTTTAAAAATTACAAATTTTAAGTAAATAGAATAGATGTGATAATGTGATAGATCAGTGGCAATTAAGATGTAGCTCTACAGTTGTGATAAATCTGAACATTTATGCGGACTGCTGAGCATCATGGGACTTTTAGTTCCACCGCAACGGGAGAGCTATGTGCTGACTGCCCCACATTTACACATTATACTGATTGGTTTAAACCCACAGCCATACTATCCAATACTCTGACATTTATAGCTAGAATTAAAACAAGAAAAAAGAAAGAAAATGCCCTTTTATTTAATAGTTCCTCTTTTCTCTCTGTAACAAACCGGCAGATCTTGGTAACTAAGGCAACAATCTACTTTAATACGCAAACATGAGTACTAAGTATCATATTTAAGATTTACACCAGTGTTCGACGCCTGACTGTGCCAATACAATCTTGCATTAAGTGCAAAAAAAAAAAAAAGAAAAAAAAAAAAGAAAAAGGAGGATTTATTCGTTTTAAAAACCTCAAAAAATAAGCAAACATTTAAAGGGACACTATAGTTACCAGAACAACTACAGCTTATTGAATTTGTTCTGGTGAGTAGAATCATTACCTTCAGGCGTTTTGCTGTAAACACTGTCTTTTCAGAGAAAATGCAGTGTTTACATTACAGCCTAGTGATAACTTCACTGGCCACTCCTCAGATGGCTGTTAGAGATCCTTCCTGGGTCATAGCTGCCTAAAATGCATCCAAACATTCAGTGTCTCCTCCCTCTGCATGCAGACACTGAACTTTTCTCATAGAGATTCATTGATTTAATTCATCTCTATGAGGAGATGCTGATTGGCCAGGGCTATGTTTGAAACATGCTGGCTCTGCCCCTGATCTGCCTCTTTGTCAGTCTCAGCCAATCCTATGGGGAAGCATTGTGAAGGCTACCACTTGTGATGATGTCAGAAGACTGCTTGTTTTTCTGAGGCAAACAGCAAGCAGATTTACAGCTTGAGGTTTGAATACAGTAAGATTTTGCTATATTTATGGAGGCATGAGGGGCCTAGGGGGTCTAGATGGTGGTGTTAACACTATAGGGTCAGGAATACATGTTTGTGTTCGTGACGCTATAGTGATCCTTTAAAGGAACACTATAGTCACCTAAATTACTTTAGCTAAGTAAAGCAGTTTTAGTGTAATTGTAGTGCTCAATTCACTGTCATTTAGGAGTTAAATCTCTTTGTTTCGGTTTATGCAGCCCTAGCCACACGTCCCCTGGCTATGATTGACAGAGCCTGCATGAAAAGAAAAAAACTGGTTTCACTTTCAAAAAGATGTACCGTATATATAAGCCGACCCGAATATAAGCCGAGGCCCCTAATTTTACCCCAAAAAACTGGGAAAACGTATTGACTCGAGTATAAGACTAGGGTGGGAAATGCAGCAGCTACTGGTAAATTTCTAAATAAAATTAGATCCTAAAAAAATTATATTAATTGAATATTTACAGTGTGTGTATATGATGAATGCAGTGTGTGTGTATGAATGCAGTGTGTGTATGAATGCAGGGTGTGTGTATGAGTGCAGTGTGTGTGTATGAATGCAGGGTGTGTGTATGAATGCAGTGTGTGTATGAATGCAGTGTGTGTATGAATGCAGTGTGTGTATGAGTGCAGTGTGTGTGTATGAATGCAGTGTGTGTATGAATGCAGGGTGTGTGTATGAGTGCATGGTGTGTGTGTGTGATGCAGTGTGTGTGTGTGTTTGTGTTGCAGAGCCTTGGTGGGGGGTGGGCATTTTTATAAAAAAAAATGTAATATTATTTTAATTATTTTTTGTTATATTATTTTTTTTAATTATTTTTATATTTTATTTATTTTTCGTCCCCCCTCCCTGCTTGATACATGGCAGGGAGGGGGGCTCTCCTTCCCTGGTGGTTCAGTGGCATTGGCAGTTCAGTGGGAGGAGGAGGGGGGCTGGCAGAGCTGTTACTTACCTCTCCTGCAGCTCCTGTCAGCTCTCTCCTCCTCCGCGCCGGTCCATGCAGCTCTTCTCTCAGCTCACACTGTAAGTCTCGCGAGAGCCGCACTATGACCCCGCGGCTCTCGCGAGACTTACACTGGGAGCTGACCGAGGTGCTGACCGGACCGGCGCGGAGGAGGAGGGAGCTGACAGGAGCTGCAGGAGAGGTAAGTAACAGCTCTGCCAGCCCCCAGTCTGTATTACGGCAATGTAAATTGCCATAATACAGACACTGACTCGAGTATAAGCCGAGTTGGGGTTTTTCAGCACAAAAAATGTGCTGAAAAACTCGGCTTATACTCTAGTATATACGGTAATTTACCTTGAATAATTGTATCTCAATCTCTAAATTGAACTTTAATCACATACAGGAGGCTCTTGCAGGGTTCTAGCAAGCTATTAACATAGCAGGGGATAAGAAAATCTTAATTAAACAGAACTTGCAATAAAGAAAGCCTAAATAGGGCTCTCTTTACAGGAAGTGTTTATGGAAGGCTGTGCAAGTCACATGCAGGGAGGTGTGACTAGGGTCCATAAACAAAGGGATTTAACTCTTAAATGGCAGAGAAATGAGCAGTGAGGCTGCAGGGGCATGTTCTATACACCAAAACTGCCTCATTAAGCTAAAGTTGTTCAGGTGACTATAGTGTCCCTTTAATAGCTTCTAAAAATGTAGCCTTAACTTTAAAGTGTCACTTAGCATATTATAAACCTTTTACACAATATGTCAGGATTCACAATAACACCGAATTCTGGTCAGGAAGTGGTTAAGGTTTATTTTACATTATAAAAAAAAAAATCCAACATCGTTATTTAATCAATGGCAACAGCATATCACATTTTGAAACCCATGATGTTTCCAAAATCTGATATCACTTTAATTACGTTACTCCCTGTTTTACAGTACCAGTTTTGAGAAATTAAATTCATGTTATAGATACTGAAAGGATTTGACTTCTCCAATTCTCCCTGAAGAGATTTGGTTGCACTGTGTGTGCAGGTCATCCATTTCCAATAGATACAATAAAATATTTGCGAGTAATAATTCAGGAAGTAGTTGTGAGAAAAAAAAAATTTAAATATGCAAAATTTGCACAGTGGAAGCAATTGCTTCCGTAATAATAAAAGGAAGCCTATGGACACATTTTCAGATTGGTGCTGTTTTTTTTATAAGCTTAAAAGGAACTTCATAGTCACCAGAACAATGAAAGCTTAATCTAGTTAATGTAGTGATTCTGGTTTCTAAAGCCTGTCTCTGAAGACTTTTTAATTTAAAACAATGGTGCCTAGGAACACCTCCAATAGCAGCCACTCAGGCAGCCACTAGAGGTGCTTCCCATCACAGTGCTGCACAGTGTGCAGCACCTATATTCAGCGTCTCTGCATGGAGACACTGAATGCTCCCCTTAGGGAAGCATTGATTCAATGCATCTCTATAATGAGATGCTGGTTGGTGCAGTGCGACCTTTTGCCATAAACGCTTAATAGCCACCCTATGCTTTTATATGGGAAAGTATTGGATTGGCGGAGATTGTTCCAACTGATGCTTTCAACCATGGAAGCTGAGAAAGGCAGGGCCAGAAAGGGTGAGACCGGAGCGGCGTTGGAAAATAAGTGTCTAAAATCATCTTTATAAAAGGAAGGCACGGTGAGCCGGGAACCTAAAGAGTGAGGGTTTTTTTTTGTGTGTGTGTCAATCTTTCTTTTATTAAGGTATTTGATTTGGGAAGTACAGAATAAAGAAAGGGAGATGGACGAGATATACACAAGATTGGGTTATCACAGCATGGTTTAACATCTCCTAGATATGACGGCCTCATATTTTTTTTTTCATTAAGTAAGAGATAATCACACTAAACTGGTGCATCAAGACTATGAACAGATGTAAAGTTAAATGAGAAAAAAACAGTGTAAGTAACATTCTGAAGTATGATGGAAGTGCAGGTTAGTAGCGTATCATACAGTGGACAGGGTTAAACCACTAAGGCCAGTAAGATCGCCAGGTCAGCACGGGGAGAGTAGTTGCAGGCCGCTGACCGCGCTAAGGAGCTCCGCTAAGGGGGGTGAATTAGTGGCATGGTGGTGCAAAGGCATTATTTAAAGAAAAGAAAATAAGAGGCAACAGGCCTAAAGGAAACAAACACAAGCATGTTGAGCAGTCTGTTTTGCAGGTATCGCTGAGTTTCAGCTTGTCAGAATCCCCAGAGATCCAGCAGACTCCCTTGTGTGGTCTTCCCTTCAGGTACTTAGACTGTCCATGCCATGAACGCCATGAATGATGAGGCACATAAGCTCTCCTTTCGCCTTTCCAGTTTCCGAGTCTGTGTGGACTGGGTGCTGTCACCTGCCGCCAGGATGTGTGTCCGCGAGGTCTCCGTACCTTGCGTCTCCGGCCAAAGGCCTTTGCAGGAGCCCTTTCCTGAAGTCCATTGATCCCTTCATCAGGATCCGAGTTCCGAACAGACCCCTGGGTATATGGACGGCGGTGGAGAGTTACCTCCAATTGGGCCCCCAGCTTAGAAGAAGAACAGGCCTAAAATCCAGCAATACCATCCAGCGGTGCTGCAGGAGGTGTGGGCAGACGTGTGCTCTGCTCCAGAGAAGCCTCTGGACTGGAGTGCGAGGCTAGTTACAAGAGCGTCTTTGTTGTGCCCCGTGGCTGCTGAGGGTGATATCCCCCGAGGTTGGTTGCCAAGCCAGCACCAGAATTTTTGATATATAGCTTCAATCCTGTCATTGAAGGAGTCCAGACACTCCTGCACCCTCTTACTTGTTAGTGCTTGCAGTGTCCAGTGGGCCACATTGCTGCGGGCGGATCACTGCTTTGGCTAATTTTCCCTTAGTGGGGACCAGGAAATCCCCCACTGGTCCAGATGGAGGGAGGTGGGGGGAGGAGAACGGGGTATGTGGCAGGTCCCACTTGTAGCTGCGCCATGTAGTCCGGGCGATCAGCCGTTTCACCAGTCTGTTAGCGACGGTAGGCCAAAGCAGGATCTCTGTGGGGAATATCAGCAGGTGAGTTGCTCCAATTTTCAAGTGCTTCCCCCTGGGCTTCAGCAACTATTACTTAGCAGAGTAGTGCTATTTCTGCGGGCTGGCTGACGGTTTTTCAGGCTGACTTGGATGGTGAGATCTGGAGCTCACTCGAGGTTCAGCCAGCCACCATGATGCCCAGGCCACGCCCCCCTAAAGAGTGATTTTAACACTACAGAGTCATGAATACATGTTTGGTTCCTGATACTAAAGTTTTCCTTTAAAGGATTACTCCAAGCACCATGACCACTTCAGTGATTTATGGTAGTCATGGGGACTGCACAGCATTTCGTTAAGATTCTTGCACATACTTTGCCTAATCACTATGCGGCTGGAGTTGTAACTCCATCTACGGCAGCGCCATTGGGGGTCAACAGCCAGCCCGGAACAAGAGTTCCAGACAGGCCAAGATTACACACAAAATTGCATTCATTGGCTGAGAGCAGAAAGACAAAGTCGGACAGACCGAAAATCATACACACACGCACAGTTACAAACATATTCTCTGTGGCTCTATGCCACATGTAATAGTTATAGAATTCAATAAGCATTTGTATAATACCAAGTACTGCTTAAAAAATATGTAATATGTGCTGTATCAAATCACTGCATACCTCCCCATTGCATCTGATACAATTACTGCACTAGGCAATAATGCGATGAGACAGCTTCAGGAAGGAAAAGGGGAGGAGGAGAGGATAAGCCTAAAACAATTTCAGGCTTTGTTTGCGGAATTTGTACAATGCATTGAAAAAGCCCACCCAGTCTAATAAAAAGGATGACTAATCGAAGCAGTGAACAAGCCTGATCTCCAAGTAGATCTGGATATCCTGTGTCCTATCACACCACGTAAATGGTGTTAAAACAACTAAATATAATACACCATTAAAATAGCTTGTATGCCAGGTTTTCATTATTAAAAATTTCAAAAAAAAACACAACCAGTCGAATTATATTCAGGATCTTCAATGTCTCAATACATCCTGTAAGGAGGCATCACTCGCCCCGTCTAACAAGGCCCAACTCAATGCCACCAGTTTTCCCACACATAGTCACCTGCAGTGTCATATTGGGTCTAGGGCTCAAAATAAAGATGCACAATGTCACTGTACATGTCCAAAGTCTATAATGTTCACCAGGCATCATTCCGTACACCACAATGACAAACGGTGTGAATCCATGGATTTCTGCGGAAATGACACACGCAACGAGAGGACAGACTTCCATATTCTTGGACTGGTGAACACCAATGACACAGACAGTTATGGTGTTCCCTCGGGGGCTCAACACAGTTCACTTTGCCTAACAAAAACATTCCATGCTGTCCAGCAGGTACTCAAGTGTCTTGCGCCTTACAGACCAGACTAAGCTTTCGGATTGCTTGCTCCTGTTGCTGAACCTTGGACATGTACCTCCTTTGTCATATAGAATTCATTGACCTTGCCTTTAGATTACCCTTTTCATACTATATACAAATATTAAATATAAACTAACACTGGCACACACAATATTCAAACATGCACGACTATAATATTTTTATACAAAATATACGAGTGTTTTTATTTATTTATTTTTACCATTTAAATCAAATGTGATAAACGAGGATTCTGTGTTTGTTTTAAAACCGGTTTTAAAGAGGACTTTACGCACACAGTAGCTCTGTAAGCCACTGCTATTGTGTACTTCACAGGTCACGTTGGTATGTCAAACAAATCCACACAAACATTTGAAAACTTGGCAGTCACTAATGGAACGTTTCCTTCTAGAAAATCATTTGGTAGGTCCATAGCGGCTGCCAGTGAACTGCAAGGCAGTGTTACCAGAAGCTGCCCTTTTAATGACTAAATCCTGTGTGACATATTTCGCATCTACTGTTACTTGTGTGGTTTCGGAAGTTAATTGATTCGAGAATTCGGAACAGGTGTGTGTTTATCTGTGCATACGTAGATATATTGGGAGAAGGAACACTTTTAGGATTTCCTACAAAATAAAAATTTTTTTAAAAAATTTAAAAAGAGCTCAGCTTAGATATTATAGCATCGTTTACATATAATTTTGCAGGAAGCTGAAGTGAAAGGTTCTTAAAGTGACAATGTCGGCACTATAATCATTTCAGCTTATTGAATTGGTTGCAGTGCTTGGAGTCCTCTGGCACCGTCAATTCATGTAGTGTTAAACCATTTTCTAGCAGTTTAAAACCAAATGTGGATCACTGGCCACTTGCAGTCCCTACTACTGTAGGTATGGCTAGGTCCAGATTACAAACTTCCTTGTAGCCACACCGATTCATACCAGCAATGAGCAACTGCCATGCCAACCCCAGCCACACGGGGCTGCTCGGACTAGCGCTTTATCATTAGCCCAAACAGCACAGAGGGGATGGGCTACTGGGGACTCATATTTAACATTAAAAACGTTTTAACACTTAATGGAAGGACAGAGCCAAGGGACTCTGGACACTGTGACTGCTTCATCGTTGAAGTGGTTATAGTGTCCCTGGTGTAGGCTATGTGTGATGAGTTCTTTCTAACCAAGAGTAGTTGTACCGGCAAAACTGCATGAGTGTTAGCTGTTATTATAGAATGTCCAGTCTAACTAGTTTTTCATGAATCCCAGGAATGCACGGCGCGTGTTTTCCTAATGGTTTTTTTTTTCCCCAACACATTCTTACACAGCTGTATCTTTACCTTGCATTCCCTGACTTTTTGTCATATGTCCGTAGGTAGATATCCATTCTTTAGTGAGCTAAAACTCCTGTGGCCCTTGTCTTTCAATACCGGTTAGTTTTTCCTTATCTGCAACCATACGCTGGCTGAGAATGATGGGCATTGTGTATTCAGATGGCATTGTAAGACTACATTAACGTGTTTGCTTGCCCAGCAGTTTACTGTTCATACTGTATTAGACTAAGGTCACTTGCTTTTTGTTTTTACTCTGGGCTACTTGTACATGTGTGCTGGTATATTGGGCAGTTCGTCCCTTGATACTGCACAAGCTTATATATTCCGGTCTGTAGAACCATGTTCACTTCTGGATTAGGACCCACATTGGATTTCCATGCTATTTTTATGGGTTCTGGTTAATTAAAAAAAAAAAAAGTTAAAAAAATAAATAAATATATAAAATCTACGGTAGCCTGGCTAGAAGGATTTGACATTTTAAGCCATGTGTGTATATCTCCCCCATTAGCTTGTTCTGGGCTAGCTAATGGTGCACTGATGGTGCTGACAGAGGTAGCTACACCACCGGCAGCTGGGAGGTTAAAGTCTGTATGTGGAGCAAAATGACACACATACAGACTCCAGGCACCACAACCACTTCAAAACACTGCAGTGATTATGGTGCTTGGGTTAAGCCTTTAAATTAAACATCCAGCAAAAAGGGACTGAGTATCTTTCTGCCTTTCATGAACAACATTTCCTGGGAATACATGTAACCCAAGCAGAATGAAATCTCTGCTCACAGGAAGCTAATTGAATTAGCTTATAGGAGAGCTAAAGGTTCTAATAATAATGTGCGGTTGTAATGCTACTTAGTAGCAGGTAATGCATATTTGGGAATTAGCTCTCTTGCTGAGCTCCAGATTTTATGATGTCTTATGGAACAAATAGATGGCTAGTGTTTAGTGTTAAAAAGGACTATTTGTTTTGAAATTATTTGAAATCTTCCGTGATTGGCCATTTTGCATTCTGTAGTGGACTGCTATCTGGGGACTTGCTGTAACGGCCGACTCACAGCTTTCTCTTAAACACTTTTACCCCAAAGCTTCCTTTTTTTTAATCCTATTTCCTTTCTTCCATGTTTGTACATTCCATTGTTTGTATCACACCCTAACTGCGAAGAGAGTTACACTGTGATTTCTTATATTTGTATTTATTGGTGTATAGCAGGTTTTGTTGAATTATTTCCATAAGCGAGGCAAGTTGTAGAAATAAACTTGTGTATACTGTTCTGATGTTAACGCTAAGTTTATCAAGCTCCAACAAATCGAGTAGCGCTGCACAATAGATGGACTAACAAACATGTAACTGCAACAAGACGAGCTAGACGCACAGAAACAAAGAGTGTTGAGGGCCTGACATTGTGATTGGAAAGGGAACTGCAAATCATTTTAAGGACCACTAAAGTGTCAGAAATACAAACATGTATTCCCGACACTATAGTGCTGGTGTGGCTGTTTAGGTACCTGGTCGCCAGTCTGTGCAGTGCAAAGGTGATTTTAAGTACCTTTTCTCCCAAGCCGCGCCAGTCTCACTGCAGTTGGCATAGCTGGCTCCAATCCAATGCTTTCCCATAAGAAAGCATTAGGAGGCTATTGCAAATGCATGGCAAAACTCCACGGCGCGCCAGTCAGCATCTACCACTTTTGGTCACCTGACGCTAGACATCCTCACACTATGCATGAGGACATCCAGCGTTACCACGAAACCCTATAGGAAAGCATTGTTTAATGCTTTCCTATGGGGCTGTTCTAATGTGACAGCTGCCATTGCCGCACATCCGCATTAGGTCTTCCCCACAGGATTCTTCTAAGTTTTAAAGTATAATCTGTGCATTGTGATCACAAATCTTTTAGCAAATGTATAGATTAAAGGATATACTTATCTGAAAAATGCTCAATAAGAGAGAATATGTACGATCCAACATGGCTGTCAGAGGTATTCACAGAAACCTTTTCAGTAACCCCACCAGACAGGAAGTCCACAGTTGAGATAGAAGACTTTTTAAGCAGCAGAATTATGAAACCACGCCAAAATCAAAGTAGATTTACCGTAATGCAAGAAAACATCTTGGCATGACTGTTGAACAGACACGAATATTACATTATTGTTAAAGAACATTTATTTAAAAATAAATAAAAATCAGCTTCTCTTGTTTCGGCAGGTGCATTTTAACTCACAATTATTCGACAAACAAAAAGCCTTCTACCAGTCTTTGTTAGAGGAATTGCAATCTTCAGCGTTTTCATTGTAAAGTAGACAATACAGTCCTTATTGAGTCGCCATTTATCTTTTTCAACACCCACTATTATTTCTAGCTTATTTACGTACATACTGAACAAACAAAAAAATAAACGAATGGAGCGTTACTGTAGCTCTGATAGCAATCTCAGGCTGCCATGGCAGACCTACGAGTGACTACCGCAAGGAGGTTCCCAAAGTAAAGGAGCCATCAACAACATAGAAACATAGAATGTGACAGCAGATAAGAATTATTCAGCCCATCTAGTCTGCCCAAACAATGATCAGGACATTAAGATGCAACATCACCACTCACCGCACAGAATCTCAAACAATACAAAAATGCAAGGAAGCACTGGAAAATATATTTTAAAAAGAACCCAAAAACCACAAAAAACATGTGGACGTCAAGGGTCATATACAGACAATAAATGGTTTAAAAATTAAAATATAAAGATTAAACAGGTTGCAGCTGCCTCCACCAAGATGGCGACCGAGGAAGCTATCTGTTCAACCGTGCTGGTGCAAAAAGAAATAGAGATTTTTTTTTTGATTTTTTTTTTGATTTTATTTTTTACACACAAGGTTATAATGTGTGCATAGATATGCAAACAATTTCACTATACATTATCCAATTTTCACCATGAAGTGGCTCTGTCACATGCAGACAGCATGTACACAATAACAACAACAGTGTACTGTGCAGCAAATAGCAGTTCTCACTTATACAAATAAATTAGCACAAATACAAATAAAACAAACATTAAAATCCACACCATGTATGACATTCAATATGGAGGTTAAAATGCACGATAATCCCTGCCTGAAGAGCTAGCACAATAAATTAAATAGCTTTTTCTTTAAAACAACAGCAACTGCAGCTAGCTGTGCATCATGGGAAACTATTTTATTTAAAAAATGGCCCGTGGCGCATGCTGCCATCACTAAAATGGATTGCCATTTCAACTGGGTCATTTACAAAATGGATTTGTCAAATACGTGAGTACATTTAAAAAAATTAAAATAATAATTAAATAGGGGGCGGAGCCTAGCAACCAAGCAGGCCAGACGTGTTTAGCACAAGCTCCCACGTCTGGAGACTAAAATCGGGGTGCCTTACTTGCCAACCCGCACACTCAGATCGCTGTTTCTACTACTAATAACCAGGAGAGGTAGCTGCACCCGGCGATACCTTTCTTGGGAGTCTGGGACACTGGATTGCTTCACTGGAAGCTTGAGGCCAACACGCGGCTGAGCCACAAGGAAGCGTCCGATGCTTGGGCTCATAAGCTGATGCAGAAACCCCAGCAAATCACTCCCCCTCCCCCTTTGGACCGGCGGGGCTATCCCGGTCCCCACAGGACTATGCTAATCGACTGCCACAGCACCTAACTAAATCAGCAGAATCAGGGCCTAGCCACACTCAACAAAATGGCGACATCACCCTGGCCTACAGAGACCGCAAGCAAGCAAACTGCACCGATCCACAACTCAATGGACCACATTATGCAACGGATAGACAGGCACTTCCAGCGCTTCTGGGAAGCCCTGATGAAAGGCTGCGCAATCTCACCAGTACGAGCTCGGGTCGAAGAGCAGAGAGGCGAGAGCCGGAAGGTGCAGAAGATCTCCTCGGGCCAAGCTGCACTAACAACGCCCAAACCTCCTATTACTGGCCTACCTGGGCCGAAGGCCACTTTGGGTGCAACCCTGAGACATTGCCCACACAGCCAGCGGCTGACCAGCAAGACCCCCTGTCACTCCCACAGGGTGAGGGACCCGGCCCCTCGAGAAAACTGGGTCCGTGGAATGAAGATGTCGGCCTTTAAGCCGGCCTGGGGCTGGAGGGAGGACTTACCATGCTCCCACCGAGCTGCATGCGTTGATCCAAGCCCTGCTTCATACGACACCGGCCGCGAGCGGAGGAACATCGCACGACTGAGCCGCAACTATGAACAACCCAGTAAATCCCCTACTTCCATCAGGAACTTTCCGCACATGGGCATCGGCTGAGCTTGGACTGGTTGTCTGGCGCACACTACTGTAACCCACTACTGTGGTACCGAACCCTTGCAGGATCCAACGGACTGTCTCTTGTATTCTTTTGTGCCCCCCTCCCACCCTCCAATGTGATTTGCCTCACCTAGGTAGTCCCTTTAACATGCTAATTGTGACACATATGAGGTGAGAATGTACAAACCTGCTATTGTGAACTTTGTATAGGGCTGCTATACAGATCCTCGCTTATTACCCTGCTGATTATGCTGAGACACATAGCAATGTAAGGCTGCCCAGACTTCAGTGGCTACAATACTTTCTCAACACCCAGCAGAAGGTTGATAACCCGAGCTGTGCCTAATAGTACTTGAATATTGCATTACCTATAACTCTTCCTGTTTTTACACACCTGACTCGCTAGACAGGGTTGCTAAAAGATGTGTACACACGCTATGCTTGGTCAGTCAATGGTCACATGCAAAACACTAGGTTACTCCTGTAATCTTCACTTAAATAGTTGGCCGATACAACCTGAGTTTTATCATTAGATGTGTTACCACACCACTGACTACTACCCTGTTTTTTTCCCTGATGTCTATTATATAAAACAAAAATGTGCACTTATTTTCTATGCCACAACTGTTATGCTTTGTCTATCTCAAAACATGCTCTTGCTGTTGGGGCATGGCTTAAAAGCTTGTTATGATATCTCATGCACGAAAAATAAAGAATTAAAAAAAAAAAAAAAAAGTGTTTTTTTATGTATGTTTTTGAATTTATGTATTCAGATTAATGCAATTCGTACAAGTACCACCAAAGGTCTTTTGATTATTTCGCAAATCGGCATTATTAAATTAAAAAGAGCCCCATCTCTCAGGCCAAGATTTATAAAATAAGCCCTTAGTAAATTAATGCAGTCTCATCTTAATAAAAGGGAAGCATAATTTAAACAGCAGTAAAATGTAAACAAACTTTCAAAATGACTGCACCCATTACCCTTGCTTTGATTTGCAGAGGTATGTTCATTTTATCTGCACTTCTGCTTCCAATTTGACAAAACCACACACATGAATAAGGTTTACTGGGAAGAAGTCACAAAATGGCTCCATATTAATAAGCATGTCAAATTGCCAACCTCAAATTTGTATTTGCCTTTTTACCAGAATACTAGAAACTTTTTATTAAGGAAAATCACTGAAAATCACTATATATTCACATATTTTAGATAACTATATTTATATACAATTTCCATATGACAAGCAAAAAAAACAAAAAAATAAGACACCAAAATGAATGGCAACCAAAGAATTTCTGTAGGCTTAAACATAAAACAAATAAAATAGCCGAGTGGAGAAAAAAAAATAAAAAAAAAAATCTCCATGGCCCTTGGTTACCATAGAAACAACAAAACCCCAAAGAGAAATGTTCCAAAATCACAAGGTATTTCTAGAAAAGGAAACAGAGTCTCTCTCCACAGATAAGTACATGATGAAGTCGGCCAATGTTGTGATTAGGTAGGAGGAAGAATAGATTAAACTTAAATAAATGATTTAGCATGTGTCAATCAAACCAATTCAAAATTGTGTGTTTGCACAATACACGTATTAATTGTGTGTACAACACCAACACCAAAGGATACAATTACTACTAGAACACTAGACTTTTATATGTACGTAAAACAATCACGGAATGTTATTTTTCAATGACTAATCAGCATGACTCCTCGAGTGACATTTCTCTCTGATCATCATCACAGGAGAACACTGTGTGAAGTGGTCATGGGTGGAAAGCAAGCTGACTTTATTGCTGTTTATGGAGTTTACCAGACTACAAGGACAGGGTACAGCTCGGATGCTTTTAATATTCACTGTTGTCAGACAGGTTCAAAGGCAGGTAGACTAAATGGTGTCAGCCTACCATGTATCATGGTTCCATACACAACAGCAAGTTCTCAAATCAGAACCCATCATTGGTGAACTCCACACAAACCTTAATTAATCAATACAATAATCCTTTAGCTAGATTAATTGTGGTACTCCTTAAAGTGAGGAATCAAAGTGAATTTCAAATTTAAGGTCAAAATAGTTTAATTGGAAAAATTCTCTACGACAACTATGCTTTTAATTTGGCTTCTCTGGCTTTACATTAGAAATTCTAATTAAATTCACATAGAATGCTCACTTAAGTAACTAGTTCTATAAATGGCAGGTCATTGAGAATAGCTTGGAGTGAAAGGATGAGTGAAAGAGACATTATATATTGGGCAAGCAGCAATACATTTGCTTCAGAGTACCGAAAGACTTTTACATCAGGAAAATGGCTACTGGATTTTCTCATTATTGTGATGGAGCTCTTATACTCAGACTGAGTGTCTCGGTTAAGTATCCAATTACCTTTGGAACAAATCAGCTAGAATGATTATAGCTCAGTCACCAAGTATCAGCCGAGGCATGATGAAGGGTAACACAGACATTTTATTCAACAACTCATATTTATACAGGTATTCTAAACAGGGGGTAATCAAACCAAAAACAATACAATCAACCCCCGGGCACCTTGATGTCTGGGACATAATTCAAATACAGGAGAATTTAACTACTACACACCAGGTTGTCTTACAACACTGTCCCCTCTCTCAGAATCTGGGACACAGTGGCCATCAAATATGGCCTGACATCTACCTAGGAACTTTCGGGGTCTCGAAGCCGCAGGGTTGCAGAGACTATTACACTTATTTGAAAACAACTCCTTTGTCACATTTGAGACACTAAAGAGCAGGACCCCATTAAAACCTTTCGATTACTTTCGCTACCTTCAGCTCAGAGATTATGCCCGAGATACCAGGATAAAAAAAGCAGCGCAGACGCCACTGACGTTTTTCGAAAGGATGTGTTCCAAGGAACAATTCCCGAGCGGCCTAATCTCCTGTCTGTATGCCCACCTGAGTATGCACACCCTGGAATGGGGTGACATTACATACATTGAGAAATGGGAAGCAGATCTGAATGAAGTGCTAGAGGTGATTGAATGGCAGGAAATATGGGAGGTGGCTGCAACATCTTCGGTATGCGTGTCTGTGCAAGAACAATCATATAAAACTTTGTTTAGATGGTATACCACTCCAGAAGCGCTTTGCCGCATGTGTAAGAACCCGACAGATATGTGCTGGAGAGGGTGCGGACAGAAAGGCACATATATCCATATGTGGTGGGAATGCCCAGTGGTGTGGGCATACTGGAAGCAGATCGCAGCATTGCTGTGAGATGTGTTCGGCAGGGAGGTAAAATTGGATCCGCGGGTCTTCTTATTATCCAGATCCATAGATGATTGGACAAGGACGGAACAAAATCTTATCCACAAAATAAACCTAGCCGCAAGGCGAGCCCTAACGCAGGGATGGCTACAGAAAAACACTCTTACGATAGCTACAGTAAAACATAAAATAAAGGATACTTTTTTAATGGACAAACTAAAGAAGTATATATGGAATCTCTCACACACTCGTGAATTTATAACAGTGATTCTAAAATCAACATACAGTGATATAGAAATTTCAATTTAAAGTGATTATGGTGAAATAAACAAATAAAGAGTAACTTCCCTTAGCAATATAGGATATGCTCGAAGATTTACTCCTATCTTCAATTCAACAAATATATGGTATGGGGCTATTCCAAGCTATGGAAATAAGAAATACATGGCATAGTGCAATATTGTCTGTGGTAAAATGTGGCTTCAATGTTTGATGAATATAGATCTCATAAATATATTTTTATTTAGTTTTTTTATGAGATATATATTCATCAAACATTGAAGCAAGAAGACACACCAAGCACACTTTTGAAGGCATTTCTTGGGATGTTAAAGTGTGAGTGAACATTTGGCACTTATTCATATACCCATTTTACCACAGACAATATTGCACTATGCCATGTATTTCTTATTTCCATAGCTTGGAATAGCCCTATACCATATATTTATTTAATGGACAAACTGACAGCTCAGGTCAGAGGGACTATGAAGAAATTTGAAAAGATTTGGGACCCTTGGATCAATAGTACACTTAATGATTAAGACTGTGGGCTGGACCAAGCATACATACCTGAAATAGCACCACTCAGGGCAATATAACGATGAGTTAGAGACCGCCTCTTCCAAACTCACCCATCTTTGAGAATGGGCGACTATGAGTCAGGTGGGATAAATGGTAGCAGTGAGGTGACACTTCTGGTCGTGTGCTTCTCACCGGTCAGGCCTCCCTGGAGTTCCCCGCTTCTCTCTTTTCCACATTCATGCATACCTGTATCTTTCTTTTCCCTCGGGCCTTCGAGGGAACTGTCCTTTTCTTTTCTGGGGATAGTTCCGATCATGGAACAATTCTCTAAGTGCTTTACATTAAAAAGACCATACACATAAGAATTTCCAGGGGTAAATGACGTAGCTGGAAAAGCAAACGCAAACATTCATATGTGCCCCTGGCGGCTCTTAGAGCACGATATAGCACGATAGTTATATTTTTTTCCTCTATTTTATTTTATCTTAACATGGAAAAAAAACAAAAAAACAAACGGGATGACTTACGAGGCATGTAAAGAAGGGGAAGTGACCACAAATTGGCAACTATGTATACAACCGCTAGACATGTTCACGAAGTTTGTGATTGTTCACAGTTTCGCGGTCTTGTAGATAATGATGTATCGTGAAGTTTGAGAATCGAAGTATTTTGTATGTATTTTGTGAATGTCTGCCAATGGTTATGTACGCAATGTATAAGATGTCCTGTTTTGGAATAAATAAAGAATTTAAAAAATAAAATAAAAAAAAACACACATACCTGGGAACGGTGGTGTGTTTGGGTATATGCCTATATGAAACAGCAAGTCCAGGGTCACCAAGCGAAAACCACATTTTATTCACTCTAATATTCTTACAGATTAGATTTATCCATGTAATAAGTGCTATTCTGGAGCAAAGTGCTAAACAAGGAGCGATTGACATGGAAACCAATAGAATGTTTCACAGCATATAGCATTTTGCACCTACTATGGCACCTGTTATTCCTTGAAAAATCTCCCCCAAGGTTTTTCTTGTCTACCCACCTGTCCCCGTCTCCCAGGGTATAGTGACTTTTTAAAAACAGTTCAGAGCTGAAGGGCAACTTTTAGGTCGTCCAGTATGTTTTCTGTCTTTACTGTAACAATACGAAAGTTTCTGAAGTACATGATGATGTCCAACTGTTATTACGCTAGTTAACTGTAATAGTTTTGATGAACATATGTAGAATGAAAAGGCTGACCTTGCATGGATCAAACCTAGGACACCAAGATACTGTATTTGGAACACTATCCACTGGGTTATCTCACTGGTCCCTTGCCTAGCATCTTCAAATGTTATTTTGACAGCTCGAACATCATAGTTTGAAATTCCTTCTCCGCAAGCTATTGCTGACGAAGAACTGATTTTATCTCTATCAAACATCCCATTCATTCTGTGCAACATCAGCACACCTGGCTCTATTAATCAACACTTTATTAAATGGAATCAGGTGCGCTGCTGAAGGAATTCAATAAACAGGTGGATTGGCTAGGCACCTGTAAGAGAGCCTGTCTATTTTTTTTAGGGCAATTAACTGTGCTACTTTTCGGTGTATTCGTGTGTATTGCTATTTTTTCCCAGTGCATAAACACTGCAATGATTGGGGGGCTAAGCCTTTTACACGGTATACTGCAGATACTAATTTGGAGTGCTGCAGTGTGGCACAAATACCAGTTGCAGTGCTATTACTGTGCCAACCACACATTAAACTGAATACCAACTCTCCAAAAGTGAATGCAATACGGTAAAAAAAACATTACTACAACAGAGACATAAGTTTATATACAAATCAAATAATGAAAGACACAATCGCTCTGATGTGAGTACTTATAGTTCTACAGAACTTTATCTAGGGAAGGACAGCAATTCAGACAGTGAGGGCTATGTGAGGGCTATGTTTCTACAATGTAATTCTAGAAGGACATCTTAGATTAATAGAAATGTGTTTTGGTTATGGCTAAAATCTAGTTCAACTCATTTCAGAGCCACGTGATTGAACTCAGTGACAGGAAAGGGTTAAATCATAATAATTAACCTCATCAAATGCTTGACCCTTTCCAGAACCACACTGTTAAACCCTTTAGTAGCAATAGACAACCAGGACAGTGTATATTTGCTTAACACTGCAATGCCCTTAG
>OW240924.1:80686247-80714064 GCA_933207985.1 Pelobates cultripes
ATACGATTTTACATATATAAGTACAGGAAGCCAAGGACAACATGTGCAACTGTTAGAAATGATGATGAGATGACGAATTTGTACTACTGCACAGCACACTACGTTACATTGCTTTCTTATGGATGGAATGCACAAAAATGCTGCAAGTGGTTACATGAAATTCAATGCCAGCACTCACAGGCCTACTGCGCATGCAACCTTGGCATTTGCAACTATCTTCATCTCTCTATCTCCTGTTGGGGGGGCGAGCTAGATAATGCAAGGTTTGCCAGAAGAATTGATATTTTTGCAAAAACTCCATGTGCCTCAGCCTGCGTACTGAGCTCAGGGACATGATCCTACTTTGAGCCTCAATACACATATATGAGTGTTTTATAAAGTTTCCAGCAGTTATGATTATTTTATCCCGATATAACAAATCTGGGAACGTTAGCAACCTGAAGCTTTTCATTCAGAATGTGTTGATTCAGCTGGATCGGAAGAATGCTATGAGGAGTGCTACATGTGGAGGATTGTAAAGTACCGTTCCCAAAAGGGAGTAGGAAAAACAATGTAACATACTGTAATGGAAAGTATCAATTAACAAGAAAACGTTTCCCCACTCTGGAAGAGATAAGGAAATCCGCAGGGGGGCTATTATTAAACAGAAAGATGACAACAGAGTTGTAAGCCTAAATCTCAGAACTGAGAAAAAAACGAGCTGAAAGGCGCAAAGGGCGGAGCTTGTAACAACGATTTAAAGGAAGCCAAGATGGAGGACAGGGGTACATACATGGTTCCTCACACTAAAAGTTTGCAGTGTCTACATTAAAGCTGCACTGTCACCCCTTCCCTACTAAATTGATTAGTATTTCATAAATATTGAATCTTTCTGAAATACTTCAATTGACTCTGTTGGCATTTCACTGAAAATCCAATCTAGGCAAAACATATACTGAGACAAAGTAGAGACTATTTTGTCTCAGTATTTTTGCCTAGCCTGACAAAGCTTAATCCTGAGCAGAGCTACCGCCATCATGCTCGTCATTTCCCCCAGCCGTCACCAGTGACGACGACTGTAGGGAAATTAAGCCCTATCCATGGAGGATCTCACAGGATCCTCCATAGAACTCAATGCTGTACTCTCGCGCATGCGCAAGAGTACAGCACTGAGTTCGGCTCCTGGCAGCTGGAGCACGAGTAGAAAAAGAAGAGCAGATAGAAGAGGATGGCGGCGCCCATGGGGGATAGGTTCAGGTAAGTAAAACTTACCCTGCCCACTACCCCCCAGGCCACCGGACCCTCAGCAGCAATGTCACCATCCGGGGTCTTTGCTAATTATGTAAAGGTCCGAGACAGTGACAGATCTGCTTTAATTATATTTTTCAGATCATAAACAAATATTAAATATAGGGCAAAGTTATATCATATTAAATAAAAATAGTATTAAAAATCCTGTTTTGTATTTAAGTTACCTTTAAATGGCCAAGTCAGTCATTATGGAGTACAGTCACCAACCTCTGGCAATCCAGTCACACCATTAAACCTTGGCTGAGCATTACGAGAGTTGCAGTTCATCACTAAGGGCCAGAGGCTAAAATCTTTAATTGGATCGTGACGCTAACTTACATTTCCATAAAAATGTCTCTATGACCTCTTCATACACACGATGAGTCAGAGCTAAGGAATCATGATTCATTTATGTAGACATTTTTGGAGCTTGAATGCATTCATAAGGTTACATGTCGTAGGATGATATGTTAACTCTTGAATGTGCTTGGTTGCATAGAATTTAATTGCTTCATTTATTATTACCGTGTCATTCTTGTTTTAAGGAGATGGTGTGTTTTTAATCTTTCATAATATAAATCTCTGAGACTGGTTATCATATGGACTGGTATATATGGGCATCATATTGCATACAAGTTCCTGTGAATTGCAACTCCCAGCAGCTAGCGCAACAAATACGTATTTTACTTATTTTGTCCATATCCAATTCCATGCCCCCTTCCTTCTTTTATTATCTCTTGACTGGGAGAGATGAGATGTTTGTACCAGTTTAACAGATGTCTGTTTTGCACTTATTGCAGGGCATAATGTGTAGACTGTGATCTCTACCTGAGACATCTATCAGTGTCTATTAGTGTATGATTGGCACAGCTGTACTTTGAGGGCTGCAGACACCTGCTTTGCTCACAAAGCATGTTTATTGCCTCCGTCCTGTAGCATCAGGTGATGAGGTAAGGTGAGAAGAACCCCTTATACAAATATAGATAGGCTAGCAGCATCTTTGCCTTAGCAACCTTTGTTCACAAATGAATAGTGGCGTAATCACTATTGTCCACAGATGAATAGTGGTCCAAAGTAGCAGGTGGGAGACAGTGCCCCCACCACCACCACCAAATGTTATTGCAAAAAAAAAAAGTTGGCATGGTAAAAACTAATGTGTGTTAAAAAAATTTTTTTAAAAGGTTTGTCATGATTATATCGATGGTTCTCTCCCTTTAGAAGACGCCAAGTTACTAAGATTTTGCATTTTCTGTACATTCACCCAACCCAGGTTTGCATAGGGCCATCATATCTACGACACCCTAAAAGTCAGGTCTGTGTATTATCCTTTTACTGAGTAATAACTTCATGGGGTGCATCATAAAAAAATATTTTTCTCAAATATGTTTATCTATAGCTTCAGCAGTATTGAGCAGGAAATTAAATCTCAGTGGGGCAGGGGTTGAGTATATTAGATTAAGATGGCAGAGCCCAACAAGTAATTGTTAAACTTCACAAGCCGCCACTGCAGGTGAAACCCTTGGATAATAGTAGCCGCTGTAAATTTTGTTGAGATCCAATTGGTTGGCTCTCTTGGTACCTTGGGAAATGTTAACCTCCCAGCCGCTTTACCTCAAAGGGCAGAACTGTATTATCTCAGTGGTGTGAATGTATTCATGGGAAGATGTCCTCCATTACATTATGTACCCCCTGCTTTACATGGAGTAGGAGAGGTTTAGGGTGTACTCAATGGCCACCATCAAAAGACCTTACCAGTGTCACATTGGGTAATGAAAATAACAGAGGGCTTTGGGTTCCATTTTGGTTAAAATTATATCTTTTTTTTTTTTTTTTTTTTAAATCTTTATTTTCATGCGATAAAAGGACAGACATGTTAATATTGCCGCAATCCATATGTACATGGCTCACAGGAACATGCTACATTAAATATACTGTTAAGATACATTTCGCATTTTTTATTTTTTTATTTTTTTAAGTTATATTGGGCTGGGATGTTGTAACGTGGGCCTTAACTGTGGAAGTTTTGGGTGAGTGTTCACTCGACTATGTGTGCCAGCGCAGTTACCTTGAAGCCATCTAGCATGTGGGGCATGCAGTATTCGATAAGCTTTTGTTTGTGGGAGTCAAATCCCCATCTGATCTCTGGTATCTGTTTGGTTATGGTACTCCATATGGTGTTCAGGGCTAGAGCCGTGTTTGGTGTGTGGGGAGTCGTGGCACTCCCTTCAGCGGCATCCTATATGGTTTTAGGTTATGTCTATTATACCTTCCTTCGTACGCTGCATGGCTCTTGCCTGGACTGGAGGTGCGCTGTGTGGCTTAGCTAAGTATAGTGATGAAGGTGGCTGTGTGTAAGCATGCTGTAATAAATGTTTGAGTCTAGTGGGTGTCTAGGTGGGTGGGAGCTGTATGGAAGCCTATCTGCGCCCAGAGGGCAAAGAACCCACGGCGTGAGAGGAGGAAGAAAGCGTTAGACTATGTGTGAGTGTAAGGCTCCCGTGCTGGTAGTACCCTATTACCCCAGGGCGGGGGGGGGGGAGGGAGGGAGTTGTCGCCAGAGCCGGCTGGTGGGGCCTCCAATAGGTCGCTATCCCACTATAACAGAAAGAGGTGAACCAGTAATACTAACGCTTGTAAGCGTAACTAAACATTTTAGTAAGAGAGTCTCAGTAAAAGTCCAAAAGTCCCAGACCGAGCGCGTCGTTTCAGGACTTGGTGTCTCCATGGGGTCTGGGTGTAGCCGTTGTTGTTGCTTCAACCCTCCTGGGTCGGTGGCCTGGCAGTGGCGTTGAAGTTGTCGGCAGAGTTGGGAGTCCCAATGTCGCCATTAGAGCTGGGCCCTCAGAGGGATCCGTGGCCTTGTAATGTTTGTTGTCTTTGGTAACCCATAGGGTCCCCGGAGTCGACCACTTGTAGGTAATGCCTGCTGCGTGGAGTGGTTTAGTAAGTGGTTGCATTTGTTTGCGCCATAGTAGTGTGGCTCTGCTCAGGTCTTGAAAAAAGGATAATCGGCAATCCTCAAATTCTATAGGAGTCTTTCCCTGGAGCGCTGCTAAAAGTCCCAATTTGTCTGACATAGACTGGCACCGTAGTATGATGTCTCGCGGTGCTGCGCTTGGTGCCTGCGGGGATTTCGCAATTCTGTAGACTCCGTCGAATAAGAAGGTTTTGGCTTGTCTGGTTGGAAGTAGTGCAGCTACGAGGCGTCTGATGAAATGTGGTAGTTCCTCCAGTGGGATGGATTCCTGCACCCCTCTGATTTTGACGTTTTTGCGTCTCCCCCTGTCGTCCAGTAGGTTGACTTGTCTGGAGAGGGTAGTCTGTGTGGTGGTTAGTTTTTGTACTTTCTCCCCCAGCTCTTGTAGGCCTTGTTTCAGGGTCTCCACTTCATTCTCTGTGGCTTGTGTACGTAGTGTCACAGCATGTACATCCCCTTTTAGCACTGCCAGGTCAACCTCCCACATTTGCCTGAGGTTCTGTTGCAGGCTTGTCAGCATGGCCTGGATATCACTCCTGGATGCTGGGGCATTATCCTCCATTACCCGTGGGGGAGCTGCATGACATGGAGTGAGTGGGCTATCAGGTGGTTCTCCTTCCTCTGAGGGCAGTGGAGAGGAGTCCCGATGGGACGTGGTCTGCGCTGCACTTGGGGCCTGCAACATCTGGCCTATGTCGCGCTGGGGCCTTGGGGTATGTGTGGATGGTTTCTGAGACTTGCGCCCCATCTCACCTGTGTGTGGCAGGCTGTGGTACCAGTCTTCCAGAGCAGGTGAGCCCCAGGGCCAGATTCCCTCCTCTGAGTCTCTCTGCCGTCCGCCCGCGTGGTAGGCCTTACCGCCTCTGCGTCGTGTTTTGGAGCCGGGCGCAAGAAAAAACGGCATCGGCGGCTTCGGCTGGCTGTCCTGGTTTTAGACCCAGCGTCTGTGACCAAGGTCGGTATCGGGTGCTCCCAAATCGGCTGGATTATGAGTATCCAAGCGGGAGCTCCACTATTGTGCGTCCGTTCGGTTCAGTTGTCAGGCTCCGCCCCCCCAAAATTATATCTTTGGTAGTATCCCACTGTTAAAATATCTATTTGTAAATTTAGGTGACAGGAACTCATGAGTATACCTATCCACTAGGTGGTCTGCACCTTAAAGCAAACAATGTGCATTAATATGAGGGACATACTATTGGGTCCCCTTTTCTATCTGGGGTCCTAGGGCCCCCTCGCAATAAATTACCATCCAAACAAACCCTAGATGCACATTGATTGAGGAATACAATGACAGCCTGAATTTGTTTCCCTCACCTCCTATTAACCAAACGAGGGAGGACAGTGAAGGCAGACTTTCCAGGTTATATGCGAACTATATAAGTTAATAGTTCGTTCCTTAACAATTTTGTATGACCTAGATTAGTTCAGGGATGGTTCAATCCACTGATTTTCTAATTTCAGATAGTAAGACAAATTAATAAAATCCTATCCTTATACTAGCTAGCGGTCGTACGGAGGTTACATATCCATATTAGCCAGATGGACTCAATATAAGACCAGCTCAACACAAATTACCTCTAAACAGGGACACTTGAGATGTATGCTAGACTGTGGCCTCTGGCACTAAAAGAGAATTAGCAAAGCCATATTTCACCTGTTGTCAGTGCAGAGTGTATTGTATCAGTTTACACAAATAATTTACAGTCAGTAGACCGCCTGCCGCCTTCACACCACCTGGAAACATTGTCTTAAAGAAAGGAGTTATATATAGCTCTATATATCCAAGTGCTTGAGATAAGGTCGATGGGTGGATCCATAAACAGGAACGACAAATGTCTGGAAAAAGAAATGTAATTAGTAAAGAATGTTAAATGATTACAAATAAATAGTAATCATCTTTACTCACAATCTTACCTGCGGGCCCAGGAGAGACACTGCTGTGTCACGCGTTATGCAGATTTGCCACAGGTTATAGAATTAGTCCATTCATTACAAGGGCTGTCATAATTCATAAACATTAACTCTTCAGTGACTTTACTTCACATTCTTTTCTCAAACGATCTTGAATTTTCAGACGCAAAAAACAGCAGTTTGTGAAGGGGCGATAAATAATCTAAGAAAATAATCTAAGAGTGGTGTTAAAGCTAGATAATAACTGCTCATGTCCAAATAACATCTCTGGGGTCCCTAAGCCAGGGGTGGTAAGAAGGTGAATTAAAAACTACAACTCCCATGATGCCATGTTGCTTTAGAACTCATTACTGTACAACAGCTGAGGAGACACCTTTTGGCCTCTTCTGCATTATGTAGTGTTCACCCCTTCAACAATTAAAAAGTCATGATGCACTCTTTAAAGGACACCCATGGTTTTAATTTGAAAGCCACTGCCATATCATACTTAGGCACTCACCAACATGTAGCCACCAAGCTTAACCAAATTAAACTTCTTCAGACGTTCCAAGCAACTCTTCTTGGCCATAATTTCAATTGACCTGGCTGGGTAGACTACATTCTGTTAAAATGTCTATACTTTCTATGATTTTGTACCTATTCAATACCTTTAACCCCTTAAGGACACATGACGTGTGACATGTCATGATTCCCTTTTATTCCATAAGTTTGGTCCTTAAGGGATTAAGATAGCTCCTCCCAATTTCAACAACTCAAATATAAAAACCCCAGGGTATCTCCTGCCATGTGTTGGCTACCCTCAAAGTTGAGAGACCCAAGAGATCCCAATATAAAAAGGTATCATACTGTCACATCTTTGGCTCAGACTCTGTCCTTGGTGCCATGTTAGACTAGGTTCCATGGTGGTTCACAATGCATTCATACTCCTACGTGTTATATCTGTTATTGGCACCAAAGACTAATCTACCTAACCTTCGAACAATTCTATCCCCTGCAAAATTAGCTTTCCAAACATGGCAAAATTGATTGCAGGTTTGTTAGACATTTTCTCACTATCCACATAATGTATAAAGCATACCCTATACCTCAGAAAGTTTCCTCCATTACCTCCTCAGATCTGAATCCATTCAAGAAACTAGTTTATTCTGGCAAGAGAATCACAAAACTCACCTCAACATATGATTGACAATTAAAGCTTCTACTGCTAAATGTCCTTATACATACCAATGGAAACAGGGAGTTACAATGGACATTTGCCGAAAAGCTGCATCCCACATGATGTAAAAACCATTTGGAAACGAGTAGAGAAACTCCTCTTGCGCCGGTAACTATTTATCATTGCTGCACTGTGATTGCAATGCAGCCAAGACACCAGCACAATGTTGCGTATATTACAGTTATGATCCCTTCATGTTTTCTGAAGGAGGTTAGAGATTCACCATTCTGCTTACTTCTTACGAACATTCTTTCCTGAAGTTCTCTTTTGAATATTTCTTCCTGCATTAGAAGGCTCTATGGAAAGATACTTACTCCACACGTGTTGGTTTCAGTCAGTTGATGATAGCTTAGCAGTGGAAATCTACCACCCCTCTGCCAATTCAAGAAATTCACACTGCATACTACCAAATTTTACAAATAGAATTCTGACTACTGAGGGCCTTAAGCAAAATTTGAGAGAGTTTGCCACTCATGGACACAGCAACCTTCCCTTTCATAGTGGAACTCCCTGGGGCCTCTTCCCTACCACCATCACTTTTGCTTCTACCCCATTCTGCGTTTTTATTCTTTTCTTTTTTTTTTTTGCTGTATGGTCAAGGTGTGGTAATGAGGATGTACAGTATTATATCTAGGATCTGACACAAACGTAGAGTGTTTACCTTGATGTTACTTGTGATTTTAACTGTAATGTCCATCACTTTGACTGTCACGTAATCTTTGTACCTTGAAAATCTAAAAACAAATGTATACGGGGAGGGAGAGAGAAACATGATGACTATTCAAAAGATCACAAGGTTTGAATTAGTACAGTAGAGACGTGGCCAAACTGCGGTTCTTTAGACGATCGAATGCAGATCATGAAACTTTTCGGGCCCAGAGTTACCATAAGGCAGCACCGGAGGCCACCTTAGGGCCCAGCTGACTGGTAGGTGGTCAGCACACTGCACAACACTACCTCCTGCGGGTCAGGTTCCCGTCAGACCAGGGGGAGGGAATCAAACTCCTCTGCAGCTTGGCCACACTACACATGGGAAGTAAACTGACACATGGGGGTGGAAGAGAGGGCTGGAGGAATGAAACACATGGGACACTATTTGGTTCTGTTAAATACTCCAATACATTTAATTGCGCTCTTGAATTTTTCTAAATGTTAACATGAGGCTCTTACAGACATTACGTCTGGCCAGTCGTAGTATAATATGTGTGTTTCTGTGGGAAAAGTATGGATTGGTTATCCATTATAATGATAATAACCAGGAATTCAAAGTGAAATAATGTTTTAGAGTAAAATAGACAAACTGGAAGCAAAACGGACTTGGAGTTTTTACAATTCAGCTAGTTTAGATTTACATTTGCAATTTTCAATTCAGTGAATAACTTTGAAAGACATGTTAACAACACAATAAATATATATATATTTTTTAATTCTTTATTTTTATTGTGCATGAAATCACATAAAAGCTGACAATGCCTCAACATAGTGTTGGTCTCGTTATAGTCGTCGCTTTCACATCGCTTTGCAAGGGTATCTTGTGGGGATAGACCGGGATAACCCCCACAAGTCCGTGGGGGCGCGGGGGGACAGGAGCTCAAGGCTTGAAGCTTGGTCGGTCGTGGCGTTAGGAGAGCTTCCGTCATCCAGATAGGCCTCACCTTCGTGTCGGGTGAACGGGGTTCGGTATGCCGCTTATTTGGTATCCACATGTACCCCCCCGTGTCACTGCACTCTGGGTGGCCATTCTAGCCCGATTGATTGCCTTTTTGGCTTGAAAAGTCAGCTTTTTGGCCGTGGTTCTCAGGAGCTATTGTGGTTAACGTCTTCTCTGTTCCACGGTCAGGCCCCGCCCCCAAGAAATATTTTTTATATACTGGAGTGAAAATAAATTATACACTTTGAGCTAATTATTCTATTCGAATAGGCACATAATCAATGGTATATGAAGTAATTGTAACTAGTGATAAAAAAAATGTCAGACAAATACAGCACATTTTATTTATTGATTTTGAAAACTTTTTATTTTTGGCTAACTACTCATATGGCATGGAAGTCTGTGCTGCAGCATCATATATCTCCCTTCATAAAAAAACATGAATTAAATTATTCAGCCAGTTAATAGGTCTACTATGGGTCTTGTTTGCGGGCATACTAGCTTCATTCTTGCATGTTCATAAAACTAATTGGTACTTTTGAATAACATGTGCCATATTTACCAGCTATTTAAGAATTTATATGATATCCACAGCTTTCTCCCTGTATCAAAAAAACAAAAAGGAGTCTGGGGCAGTAGAGAATAATTAGTTACATAGTCAAACGTACCTAATTGCATTCTACGAAGAAGTAAGTAGAAGTATAGATCAGGGTGTTGCAGTGGATGTGATCTACTTGGATTTTGCCATGGCATTTGATACGGTTCCTCACAATAGGTTAGTATTCAAACAAAAAAATTGGTCTAGATCAATTTAAGTTAATTATTCCCATGGAACCCTTTGACATATTTGTATTTGTATGTGCCAGTGTGTATGAATCTGACACACATATACACACACCTTGGCACACAGTGTGCATCGGTGTGTGTGTGTATGTATGTATGTACATTTCAAAGTGTGTGTATCTGTGTTTGTATGTGTCTGTATCAAGGTGTGTGTATCTGTGTTTGTATGCACCAGTGTGTATGAATCTGACGCACAGATACACAAACCTTGACACAGTGTGTAGCTGTGTTTGTATATCTGTTTGCACACGCCAGTGTGTGTAACTGTGTCAGTGTGTATATGTATCTGACACACAGATACACACTGACACATACACACTCACTGACAAACACACTCTGACATACACTCTCACTGATAAACACTCTTTGACAGACACCTACAAACACATATACACTCTCATTGACAAACACACACACAATTTTCTTTTTAACATTTTACTCCATCCCCAGCCCCCTACCTTTAGGAGTTGTGGCATGGAGTCCCTATGGTTCAGTGGGGATGGCTGCAGCTTGGCTGGCGGTCAGGAGGTCTGGCAGACAGGTGAGCGGTGGAGGCGGGCGGTGAGGGAGCTCTGATCTCCCTGCTCAGCTCCCTCACGTGCCTCTTAGCTATGCTGGAGTGACGTCATATTCTGGCTCCGGCATCAGTGCTGTGTGTGCAAGGGCGCTGAGCAGGAAGATCACTGCTCCCTCGGCATTTTATTTTCAAATTTTTTGGCGGAACACCAATTGGGAAACGCTGATCTAGATGAATATTCTTGTTCTTGGGTAGAACATTGGCGTAAGGAGGGGATATGATAACATTATACAAAAATATTCAGGGCCAATACAAACCATTATCTGAAAATCTATTCATAAACAGGGCTCTTCATAGAACACAGTGTCACACATTTAGGCTGGAAGAAAGGAGATTTCATCTTAAGGCAAAGAAAAGGTTTTTTTTTACAGTAAGAGCAATAAGGATACAGAATTCTCTGTCTGAAGAGGTGGTTTTATCAGAGTCCATACAGATGTTTAAACTGCAATTGGATAAATACTTGCAAAAACATAACATACAGGGATATCATTTCTAATTATTGGGGTAATAGCTGCTTGATCCAAGGAGACATCTGACTGCTATTTTGGGGTCAAGAAGGAATATTTTTCCTAGTTTGTTGCAAAATTGGAAGAGCTTCCGTCTGTTTTTTGCCTTCTTTTGGATCGATAGCAAAAACATATGTGAGGAAGGCTGAACTTGATGGACGCAAGTCTCTTTTAAGCTGTGTAACATCATCCCCAACCCCGAAAAGAAGTTCAGATGTTCATCTTTTACCTTTCAATATTCTTAACTTCAGAAATTTGGTTAACAGGCTGGATGTTGACACACTGACACCTACTGGTTGAACACGCCAATAACCAAGTTTGAAAAAGAAAACTGGGGACGGGAGGGGTGTTCTAGCATGTTCTACTGCATGTGCAACATTTTTATTATTAATTATTATTATTTTATTTTATTTTTTTTAATTATAAAACTGTTGCAACCCCCTTTACATATATACACAATAATCCGTCTTTTAACCATTTATTTCCAATTTGGATTTTGTATTTCCCCCAACCCCATTCATTTTACCATTCATTAAACTTACAAATTAATATAATGTGTAATATTAGTAGGAAATGTCCCATTTGCAATTTGAAGATTTTTTTATTTGTAAACTAAAGGGAGAAGGTGGAAGTGGTTTACTAGTATTAGAAAATCCTCCAAGATGACTGGCAGAAGAATTTGCCACAAAGGAAAGGTACACACTTTTACACCTCTTTTATATATTGAAAGCAACACATTTGAGTCCCCTAAAGCAAATTTTTAAATAAATAAATAGGTACACACTACCAGCAACAGAAACACTTTTCACAGAGCGTGTGGAACTACATTACAGCACATCCAAAGTTAAAGGGCTTCTCCAAGCACCATGACCACTTCAACGATTTGAAAAGGTCATGGTGCCTGAAATCTGTATGTGCAGAATTTTACTGTGAAATGCGGCACATACTGAATTTAGCCTCTCTGCTGCCAGAGCAGTAACTCCACCTCTGTCAGTGTCACTGGGGTGTCATCATCCAACCTTCATTGCACACAAAGTGTGGACTCATAAGGGGGCAAATCATTGCTAATGGGAATTTTGGCATCATAAATACTATAGTGGGCTCTAGTGTTTATGATGATTAGAGTAACCCTCTAAAATAAAGCAGAAAACTACATTTAAAAACAATTTGCTTACGAGCAGGTATAAAATAAGAGTTAAGTAAAACACTGAAGTTCTAAAAATCCACGGTGAAATATGTCTTTATTAAATAAAATGTTTGTTTTCCCATTGTCGTCCAATTTCAGCTTGCTGTAGGTACTTCGAGTTGTTTCAGAGAATTAATGGATCATCTAGTGACCATGGCCGGAAGATTCTGAAAACAAACAAAAAACAAAAAACATTTTCAGTTGTTGAGATTCTGCACTTCTGAGCTCTTGTTAAAATAGTTTATATGAAATGCAACCAAGGAAATATTGTAACCGGTCATCTTTGTCACTATTCATCCATGATTTTACACGCAAACCCCTAAACCTGTAAGCTTGCTCATTTTTAGATATTGGCGAAGATATACATAATACCATGGGCGCGCTCATTCCAAGCTGTGTAGCTCACCACCATCCCTGAGCAGTGGTTGATTTTCCCTATTGCTTGAGATATAACCAATCAGCATAACTGCTCATCTATCAGTTCCACTTAATCCTAGTTTCTACAGCGACTTGCTGTTGATTAGAACATTTTTCTTTTATTTATTTATTTTCATTGTATTGCATTTTTAATGCCTTATCTATAAAATGCACTATGGGGGGGTGGAAAAGGGGTACACATGACAAGTATACTTTCTAATTAAGGAGTATTAAAGCAATGTAACCACTAGAGCTGTATCTGTTCACTCTGTCCCTAAACTGCACTGTACTGTACTGTACTGTCAGCATACAAACAGCACTGTTACCTGCCAAGCTGAAAGCACAGTAGTACTCTGAGCAAGGCAAAGAATGTAGTACTGTGTGAATGCAGGTTTACAAGGATCAATTGTACAGCTTTATTGGAAATCGATGTAACAGATAGAAAACAGTGCATTTCTAGTATAACCACCACAAACCAAAATTTAAAAGAAAAAGGTTTAAAAGGTAACCGCAACAGAGTCAAGCTGAAGGACAAAACATTAAGCCACTCAAAAATAAATATCTTTCTAAAAAAAAAAAAAAAAAACAAGGATATAGTTATTTAACAGAATATTGAAATTTAGGTCATTTTTAGCATTCAGTAGCTCTATAATGGTATCTGTAACTAGATTTTGTTAATACAGAAGTTGCTTTTGGGATGCAGTACTTACTGTCTTTCACAGCTTTTTTGCCTGAGAAGAAAAGAAAATACATGTTAGACATATTTCCTATCCTGAAATATATAAATAAATAAAAAAAATACATTTTGCTTAACATGTCACATTACTGATTTACAAGTATTATAATTAAAAAAAATTTGTTGTTCAACTCAAACAGCTAGTAAAAGCAAAGACTAGCAGACATTTATAAAATCCATCATCTTCACCATCTCCCTGGTAAAGGGGCTGATTAGCCTTGTGCTTCAAACCTATAAATTATCAAAATTTGGACAGCTAAAAAATAAATAAATGTGCATAAAGCATAATCCTTTATTTTATTTTTAAGTTAAAAGGGACACTATAGGAACCCAGACCACTTCAGCTCATTCAAGTGGTCTGGGTGCAGTGTCCTTGTCCTCTTCCAGACAGCCACAAGAGGTGCTTTACTCAGTGAAATGACATTGGACGTCCTTACAGTTTGCCTGAGGACATCCAACGTCTTCAAACCCCCATAGGAAAGCACTGATTTAATGTTTTACTATAGGGAGGGTCTACTGCATGCATGGTGCTTGCCTTGCTTGCTCACTTGGTTCCCCTATTGGCGTGACATCGCAGGAGGAGTCTGACCTCTGCGCTGGAAGTTTTTTCACCTTTTAATCACAGAGTCAGGGGAACCGCAGAGCCGAAGGGACACTATAGTGTTAGGAATACAGTTTTGTATTTTTAACGCTATAGAGTTCTTTTAAACTAATGTTGGAAGGTATTGGGGGGAGGGGGATACTAATTTGATGCAATTTGTTAAAGATGCCTTCCAATGTAAATTAGGATTATCAAATATATGATATTTATAAATCGAATCAGAGACATTCTTTTGCTCTATTTTTGTGTCCCCTTGTGGGACCTTACTATTTTTGGCTTTGTTAGCTTACCAGAGGTAGTGATCGCAACCTGTTGCCTAGCTAACGGAGGCGTTCAGTACACTCATTCATATAAAAAGGAAGGATAATTATTTCTTTCTAAGGGGTAAAATGATAAGCTGAATATTTCCCCCCCAAAACCACTAAAATAAGTTATAGCGCCTCGAGTTTCCCTTTAAAATGGATCGTTGCTGTGCTATCTATAAGAGTCCATTTACACTAGGGTATTTGCAATTTTTGCTTAGACCCACTGAAGGTGACATGATTGCTTGGTGTACGGTGGCAAGAGAAAAGGCGCCACAATCCTCTGTTCCTGGTGTTTCATCCTTCAGGAGCCTGCAAACGCGCTATATCCTAATTCAAGAGTTTAACTACATAGGTCCATAGAAGACCTTGCAAGAGCCACATTGAATAATGTGCGCAACGCACAAGAAGATGTCTCCTTCCCAACCTATCTCTAGCAACATTTCAAAATACTCAGAAGAATAGTTATGTAGTGTAACCCCAAGAGTACTAATAACCCTTTGTTATTGGCAAGTATTAGCAAACACTTTGCCACAAGGAAAGGTGTTCAGAGCAACACGACTTTAGAAACGAATACACTGCACACATTCTGTAAAATAAATGAATCCGTAGAAGAATCAGGATTTTGCACAAACAAAATTAAATGGCAATATTAAAACAACTAAAAACTGATAAATTGTATTAATAAGAGCATGCTTACCTCCATATGACAGCTTATAATAGAGGACTGTCATGATGCCAACACCAACCCACATCTCTTGGTAAGCTTTAGTGTAATACGGCCTCATCAAGGTCCACCATGCTGAAAAAGCCTTGCCTGCCATTTCTGGAGAAGTGAAAAAACAACTATCAGTCACAAATTTGCATAAAATAGAGGAAAAGAGATTCTTTGAAAACAAATATTCTGTATTTCTATGACAACTGGGTTTTAATGCACAGCTCTTTAAAGGAACACTCAAAGCACCATAACCACTACAGTGCAGTCAAACCACTAGCAAATGGCTTGACTAATTACTCTGGAAAGGGTCACCAGGGCACTCCTGGAACCATAACAACTAAACCGTACTGTAGTGATGATGGCGCTTGGAGTGTTCCCTTCATAAACAGTCATATTACTTCAGGACATCAAAGATACCCAGCATTTGTTCAAAGTAGCACTTTCAACACAAAACAGAACATTGTAGTGATTATGATACTGCAAGTCTATGGGCAAACTCCATAATAATAATAATTAAAAAAAAAAAAAAACGCTTCGGAAAATAAAAAATATTGAATGCAAGAGGATGGACATTATTTTAGTCATTTTTTTAAAATTTGGAATTCAACTTTTTTCATTCAGCTATTGTATCTTAAAATTCCACTAATTAATTTCCAATTTACTAGTATGATTAGTAAATGGTGTGAATTTACTATTAATTCACAGCCCCAGGAATAAACCCCCAAAAGTTTTGATTTTAAAGAGAATCAAAACTGCACAAGGTACAGTAAATAGAAAACATCACATTCAACTGTGGGTTTTTTGTGTTTTTTTTTTTTAACCCATAACCCACAGGCTCCTCTAATATCTATGTGATTATTGTGTTTATCTCATTATATTATTATTATACTGTTTATTATATCTGCTCTTACTGTGGGCATTGTTACAGGTCTCTATAGGTCAATAGCATTTCATTTCCTTACCCTTCAGGTCTGCCTTTCAATTGACAGAGGAGTTACAAACTGTGGGTTAAAATAACCAACATTCGGGGAAGGAAGGGGATTTCTTCCCCAAATTTTGGTTATTTTAACCCACAGTTTGTAACTCTTTTGTCAACTGAAAGGCAAACCTGAAGGGTAAGGAAATGAAATGCTATTGACCTATAGAGACCTGTAACAATGCCCACAGTAAGAGCAGATATAATAAACAGTATAATAATAATAAACAATAAATATAATATTAATAAACAATATAATAATAATAATAATATAATGAGATAAACACAATAATCACATATATAATTGGAGGAGCCTGTGGGTTATGGGTTAGAGGCAATAAGGAGTTAAGGCCCAGGTAACGAGCTGTATGTCCTCCACCCAGCACCACTTGCTACCCAGGGCCGGTAATGGAAGGCACCTCACACCGGGCACGTCACCCACCTCACACCGTGCGATCACTCGCCGCTCAGGAAGGTCACCGGAAGCGAGCCTGCCACTGAGCTCTGCAGGAAGAAAACGAGAAACGCGGGGCTAGAGCGTCCCACCGCCTCAGCTATCATAGAGAATCCCAGCAGCGCCACCTGCCGGAGGAGGCCGAGTAACGCAGCTTCATGTCTATTACAACAGGGGTTTTATTCACTAAAACCATAAATGTAGCGAATTGAAATATGGAAAAATTGCAAAATGTGGGCTGAAGTTACCAAGCTGTGACCATATAGATCAGGGGTCCTCAAACTCCGGCCCTCCAGAATTTGCTGAACTATAACTCCCATGATTCTCTGGCTATCTATGTAATTCAAAGAATCATGGGAGTTGTAGTTCAGCAACTTCTGGAGGGCCGGAGTTTGAGGACCCCTGATAAAGATGATTTGGAGATTAGTTATTCTTTGCCTATACTTTGCCGTCCGTATTACAATTTCCAACTTAGTGAATAAAACCCAATATTTGTCCTAGAATCGCTCTCTGTCATTGATTTCAGCCATGGTTAGACCTGACGAGACATCTGCCTTAAACTGCCCAGCTGGATGCAATGTAGGCGCCTGGGGGGACCTAGGTAAATTGTCAAACTGTTCTTAAAACACTATGGGAAGGTGCTAGTGCACCATAACCACAACAGAGGACTGCAGTGTTTACTGTGCTTGGAGTGGTCCTTTAAAAACATGTATTTTTTTTTTTTTTTAATAGAAGTCTCTAAATCAGCTAATAATCCTTAAAGGACCACTCTAGGCACCCAGACCACTTCAGCTAATTAAAGTGGTCTGGGTGCCCTAGCACCTCTCTATAGCCCCAGCAACTCTCTATAGCCCCCAGCATCTATCCACAGCCCCCAGCACTTCTCTTAACCCCCCCCCAGCACTTCCCTTCACCCCCAGCACCCCTCCACAGCCCCCAGCACCTCTCTCCAGCACCTCTCTATAGCCCTCAGCATCTCTTTCCAGCCCCGAGCACCCCTATATAACCCCCAGCACCTCTCTATAACCCCCAGCATCTCTCCACAGCCCCCAGCACCTCTCTATAGCCCCCTGTATCTCTCTCCTGAAGTCTGAGGGGGGAAAAATAAAAGCACATGGCCCTGCAAGTTGCCAGGACTTTCTCGGGAGAGTGATTTACCCGGGACAGACTCCAGCTTGCCGGGACAAAACGCGACACTTGGCAACTAGTATAAAACTATAAAACTGGCTGAAGGGGTTTTAACCAAAAAGTGCCAGGAAAACGAGTTTGTACGTCTGTACGTGCAGTTAGGCTTCTTTGACCTTAAATTTGAAATTCACTATGAATTGGCAACAATTCTCACTTTAGTGAATAACTCTTGGAGTGTCTCTTCTTCTCATTTTCAAAAAGTGCAGATTTCAGGGCCGTAGGTGACCAAATGACTATGAAAACATTTGGAAAAAGCTCCATGTACAGTCGTTGTGTTCTCCTTTCTAACTTTAAAAACACCAGTAAAGAAGCGTTGTAAGAATGGATCAGCAAATGGGCCTGGATCCTGAAGTATCGGGGACTTTATGCTTGTCAGCAAACATCGAGCAGCATCTACAATGGTGTTGTACCAATGCTTAAAGGGAGCATCCAGACACTATAACAACCTCATAAAATTCAGTTGTTATGGTACCCGGAGGTTCCTGGCGCTTTCTTAACTTTAGGGGTTAAACCGTTCGGCAAAGTCTCTCCAGCACTGGATCGCTGTGCCCGGCCTCTCCAACATCTGATTGCTGGAAAGCTTGAAAACTGAAGCCTTGGACTACAGCGGGAAGGGGCGCCACTGATGGGCTTAAAGCGGTCAGCTGACAAATTCAGCCAATCAGCGGCTTTCAAGCTTTACAGCAAGAGGATGTTGTTGGGGGAAAAGCGATCCGGGACTGGAGAGAAGACATGGGAGCTCTTGAACGATTTAACCTTGAAAGATAAGCCAGCGCCACGGACAGCCTGGGAGCTGATGCGCCGTCCTGTTATAAAAGTGCTGATTTCTATTGAAAACTACATTTTTACAAACTATTTAAAAAATAACAGACTCTAGACACACAAAGCAAGATGAAGTGCTTTATGTTTCTGAAGTGTTCCTTTAAATGTATGGATATCATTACTGTGACATACTCCCCTTCCCATGTGAGTTTGCCACGAGCTTCTGGAGGAGCCTGCTTGCCAGCCTCCTGCCCACAGACTATGGTCCCTGCAGGGAAACCTGTAAAAGGCTACCAAACTTGACCGACTGTTAGTACTGATTTCATGGAACTGTTTTGGGCATAGGACCGGTCATGTGCACGGTCAGTCAAAATTATGACTTCCAGGAAATTCCTGAACCCCTAAACTGATCTGGGTGATTTTTGGATATGTTGGTCACCCAGATCAGGGCTACTATGGGATGTAAATTGTGGGGATATCATGTGTTTTGGGGTACTTTTGGGACTTCTTAGAAATGTATGTTTTTTCTGTTCTTGGAGATAATTTGATTAGAATTAGTACAGTTACTGATCCAATTATCTCCCAAGCAGAGGGGAGGGAGTGTGTGCTTTGTGTGGGAGTGCCTTACATTTTAAATGTGTTATTATTGGTTTGTAAATTTGTGTCCCTGTCCCCAACAAGGTCCATGTGGGCGTACCCCTTGCTTTGGTACTTGCATAAAAGGCCAAGTGTGGCACCATTAAAATCTATACCAGCTTACACTTCAATACTGTGTGTTGTCCTGTTATTGGAGGGAAAGAAGATTTACTCCTGTGTCTGCTGTTCCAGCTTGCAGGGGATTCAACAGGGAAAGTCCTTTAAAGGACTAGAGCTAATTCCCCATTCGGCTACAGCAGTGGTAGTCAACCTTTTTCTACCTACCGCCCACTGATGCATCTTTCTTGATGGAAAAATTTCCATACTGCCCACCAGTTTTCGCGCAAGTGCGGAATATTTTATTAGAAAGGAGGCTGTTTTAAGAAAAATAAATGTACGTACATTTATCTTTTAATTTCTAATTAATGCATGTTTATAATGTTTTTAACTTTATAAAGTTTAATTGGAAAACAATAAAGTACATTGAAATTACCTTTACTAGTGATTAATGAGATCCTTGAGGTTGATGCTGCAAGACTAAATATTTGATATCTGGTTCGATTTTCGTAAGGACCAAACGAAGGTCTCCTCTTTCGGTGATATTCAGACGACTTCTCAGCTTGCACATAATATGATTTCTCATCGGTGCGTCAGCTCATCTCATCTCCCTCCTCAATTCCCCTCCCCACCTTTTTTATCCCTTTTTTCTATTTTTTAACCTTCCTTATAGCAATGCCCAGTAGGAAGGCTTAGCTAGGTAGCCCACTTACTATAGCCCACTATAACAGACAGGCACACATACATACATACACACACACATAAAAAGACACATACATACAAACAGGCAGGCACACACACAGACACACAGACAGGCACACATAGAGAAATACAGACACACAGACAGGCACACATACATATATACATACATACATACAGAAAAACAGACAGGCACACATACAGACACACACACACACACACACACACAAGACACATACATACAGACAGGCACACATACTTACAGACACACGCACACATACATACAGACACACACACACACACATACATACATATAAACAGACAGGTACACATATATACAGACAGGTACACATACAAAGACACACACATAAGACATACATAGACACATACACACATACAGACACAAGACACACATACAAAGACACACACACAACACATACATACAAAGACAAGACACACATACATACACACATATATACAGATAGACACACACACACAAGACATACATACATAGACACACACAAGACATACATACAAAGACACATACACACAAACAAACACACACAAAATATTTTAGTCACCCTCCTGTTTCCTACCTTTTAGGTGCAGGAGTGTGACTTTCCCTGGGGTCCAGTGGTGGCTCAGGTGCATGGGAGTCAGAGTTCCTACTCTCACTCCCTGGTCTTCCTCCCGCGCGGTCTGTTTGTTAGCTGGGAGGAGTGACGCTCAGTCACTTCCTCCCAGCGTGTGATGTAATAACAGGGGGCCCGGTCGCGCTGTTAAAGCGCCCAGCGCTGACCGGGCCCCCTGTCAATCCACATCCATCGTGTGGCCCTGACAACATGGGCCACCTGATGGACCCCTTGGACGGCGGCCCCGGCGGTTTGCCACGTGGGCCGGGGCCGCAAATGGTGACGGAGGTACCCGGTCGCAGGGGTACCGCCGGCTGGCACTCGCCTTCCCGCCCACCCAATCTCTGAAATCCCTACCGCCCACCTGGAATCCTGAAACGCCCACTAGTGGGTGGTAGGGACCAGGTTGACGACCCATGGGCTAAAGGAAGGAGCAGTTCCAGGGCCCCAGTGAAGTCACAGCTACTGTGGGCAGAAGTGCATCGGTTTGTGCCCTGATCCAGCTAGAAAGCGGTCCTTGGCGAAGGTACCCAGCGAGGGGTACAGGGAGCTCCGCTATAATTACTATCTAAATTTTAGAGTTTCTTTATCAGTGGTAATCCTTATACATGTTGGTGCTGCTGTTGCTGCAATTAAACCCATATCCTCTTCATATATGGTACCAATGTATTGCATTATTTTGTGTCTACTTACTGCTGAACATTAAAGACTTGTTTTGTTTGTACTGTTTCACAATATAAATAATGTAAGATCTATTTATCTAAATATGTAGATATTAAAAAAGTACAGATTTCAATAGAATTTCTCTCTTTTATAAACTGCCACGGTTGCACACCTTATCGACCTGTACGTGTGGTGGAGTCGGGGGGAATCAGAACCATAGGTAGTGAATAATGGCTTGCTGTTATTGGTGTAATACCCCGACACATAATGCCCAAGAAATTAATATACTGGGTAGAATTATAGATGAGACTGTGCAGATCTACATTTAAGCCACAGACCATTTAAGTCAAATTTGTTTTTTTCATTGCTATTTTATGTCTGCTGAACATTGATTGTTTAGTTAACATTCCCCCTCTATGTGAGACTACTTAACACTTGGCTGACATCTAGTGTTCGTTTTTCAGATTGTATTCCACCTTTTTTTTTTTTTTAAATTCTTTATTTTTGTTGTGCAGGTAGGTACATTTCATTAACGGTCGCCACAACAGCGTATTGCAAGATATAAAACATTTTTTACAGTGACATGCGTATTCGCACAAAATTTTTTTTTTTTTTTTGTTGGTTATGCTTAACTATACATATCGATGTAGTGAGATTAGCTAATATATCATTATATAGACAGACGAGTAGTCATGAATGCTAGTTCTGCTATGTTTTCGTAGTCGCGCTTTGTGATCATGGTTAGCAGTTATTAAATGAGAAAACGCATTTAAAAGGTAAACAACGTGTATATTGTTCTATCTTTTGAGGACAGTCAGTGGGGTTCGCACAATTTTAAAAGGTAGTGCTGTCAAGCATAGGGACTCATTTGCAGTGGAAACGTAGCTGTTTTAAGATTAATGGATGACAAGTGAATTACTTGTGAGTAATATACTGCAGTGTATGCTCCCCTGCGCTAACCAGCTCTGCTGCTGTTTGCTAGGGCCATACTGTAAAATATACTGTAGTGTGTGGTCTTGCAGCGTCCCTGCTGCAGGGCCTGCGGGGACGCAGATAGCCCCTGGGTCAGTCCGTCGTGGGCCAGGCGTGGTTGATGGTTTTGTGCTGCCCCAGTGCCGCCCATGGTAAATGTGAGCCTCTGAAGTGGGCCTGTCCCCTTAGAATGTACTGTCAGACCATAAACTATATACAAAATGATATGTAAACGCAATGAAACCGGCTCTGCTGTTATTTGCTGGGGCCATTCTGTAAAACATACTGTAGTGTGTGGTCTTGCAGTGTCCCTGCTGCAGGGCCTGCGGGGACGCAGATAGCCCCTGGGTCTGTCCGTCGTGGGCCAGGCGTAGTTGATGGCATTGTGCTGCCCCAGCGCCGCCCATGGTAAATGTGAGCCTCTTAAGCGGGCCTGTCCCCTTGAAATGTACTGTCAGACCTAAACTATATACAAAATGAAATGCAAACGTAATGTGGTTAATTAACGAAAAGGAAGTTCAATACAACAGTGTGAGTAACCGGTGAAGCTCGGCCTTCTTCTTCGGAGGCACTTAGGTGGTGGCTACAGTCTGTGCAGTGTGGGTGGGCTCCCCAGGAACAAAGGGTTTGGAGGTGGCCGGATTCCATTTGTGTGGTTTGGGGTTTGTGACGTGTCGTCGTATGGCATCTGCCGGGAGTCCCAGAGTGGAGAGGTGGGCCTCCGCCTCTTGCAAGTCCGCTATGAGGTACGTGGTGCCTCCCTGGAGCACTTGAAGCTTGTAGGGTGAGCGCCATCTGTATCTGATATCGCGCTCGTGGAGCAGTGTGGTGAAAGGCCTAAGGGTTGAACGCCAGGCCATGGTCCCCCTAGATAAGTCCGAGTAAAAGGAGAGAGTCATGTCCTCAAAGGTGAGCGGTGTAGTGTTCTTAATGGCAGCCATTACTGCGTCTTTGTCTTGTTGCTTCTGGAACTTGATTATTAAATCCCTAGTTGCTGCTGATGGGGCCGTTGGTGGTTTAGGGATTCTAAAGATGCCGTCGAGGCCCACTCCCTTTGCTTGCTTTGGTGGCAGTATCGTACTCACCAGGCGCCGCATGAGGTGGGGGAGTTCAGAGTCTGGAATTGATTCTGCGATGCCCCTGACCTTGAGGTTCTGGGCGCTTCGTGAATCCTCCATTGTTGCCATAGCCCCTTCAATCTTCAATTGCTGCTGTTGCAGTTGTTTCATCTCCTGCTGGAGGGAGGTCACTTTCCTAGCGTGCGTGTGGGAATTTAGCTCCACAGTGTTCACACGGTCCGTGAGGCCCTTTATGTCTCTCCGCATATCAGCGACGTCCGCCTGAATATTCCGGCGGAGCTCCGCCAGCAGCTCCTTCATTTCAGCTTTCGTGACCGGAGCTGTTTCAGGCCGCGTGGCTGGCTTTGGGTTAGGCTTCTCCGGCGGCCACCTTGCGGGTGAGCAGGATTCTTCTGGGTCAGAGAGCAGGTCGTCTGAGTCTTCTAGGCCTTCTATGTAGGCGGCCATGTCAGGTTCTTGTGCGCCATGTGCCCGCCGCCACAGGTCTCCTATGCTGGCGCCCGGCCGGGGCAGATCGGGTTTGGATTTTTTGGTCTTCCTGCCCATTACTGCTTCTTGTGTGGGTCGCTGGGGTGCTTTGGGGTGTGATATTTCCAATAGATTGTCTTTTTAGGCCGATATCGCCAGGAGCTCTCTGCAGATGCAACCTGTTGGTTCGGCTGCTGGCTCCGCCTCCCGTATTCCACCTTTTTATATCTTTGCTACTGTCATTTCAAATTCTTCCAATTGTACTGTTCTATTTTGCACTTTATTTTTTAGCGCTATCTATAGGAATATTAGCCTCCATCTTTTATTGGTTTAGGGATCTCCTGGTACGTGTAGGTTTTTACACCTATTTTTATTCACATAATGCCCAAGGCTGAGATGGAGGGGCGCTTGACAGTTGCATGTTTATCCCCATTTATTAGATTTATTCATCACCACTTCGATGTCCATCCCTTTACCCTCTCACCCATGGTCAATTATGTCCATTCCCCTATTATTATATTATGGCCCCCAGTCACAACCCATGGGTGATGGACGTACAACACTGTTTATTTACCGGACCCGATCTCATTTTTGCAAACCTACTCACTTGGCAATTGGAGGGGGTGTACGGGATAACCATAGAAAGGAAATCCCCACTTATTCTTATACTCCATTCGAGTGCCCAGGGCAGTCAATATCACGCCATTCGTTATATTGGGGTGATATTGATCCCATGAGCATTTTTTAAATTTCTACTGGAGCGCTGGCCTGCAGGAGTTGGCTAGCTATCACACAGTTAATTTCAGTTGCTAAGCTAATTTATCCACAATCCATTAGTCAAATGGATCCCAAAGAAATACAATCTGCAGCCATCACGATCAGAGGTGAACAACATCTGGATATTGAGATTTGGCACAATGAAGAAAGAATTATGAAAATGAACAAAGGCAAATGGCAATAAGTGAGTATAATCATTATAATACAAGGGGTAGCAGACACCCTCCATCCCCCCCAAAAAACCTGACATTGCTGCTTAATTCATACAGAAGCTGTTTTTAGTTGTTCGGTGTGTCTGGATAGGTTAAAAACCGAACATGATTAACCCTCATTTGAAGATTACAATGCTTGAGTTTGAACAATATTTAGATGTTGCTGTCTGAATGCAGGTGAACAGATTTGCACTAGCTTTGCAAATGTGGACTGGGGTATTTGGGTGTCAGTGAATTTTGAATTTCAGGCCAAATAAGAAAATTTTGAGTTTTCACCAAGTCAGATATTACTTCAGTTTGCTTATATTTGCACAAATGTTTATAATTAATTTTGAAATCCTGACAATCAGCAGTTTAGTGAATAAACCGTGTCAGCGCGAATTGCTGGGAATTCTAAATTAATTTAAAATTTCATGCCACAACTGCTGAACTTGAAATGCAGCTATGTTTAGTGAATTCCCAGCAGTTGACACTTTAGTGAATGACCCTGACTGTATCTGCCATGGAGGTTTGAGGTGAGGCTGATTTCATAGACTATGAGGAGGTGTTTGAAACATTTCTGCCATGTTATGTTTTAAAATACTTCAAATTTCAGAATCCCGTATCTGACATCAATGGATTCAGCAACAGTAATTGTTTGTTGATTGTGAGACACTAAAACATGGCCTGGTCTGTGATCACGTGACCCCTGGCTCAGAGCAGGACGGTCAGGGCGGCGCCATGTTGTGATCACGTGACCCCTGGCACCGAGCAGGACGGTCAGGGCGGCGCCATGTTGTGATCACGTGACCCCTGGCTCCGAGCAGGACGGTCAGGGCGGCGCCATGTTGCGGAAGCTGACTGAGCAGCAGGTCACGGACTGGTTTGCTATCGGGAAGACGGTGAAAGATGTCAAACTGCTGGGGACATGGGCCGAGCCGTTCATCCCCTCTCCCCCTGTGGAGCCGGTGGGTCTCAGCTCGTTCAGGGCTGGCCTGGGCCGAGGGTAAGCTGTGCGCCATGCTGGGACTGTCAGCTCTCCTACCTGGGAGGGGGGGAATTAACTGTCACACGGAATAAATAGGAGCTCAGTGACTTAATATGGCCATTACACAGGGCCTGGGGGTTAATGGGGCCATTACACAGGGCCTGGGGGTTAATGGATCCATTACACAGGGCCTGGGGGTTAATGGGGCCATTACACAGGGCCTGGGGGTTAATGGGGCCATTACACAGGGCCTGGGGGTTAATGGGGCCATTACACAGGGCCTGGGGGTTAATGGATCCATTACACAGGGCCTGGGGGTCAATGGGGCCATTACACAGGGCCTGGGGGTTAATGGGGCCATTACACAGGGCCTGGGGGTTAATGGGGCCATTACACAGGGCCTGGGGGTTAATGGATCCATTACACAGGGCCTGGGGGTTAATGGGGCCATTACACAGGGCCTGGGGGTTAATGGGGCCATTACACAGGGCCTGGGGGTTAATGGATCCATTACACAGGGCCTGGGGGTTGATGGGGCCATTACACAGGGCCTGGGGGTTATGGGGCCATTACACAGGGCCTGGGGGTTAATGGGGCCATTACACAGGGCCTGGGGGTTAATGGATCCATTACACAGGGCCTGGGGGTTAATGGGGCCATTACACAGGGCCTGGGGGTTAATGGGGCCATTACACAGGGCCTGGGGGTTAATGGGGCCATTACACAGGGCCTGGGGTTAATGGGAGCCATTACACAGGGCCTGGGGGTTAATGGATCCATTACACAGGGCCTGGGGTTGATGGGGCCATTACACAGGGCCTGGGGGTTGATGGGGCCATTACACAGGGGCCTGGGGGTTAATGGGGCCATTACACCTGGGGTTAATGGGTCCATTACACAGGGCCTGGGGGTTAATGGGGCCATTACACAGGGCCTGGGGGTTAATGGGGCCATTACACAGGGCCTGGGGGTCAATGGGGCCATTACACAGGGCCTGGTGGTGGGGGTCAATGGAGCCATTACACAGGGCCTGGGGGTTAATGGGGCCATTACACAGGGCCTGGGGGTCAATGGGGCCATTACACAGGGCCTGGGGGTCAATGGATCCATTACACAGGGCCTGGGGGTCAATGGATCCATTACACAGGGCCTGGGGGTCAATGGATCCATTACACAGGGCCTGGGGGTCAATGGGGCCATTACACAGGGCCTGGGGGTCAATGGGGCCATTACACAGGGCCTGGGGGTTAATGGGGCAATTACACAGGACCTGGGGGTTTTGGGGCAATTACACAGGACATATAGGGTTAAAGGGGCAATTACACAGGACATATGGTGTTAATGGGGCAATTACACAGGACCATGGGGGATAATGGGGCAATAATACAGGACATGGGGGGGTTAATGGGGAATTACACAAGATATGGGGTTAATGAGGCAATTACACAAGACCTGGGGGTTAATGTGGCATTACACAAGACATATGGGGTTAATGGGGCATTACACAGGGCATGGGGGGGATAATGGGGCATTACACAGGACAGGGGGGGTAATGGGGTATTACACAGGACATGGGGGTTAATGGGGTATTACACAGGACATGGGGGTTAATGGGGCATTACACAGGACATATGGGGTTAATGGGGCATTACACATGACATATAGGGTTTATGGGGCATTACACAGGGTATGGGGGGGGTTTATGGGGCATTACACAGGGCATGGGGGGGTTAATGGGGCATTACATGATGTTTGGGATCGTTAATAGGCCAGATGCATAGAGCACAGGAGGATTGGGGGGTGATCACAGTGGAAGGGATGTTAATGGGGTATTTACATGCCATGTTTATTTTCTCCCTTGTATCTCCATGATTAGCGCCCTTGTGCCTTTCTCTATATTTATCTTTATCCTGCTGCCTCCATGTTGTTCCCCTCTGTCCATGATGGCTGCAGTTTCTCTTTCTGTGAGGTTCCTCATACAGAAGCATTGTGGGTAGTAGGGATTGACCAATTATCGGTTTTACTGATATAATCTGCCGATATTCGGTATTTTTGGCAATATCGATATCTGCCAATTCAGATACTGATGTTGCCGATAATACCTCCAAGGACCGACAGGCTCATTACAAACCAGGGAGGGGGGAACAATAAAACTAAATAATAATTAAATATAAAAAAAATAATTTAATAAAAAATTCCCCCTCACACACTCCATTATATACACATACACTACACAAACACACTGTGTATATAATGCAGTGTGTTTGTGTAGTGTTTATATAATGCACACTACACAAACACACTGCATTATATACACACACTATATTATATACTAGGGATCGACCGATTATCGGTTTTACCGATA
>OW240924.1:80714164-80787435 GCA_933207985.1 Pelobates cultripes
GGCAAATTGGACTCGGCAAGTCTACAGTATTAAGATACCCTATAATCAGTCACAGAGTGTGGACTCGCAAGTCTACAGAATTAATAGATACCCTATAGTGAGTCACAGAGTGCCAAATTACAGGACTCTCCAGTTTGTGGCACATGCACCATTGGTTCACCATTACTGTTATAGATGGAGCAAAACATTCTTTTTGAGTCAAGCAAGTTCCCAGTATGTTGTAGGCTTGCTGTAACACTCCAAAGTACTTGTCTCTGCAGCTATTATGAGACATCAAGTTCTGATAATCGCCTTGTTTTGTTTTCTGTTCCCCCTGATATGAAATACTGTTTTGTTTTTCTTTTGAGGTTTATTTACTATACACAGTAGTGAAATATAAAGCCAATTGTAAGATGTAGACCACAATATCCAAGCTATGACTACATCAGAGTTAAAATAGTTTTTCTAAATCCTCTCTTTGCTTAAAGTGTTACTCCAACCCTTTTAGAGGGGGCCTGTCTGGTATTAAATGCCCACTCTCCAACTTGCAAATAAAATCATTTTACTTACCTGGAACCGAGCTCCAGGTGCAAATACAGGCGCTGCGCGGTCCAATCACAAGCTTCTCATAGAGTGTATACGCGCTCTGGGCGGGCCAGGTAAGGGAGGAAGTAGAGAGGAAGGAAGGGTTTAGAATTTTTTTTTTTTTTTTTTAATACTGAAAGTGCACGCTAACAAGAAGTCGCAGAATATGCACAGAATTGACATTGGCAGAGGGGAACAAAGTTCGGCGCTGCTAATGTCACGTGTGCTGGGTGTGTAACTAGCCCCCAGCACGCAATTAAAAATATCTGTGTGTGCATTGTACCAAGCAGAAACACTGCACATACATACTGCTGCCAACATGAAATCGTAAAGTCACTGAAGTGGTCATGGTGGTTGGTGTAACCCTTTAATTTTTACATTCCTATTTTTATTTCACTTAAGTTTGTTGCTTACTGAATAACCCCCATTGTGTCACTGAATCTTTTGCCTGCCTGCAATGTTATCGATCAGCTGACTGCTCAGATAAGTGATTCCATTTTCATGGACTTTTTTTGATGCAAACTGTAACTAAACATATATTTTTGCTTGAGAAATATAATTATCTGACGTTAAAATGTTTTAATTAATATAATTCTTCCCCAGGTGCTCGTCAGACAACAAATCAGCGAAATGGGGTGACTGGGGAGAAACGCCTTGAAAATGGGGTATGTTTTTCAAACTCTACAATGTCTCATTTTATGTTGTAACTGTAATTATTGTAAAATTTCATGGGCTTCAGACATGGTTACCCAGAGGGCTCAAAATATTAACTTTTCTTTGGCGAACACATTTGGAAAACACAACCAGCTCTTACACAACACGTGGGGCTTGAACTCCGATACACAATAAAGAACCCTGATATACAATAGGGAGTCCACCCGCACAAAACTGTGCCTCTGCTGCGTTGTTCTGGTCAGAACTAGTGGGTTACAGCTCCATGCTCTTAATCAATCTGCAAAAAACCAAGTGTGTTAGCACACCATTTGTAAGCATTCCCTGCTTATGCAGAAAAAGAACAAACAGATACATGTGATCACAGCACCTGAAGTGTTTATGAATCACTGTATCACCTGGAAATATATGTAGTGAAATTGATATTGATAGTACAGAGAACAAAGTATGTATACAAAATACCTAAAGTCAGGTGAACATATATTAAATAATAAAAGCTTAGTAGTAGTCTAATAAGATATGCTCCTATTTACATAAAAGTATATAACAAACCAGTCGTTATGCACAGGTATTGTTTCAAATATTTGTGTGTGTGCTTTATTAAATATGGCTCTTAATATATGAGAACTTTCCCCTGATGATCTATTTCATGTTATATACTCAAGATTCCTCCTTATAGGGTGTATCTCATACGTCTATAGGGTGTAAATCTTCATACACCAACCATGCTCCTCTCGGGAAGCACTCAGTGTGAAAGCTTGTAGTGCTCTCTGGGGATATCAAGTAGAGTAACTCGGAGGATATAGACTGTAAAAAAGTTAGTAGATAAAGGGTAGAGTGTGAAGAATCAATGAACCAGCTACAAGGGAAATGTGGCAGTAGAGGTAAATAAATTAAATAGCCTCTCTCCCTGGTAAACTAACTAGACAGAGATAGGAGCAGGAAATAGATAGAAGAGAATCATAGCAACATACTAAACAAAAAAAGTACTAGGCAAACAAAGTGCCGTGCCAAGTGCCCATATCCCAGGAAAAACACACACACACCACATGTAAACATTCCCTGCGTTTACACACACACACACCACATGTAAACATTCCCTGCGTTTACACACACACCACATGTAAACATTCCCTGCGTTTACACACCCAGACACACCGCATGTAAACATTCCCTGCGTTTACACACACAGACACACCGCATGTAAACATTCCCTGCGTTTACACACACAGACACACCGCATGTAAACATTCCCTGCGTTTACACACACACACCACATGTAAACATGCCCTGTGTTTACACACACAGACACACCGCATGTAAACATTCCCTGCGTTTAGACACACACACACACCGCATGTAAACATTCCCTGCGTTTACACACACAAACACACCGCATGTAAACATTCCCTGCGTTTACACACACACACACACCGCATGTAAACATTCCCTGCGTTAACACACACACAGACACACCACATGTAAACATTCACTGCATTTACACACACACCCCTTGTAAACATTCCCTGCATTTACACACAGACACACCGCATGTAAACATTCCCTGCGTTTACACACACACAGACACACCACATGTAAACATTCACTGCATTTACACACACACCCCTTGTAAACATTCCCTGCGTTTACACACACACAGACACACCGCATGTAAACATTCCCTGCGTTTACACACACACAGACACACCGCATGTAAACATTCCCTGCGTTTACACACACACAGACACACCGCATGTAAACATTCCCTGCGTTTACACACACAGACACACCGCATGTAAACATTCCCTGCGTTTACACACACAGACACACCGCATGTAAACATTCCCTGCGTTTACACACACACAGACACACCGCATGTAAACATTCACTGCATTTACACACACACCCCTTGTAAACATTCCCTGCATTTACACACCGGCACACTGCATGTAAATGGATGGCTGGATGGCTGCCTTGTTAGCTGATTGTATTGCTGTCTGTCTTGTTGAATGGTTAAATGCTGGTAGCTCCTTATGGAGTCTGCAGTCTGCACATTCTCAGCAGCTTCCCTGCAGGCTCAGTTTGTGGAGGAGTCAGGTCCTATCTCTGCCTCTCTCTGTGACTGTGCTGGCACCAGAACAAGATGTCCCCCCTTCCAATTGATGGGAATAATGACTGCTAGAGATGTGGGGGCAACAGAGGTCGAGAAGATAAATATAAAGTACACTCTGGGGGGCCCCACATTAATTGCCATTATAAAATCATACCGGAACAGTTTTAAAGAGCTGCTGACCTCTCTAAGTGACCATCCACTGTACCGGGGGCCCTGTCTAGGGCCTCTTACTTGAGTACTGGCTGTACCCCCACGATGGTGTCCCCGGGCATGCCAAGTGTTATGAGAGTTAAAGTATAAGACCATTTGTAGTGCCAGGATTAGCGATCACAGACATCCCTGCTCTATACAGTAATGAATAAGGGGAGAGATCTTAACTTATTGTTAATTTTGCAAAGCAGGGAGTGTAAACGAAAATATTTCACTCCTTCGTCCAGGAATGTATCACGCTGAGAATAAAGCGTGAACGTTGAGGGAGTGTGTGAGATCATGCCCCTGACATGTTTGTTGTTTTAGCAGGAACACAGTTGGGATGTGACCTCTGTTACCATAACTGAAATGTAATCACATCCCACACTTCCCAACATTTCAAATGGACAAAGAGGGACACTTTTTTTTTAGGGGTGTAATGGTATGGCCAGGGACTGGAGGGTCTGAGAAATTTTAGGTGACTTATTAATAATTTATGGAACTAAAGTATAATTAGAAGATGAACAATGTGTCTTATGTACACAGACTAATTTCTAAACACATTTATTGTAGTTTAAAGACACATTACTGGGAGTATTATTGCTGTGGAGCTATGTTATACACTCAGACACATTACTGGGAGTATTATTACTGTGGAGCTCTGTTATACACTGACACATTACTGGGAGTATTATTGCTGTGGGGCTCTGTTATACACTCTGACACATTACTGGGAGTATTATTGCTGTGGAGCTCTGTTTTACACTCAGACACACTACTTGGAGTAGTATTGCTGTGGAGCTCTGTTATACACTCAGTCACATTACTGGGAGTATTATTGCTGTGGAGCTCTGTTATACACTCAGACACATTACTGGGAGTATTATTGCTGTGGAGCTCTGTTATACACTCTGACACATTACTGGGAGTATTAATGCTGTGGGGCTCTGTTATACACTCTGACACATTACTGGGGGTATTATTGCTGTGGAGCTCTGTTTTACACTCTGACACATTACTGGGAGTATTAATGCTGTGGAGCTCTGTTATACACTCAGTCACATTACTGGGAGTATTATTGCTGTGGAGCTCTGTTATACGCTCAGACACATTACTGGGAGTATTATTGCTGTGGGGCTCTGTTATACGCTCAGACACATTACTGGGAGTATTATTGCTGTGGGGCTCTGTTATACACTCAGTCACATTACTGGGAGTATTATTGCTGTGAAGCTCTGTTTTACACTCTGACACATTACTGGGAGTATTATTGCTGTGGAGCTCTGTTACACACTCAGACACACCAACAATATGGAGCTCCTAAAAGAGGGACATTAGGAGAGAAAAGAGGGACAGAAGGATTTTGGTCCAAAATTTGAAGAAGAAAATAAAGTCCACCTGTAAGGTCTAATCAGACATTTCATTCTCAGTCCTCAGAAAGGAAGTTGTTGAGGACTGACCTTTGTATCTACAAAAATGAATAGAATTACATTTTTGAGGGATTACGTTTTGTGAAATACTTTTTTTTTTTCTCTCTCTCTCAAACCCCTTTAAAAATCATTACAAGCCTCATGTTACGTATGTGCTGATAATCCTTCACATATCAAATAATAAACTATAAGTAGGGTACTGTTCCATGGCACAGTGAGAGTCAAAAAAATAAATGCCAGCCCCGTAAAAAATTTGAGTAGCTATGCTTTCTTTTTCAGGCCAAATCTCTGTCTTCCCTTTCCATCCCAAAGTCTGTCTTTTCTAGGAGCTCTGTTGGTGTGTCTGAGCGTATAACAGAGCTCCACAGCAATACTCCCAGTAATGTGTCTGAGTGTATAACAGAGCTCCACAGCAATAATACTCCCAGTAATGTGTCTTTAAACTACAATAAATGCGTTTAGAAATCAGTCTGTGTATATAAGGTGCATTGTTCTTGTTCTAAATTACATTTTAGTTGCATAAATTATTATTAGGAAGTCACCTAAAATTTCTCCAAACAGCTGTTCCCTCCCCCCTCCTCCAGTCACACTCCTACAATTAACATGTCACTCTTTGTCCTTTGGAAATGTTGGGAGGTATGTGTCATGGAATGTGATTATCAATATCGATTTTTGGTTTTTTTTATATAGTCTGATATCCTGCCCCCATTGATGGCCTTTAGATTAGTACGTACTGTTTAGATTGCCAAAAGAACGGTTTCCAGTTAAGGGAATGGATGAAAGATCGTAACAGACACAATGGAGGTAGCAATACAGGTTTAATATTGAGTGAATGGGCTTGTTTTCTCAGTCTCTCTTTATGTTTCCGTAATACAAGTCATCCGTCGCCATTTTTCTCTCTGTGTAAAATGGTGTTTTCTGCTAATATGGACAGGCTATTGATCCTCTGGCATTTAATATCCTGATCTGACCTGCATTAATGCATATGGCATTGAATAGGCCACTAATCAATCTCTAGACAGATAAGTACCCATAATGAAATAGTTTCAGTAATTGATTACCTGCTGATATTGTATTCGCACCAGGCATGTCTGTTTTCTAATTGAGAAAGTGACTGATCTATTGAGGTCAAGTAGGGGAAAAATATTTCAGAAAAAGACTATTATCTAACAAGAAAACATTTTAGATTTTCCCTAAAAAGTGTTAACTTAATGAACATTATTGCAGGAGCTTGGCTCTATAGGCAATGTAACTTAGCCTTTTATCTATACAGGTAATATATTTGATTTGAAAATAATAACTTGTACGTTAATTGGGTAATGTCACGTTGCCTGTGATGTCACAGTGGATGCCGGAATATCGCTTGATCGATCTTTTCTAATCTGCTTTATCGTTACCTAAGCAAGAGCACTAGTTGTTGCTGTGGTGCCTTTAATGTCAATTTTCCACTGCATAATATGAATATATTTGCCTGTTATTGTTCTGCTTTGTTTTCGCAGCTGACTATTAAGCATAATCCTGTGCTCTCGTAATCTCTGCTGGACTTGGCTGCCATTTTCTCGCTGTTATTGTTTGTAGTTAGATCGTGGCCAGTGTTTATGTGCTAGAAGGGCTCACCTTGTGGTGCCCGCTTAACAAATGTTTTGTTTTGCCCTGTTCCTGACTCACTGTAAAACTGTTTTTGAGGGTTTGGTTTCTAGAATTCTGCAATTGTTTGGTTAGAGAATAGATTGGGTTCCCAGCCTTATAATTTAGTTAGACTGGCGCTGGGTACTGTAAACATGCTGATATTGTGCAGGACTCCGGGCCATCGTGCAGTCGTCCACAAAACGCTGTGAATAAACATGATCAAAGAGCAGCAGGAAAAACGTTTTAATTGAACGGAAATCTTCCTCTTCTTCCACATCCCCCCATAAAGCCTGTGTGTGTGTGTGTGTGTATGTATGTATGTGTGTGTGTGTGTGTGTATATATATATATATATTTATATTTATTTATTTATTTATTTATTTGTGTGTGTGTATGTATGTGCATTGCAGTGATGATTCAAGTTTTCTTATAATTTAAATCGTATATAATACTAGGTTATCTCTGGTTCTGAAAAGAAAAATATTGGGTGTAAATGAGCTTGGGAAGATTAATAAGGAGAAAATGCCTGGAATTAATTTCTCCCTGGAAGTGGGGTAATATAATGCAGGTCCCAAAATTTCCACTTGCCATTGGCGAGTGAAAATTTAGCCCTGGTGAATAGAAATAATATAAATTCACCCCTGGTGAGAATGACTTGCAGTGGCAAGCAGGATTGGACTTTATATTTTAAAACCTGATCCTGTTCTTAATGAGGGAATGTGGTCCAGTGCAAAGCAGTGAATGTTTAAATTGGCTTTCTGTAAAAATAGATCGCTGGACATCATACCAAATAATGTAGTTAACAAACATCTGCATTGCCAATATATATATCCAATACAGGTACTTTGTGAGTTACTAACATGTCCTCCGTATTCCTGTTGGCCATAGTGCTGTATCCAAATCTGCGTGTTTATGGGATATTCAGTTTGTGTATTGGCAATCTCACTCCCACCTTTATATTGTCCTTTTCATCCAATTTGTGCCTGCAGGGGTCCGCAGGTCTCATAGTTCATTGAGAAGGTTTCCTCCCCGGAGGAGTTGCATCGTAACATATGGTCCGTGGCTCTGTGATTGCTGCACGCAGCCCAGTTCACAAAACTGTATTCACTAATGCAAGTCATGAGGTTAATTATGAAAACAAAACTTACAGCAGCATATTTAGGAATCGGTGTAAATCAGTGGGGCGTTTGTTACTTTTGATCTCATCAGAAATTAACAATCCTTATCTTATAGATGTCAGAGGTTTCCTTCTTCGAACCAAAATCAGCATTGCGCTGACGAGCTTCGAAATGGAGGATCTCTGTCCACAGCTTGCAGTTTGTTCAATGAGATTTTGTATATCGACATTAAAATCAGTGTGTGATCGTACATTGATTTTAGTACAGCAGGTCACTGTGAAGGGTGGCTACAGGAATGCTGGATGGAATCCTGAAAAATCACAATTTCTCTGTTTAGTAGCCCTTGTTAAATGAGAATACTGTAATACAGTGCAATTGAGAATATGTTTTGACTTCTTAAAAGCGTAGTCTTTGATTATGTTGAAGTTCTGCAATAATAATATGATATAGCGCACACTGTTTAAAATCTGCAGCTAAAAAAAAAGTAGATCACTTTGTGTTCAGTAAACTGATGTGTGATAAATGAAGTGGCTGATAAAATGACCGCGTGTAATCTGTAATGTATGCCATCTCGGTTCGATTCTATTTTCTGCTACTAGCTGCCATTATTTCTTAAGTGTCGTCGCTAGTACACCCCCACCTGTCCCACTTACATACCTCCCAGTTGGGGCAGTACAGCACTGACATGCAGTGTCTCCATCCTTTACATGGAGACACTGAACTTTCCTCAGAGATGCATTGACTCAATGTATCTCTACGAGGAGATGCTGATTAGCCAGGATGGCGTTTGGCGCCGCTCCTGGCCTGCCTCCTTGGCTGAGATAATCAGAATTGACAATCTCAGCCATTCCAATGCTTTCCTATGTTTTTTAATACTTTAGGGTCAGGAATACATGTTTGTGTTCCTGACTCTAGACTGTTCCTTTAAACTTTTAATGCACTGGCATATAATACCATGAAATATGCCAAATGCACCAGTGTATAATAGTACAATAGAACCTGCATATAATTTTTTTTTTTAACAGGGCAATGTAATGGCTATGGTGCTATGTGTTGCCCTGGCACCTCCTATTGTAAGGAGTCAAACTGTTTAAAAACAGTTTGACATCTTACCTGGGGTCCCTGGGCACTGCACCCTGCTTCCACTATATTGGCCAAGGAGTCTACAGTAGTTATGGTGCTTGGAGCTTTTTCTTTTTCTTGGGCACAATCTACTCACAGCATTGTCTGCATTCAGAGATCCATTTGCTCTGTTTCTGTCCCATAGAACGATGGGCTTTTTCGCCAGAAACTGCTGCTTCTGATTGGCTGCTGACATGTTCTTTGCGGATTTTTGTTTTATTTCTGTCTGTGTGTTTTTAAATAATGTTAAAATATCAAGATAAACATCACCTACGCACTAACATAACTGTCAGATCTTGAAGTAGTAATTCCCGGAGACATTGCTATCCATGAATTATATTGTCAGTGTGTTCCATATAGTCTAAACATAGCAATCCAGTAGAGCCAAGCGGCGTTGTACCTGATATATAGCAGCTTCTTTGAGGATGACATACAGAAGCAAGCGGGCAAGATGTACAGATTGTTTAAAGCTCTCCATAATGGTCGGTAACATCACAGACCAGGCTAGTCTAGAAACTGGTGTTCTCTTCCGAATGCTGTTACTGTACCAACCTCAGTTTCAGTAAATGTTCTCACTATTAAAAAATCCTATTTACTTTTGTTTGTCAATGTATAAAGTGTGTAGTATGGAGACATTATACTCTCTGCATTTATTAGTCTTTTTGAAAAACCTTTAATCCGTTAAACCTGGTGGCATTCGATCAGAGTGGTCTGATTCCACAGTTATAAGGAAGATGGAAGAGCCGGCACACTTTATTGATCATTTAATTTCATTTTCCACACGGTTAAAACGTCAATCTTTTGGCTCAGTATAGATGATTTCTCAAGCCTCTATAACCCTAAATATCGCTTCTCTAACTTCCTCTGCTTGAGCAAGTCATGTGTGGTGTCATATGTTGTCACATGCTGTAGAAAATATTTGGACAGTCAACTGAAGCGTGGTTTCCTCATGTGATGTCAGAAGCCAGGGGGTGGGGCTATATTGCAGAACATTTTGTAGTGTGTATGTGTATCATCTTTAGAGTTTGTGTATATAAAATGTTTTATGCAAACTATTAAATGCCCAGAACATTAATTTATTCATGTTAATAATTAGATGCAGTTAGCATTTTTTTTTTTCCTGCTGGCATGTTTTAATATGTTGAATAAATTGTTGTGTGAACTGCCTAAGTAAATGCAGATTTAATGTAAAATTGAGTGCTTTTGTGTTATTACAGCCTGGCACAGTGATGGCTAGCTTTTGGTGCGTACAGCTGGCTATGAGCCACCGTTTCCATGATGCTCAGCCATCCTAAAAGCCTGTCTGAGCATCATGGGGATTGTAGTTCGCAGCCCACTGCAGTGCTTAGTTTAGCCATCACTGTCATAGTGTTAGTGTGTGTTGGGGGAGGGGGAGGTAGCGGGTGCATTCAGCCTCCTGCTGTGAGTATTGAAAGTACAGGGCATCACGCTAATTGGGGCTGACAGCTGGCCTGATCTTGCCTTGATTAGGTGTCTGACTCCTGGCAAAATCCACTAGTCTATTCGCTGATTGCTTATCTATGCACAGAGACCCTATTCATATTGATAAATCATAGAGTAGCACAACAACCCAAAAAGAGAGGAAGCATCGCTTCTTTGCAGCACGTTGGCATAGTGCTTTGACATTCTTTTAGTTCCAAGCGTCCTTTACGTCTCTTGGTCCCACATGACCTTAAAACCTCTGGCAAAGATTGGTATCAAGTATCAATATGGAGCTGACACACTTGGAAACGGTTCAGGAGTTTATATCTGATGGCGACTTTAGCAAGATCAAAGTGAGCTCATTTACAGTCACATGGGAACGTGTGACCAAGGTAACAAGACTTTTCAATATTAGATATATGTATTTTATTTACTTTTACTGGTTGACTTTTCATTGTGTCTAATCCTTTAACTGACGGATCCACATTCTGCCCACAACGTTACATTGCCTGGTATTATTAAACCATCATCTCAGCCACTTGCTGACCCAGACCGGATCTAATCATTTTAAAAAGCGTTTTTTAATATGCACCCACTTCCTCTGTTTATTATAGATTTTACAAGTACGGTAATCACGGAGTAGGATAGATTAATAAATCACATGTATATGAGCAGTCCCATGTAACACTAATGAAAACCTGAAAAACTTATCTTCAGTTTTTGGGAAGGGTAGTTTGCGGTCGGCAGTATATTGACGATGGGTGTCAATTTTGAGGTATGTGGTATTGGTATAATGTAGGACTATTACACTATAAAAAACCCTGATTTGAACTTTTACTCCGCAAAGCTATGATTTGGTGAGCTGGGCACATGGCGGTAATATTTCATGTGTGACATGTCATGATTCCCTCTTATTCCAGAAGTTTGGTCCTTAAGGGGTTAAGGGACTCTTATGGGATGTATTCTTCAGGATTGCATTAGAATTGTTACTGTTTAATAGTTTGAATTGATAGATTCATTAATTGTTTGGGATACGTTGATGAACTGCACTGTTATTTAGATTCCTTTAATTGACTAGTTTCTTGCAGTAAGTTCTTCCTTATTTCAAAGCAATGTAATTTTTCATTTTAAACTTTGTGTGTTAATATTTCTGTACGATCGTGTGAACTAGATATGGCGATTTCTCAGTTGTACCCCGTTTACCTGTAGTCAATGATAACATGTCTGTTTTTTTCTCGTCATTGTGCTGTGTGTGGTTTCTGTAACATTGTATGCGTTCGTCTATACTCTGCTCCAATGCCTTCTTTTATAATCAGTTTGTGTATCTCTCTTTCACTCTCGTTGAGTTAAATCGGCACTTCCAGCAAGTTTGAGCAAAACACTCTAAAAACATCCTGTAATTTTCTGTCTGCCAAACAAACCCTGTAAATAGATGTTAATCATGCCACAGGCTTCAATAACATATTTGTGCAGGCAGTCTAGCTGTTTACAATGTCCAACATTTACATTAAAGTGGAACACTAAGCAGATTTCTTTAAGATATTTTTTTCTTGTCTAATATGTAGATGAATTTTAATTCTGCAAGTTGAAATATTTGTACTATAAACCAGGTAATGTATGGAACCCTTAGGATAACCTTAGAGCTGCAGATATTTGTATATCGCTACATTTCCCATGATGCTTAGCCAGTGGCACAAATGTAACCTGGGTATATCCAAAACAGTATCAAACTGGATTGCTTCTTGGTCTGCTGTTTGCTCCGTATAAATAGTTTGTGATCTCTCTAAGCTCTTGCAGTATTCTTTCAGTGACACCAAAGAGAAAGGGTTTCATTAATAAGGAAGTGCAGGGCTTTAATTTTTTTAACGGTGCAACAGACACGTCCTGAAGCCTGCTTTCCAGAGCTTACAATTTAAAGTGGGAGTGTGGATCCATTCACAGAGTGGTGCATCCAATCTTTAGACGACTCTTAATGAGCCGTGTATGGTGAGAAGTCCATTAGGAGATTAGGAGTCCAATAATATCCAGTTAATCCAGTATTGCCTGTGCTCCGTATCTGCTGTATCAACAAGTGGTGCTCGTCAGTGGTTGTAGTCTGACATTTTAAATCCATTTTTGGTGCTGTTTGCCTGATCCGGGGTGCTTTACACATGGCGGTAATGGTTAACGACTGCACTGTATCTTATTAGATCTGTACGAAAAGAAAAACTCTGGGATCCAGAGGAATCGTTTACATGTGCCCCCAGTCTTACTATCCCGGCCTGTTTTTGTTCTACCCCACTTCTTGCTTGGCACATGTGTGCTGCCAGGACATACCTCACCTGTTTGTTCAAAGTGCTAGAAACCGTGAAGTTAAATACGAACAATCTCCAGTTTTACAGGGCTATTCACTGAAGTGAGAATTTTAATTGAATTAAAAGTGAGTTTCATATTCCAGGCCAAACAAGCAGAACTTGAAAAGTTCTCTAAGCTTTCAGTTCGGCTGCTCTGGCCTTAAATTTGAATTCTCACTTGTCTTTCCTCAGATATTGTTTGTAATGTATTAGGGCTAGCAGTATTGGTGTTATGACTGTTGCTGTATTTATTGTTTGTATGTAAATAGTTATTCTGAATTTATACTTGTTGGACATTATTTCCTTTGTGTTCTCTAAAATAACAATACTTAAGAAATATTGGATTCAATTGGATTTAGATTCAGTTATCAGTCTTTTCAATGAGAGAGAGAGAGAGTGTTTTTAAAATATATTTTTGTGACAATAGATTTGGACGATGTGACCTGGATATCAGGCTGTCTAGGGATCTTGTATCCCACACCCAGATACAGCCCAACTCTGGCTGTTTCAGGAGTAAAGTGCTGAATTTTGCATTCCTGTTTCTTAGCTGCTACCTCCCTAAACCTCCCTAAATCTCAGTCCCAGCTTCAGAGAGTTCCCATCCAGCACGAGCAATGTATGGGGGATGAGATAGAAAAGCATGAAATGGTATAATGTATAGGCTTTGTTCCGTTATTACAATAGCGAGCCTATCCAGGAAATACAAATGGAATGGATTTTTAATTCTATTTTGCAGAGAAACAAAAATCCCGATAAAGAGCCTGTATATATATTTTTTCTTCTTCTGTGCCTTAGTACAAATAGCGCTCATTTAGTATCTAATGTGTAATGTTAATGTATAATGTCTCCGCTGTTGGGTTTTTTGTGTTGATCAATTGCAACTTCTGGAACCCAATGCTGCACAGCCTCTCAAGAAAATACAACTGCTTCATACACATCTTACTAGAGAAAAAAACTGCTGGTTTGAGGGATAGGGCAAATAAGTGAGTTTATTGGATTAAAAAAAAAACTATAAATCAATACAAAAATCACGTATATTGTAGTAGACTGTAACCTACCCTACACATTGTCCATAACTAAGGCTGGCCTGTAGGGTATCATAAGATTCAGGTCCAAAACTCTCAAGAAATAAGTGTCTGCGTATGCCTCTGAGTGAGTATCTGTGTGTGTGTATTGCGAAGTGGCTGTGTCTGTGAGTAGTTGTGTTTGTGTGTATTGCGAAGTGGGTGTGTCTGTGAGTAGTGGGGTGTGTCTGACTAGTTGTGTGGGTGTGTCTGTGAGTAGTGGGGTGTGTATTGCGAAGTGGGTGTGTCTGTGAGTAGTTATGTGTGTGTCGATAGTAATTTTTGCCTATATGTGATTGGAGAAGTCCGTATGTGTGAGATGTTGGGGTGCAAACGAGGGTAGGGGCAGCATTTTGTTCCTGGGCCAGCCCTGCCCCTTAGCAGTGAGTGCCCGGAGCGTCCCTTAAATCACATGATTATTATAATATTATTATTACTATAACTGATAAACCTGAGTAAAAAAAAACAATGTATTGTTATCTTAAAGGTGAACGTCTGTAGCTTTGGGTGTTCTCTTTTAGAGTTGACTGAACACTTTAGACTGGTAGCCATGGCTCCTAGATCTTATGGATGGCACACTAATCAATACTTACCATTTTATGATGCATAACCCATGCCGATTCCAACTAATCACACAGGTGCCATATATTCCCTACCCCCATTTCGAGGTAGCAGTGCCTTTTAAATATGCCATTTCTTTACAATGCTGCTTTCCAGAGTAGATTTTGGATTGCAGCCCATTTCTTGTGTTTTGAAGAGGGAGGTTACTAGTTCCTATAGACTGATATTAAACAGCTGGAATGTGTGGGATTATAGCAGAGGTTGGCGGATCCCTTCACAGATGAGATATTGTTATTGTTCCTGTTGGCACGTTCTGTGCCATATACTATGTGCCCTGCTGCTTGCTCGTCTGCCTTGTGTAAACTCTGCAGCTCAGTGCCTGCTTATTGAATGATACACCCGGGTACCAGCTGCCAAAATACTGCTTCTTCAAGCACGTTATTGGGGATTATCTGGAAGATTTTCCACTTTTTCTACTTTTTATTTTTTATTTTTATTTTTTTCCCTCCTCTCCCTTTTCCCACCTCCGTTAACAATGTGGGTGCGAAGGAAAACGGAGCAAATCAAGTTACAGGTTCGGACTATTTAATTTCCCCTCGCTGGTTATTAATATACTGCTTATAGCTTACATTTATAGTGTGCGCTTTTTTTAAATATTATTATTACAGGCATTTATATAGCACCAACGTATTCCGCAGCGGTTTACAATATTATAAAAAGGGGGAAATGTAACCATAAATGAGAAAATTACAAAATGTTACCGGAACAATAGGTAGAAGAGGACCCTGATCAAAAGAGCTTACAGTCTAGTTACTTATTAAATTAGAGTTGTTTTGTTTGTTTGTTTTTTGGCGTGGGGGCCGCATGATGTGCCTGCCTTCACATGAGAAATTGCTTATTAGTAAATTAGTTGAAAACAAGCGAGTGGAATGTCCCTACACCAGGCAGTGTAATAGCTTGAGCTGCTTGTGAATAAACTCCTATCTTGCTCAGCCAGACTGATGTAACCATTTCACAATTTGACAGTCTCTTGTTAATAGGAAGATTTGTCCTTTTCCACTTTTTCTCGGAATCCGTGATCAGTTTGAAAGCTGAATGAGTGTAAAGCTGTAATTAAAAATATTGGCAGGGATAAAATCATCTGAATTTTACTTTATTTTATTTTTGTTCTCCTATATGTTTTACCTTTATTTTTTTGTTTAATGTAAATAATCAAAAATGTAAGAATATATAACTTTAATAAACAATTACTTTAGAAGTTCCGTTTATGGCGGGTGAGGTTTGACGTTGATATTGGGCTTGGAAAATGTTACATAACTTCATTACAAACGTGGAAGTATCAAGGAAGTTATTTTTCATTTTAGCTCATTAGCTATTTTCTTTGGCGAGTTTATTAAAATTCCTCTGAACTGTGGGTTATGATAATTAATCCTAGGGGAATTACACTTAAATATTTCCTTATTGGCGTGAACATATTTTTGTTAATTTATTTTATATTTTAGGTGCCATACACAAACTCTTACATTACTAAGCATCACTACGGTAAAATCTTTATTTATTTTTTATATAATCATTTATTTTTTACAACGCTAGATTTTTGGTGCGGTTTGTGTTAATAGTTTATTATGAACGGTTAGGTGTAGCTCTATGTTCAAAATGTTTACAGTTTGGAAACCAGAGAATAGTATAACGTGGGTGGGTGGGTGGGACTTATTTAGAACTAAAAATGAAATAAGTCGCAACTAAAGTTGTAACTAAAGGTTTTTGTTGCAGGATAGTGCAATAAGGATGGCTTGATTTGATACAAGGAAATTGCAGTGCATAAAATATTCATTTTAAAACCAACATTAGGGTTTTAGTCTTTCGCTCCTGGGATTAATCAGGTTCTGCTGTGTATAATTATACATTTTCTTTCAGTCTACGCAGTGATGTTTAACTTGACACGTTTACACTGGCGCTAATCTATGGTGCAATAACACTTAGAGCATATATATATATATTATTGTTAATAACCGAGAGCTAAACTGTTCTTAATTTCACTTAGTGTAAACTATTTTCTGGGTATGTTGCCATAGCAAAAAGTCACGGCAGTGGTTTTTGAATGCTGGTGCCAAATGGATAATCTTCATGGCGCCAAAAACGTGTGTGTGTGTGTTTTTTTTATTTATTTTATACATTTTTTAGTTTTGTAAAGAGACACATTAGACCTCAAGAATGCACGCTTTAGTGTCTTAGGGGGAGGGGGAACACTTTTTCAGATGCATGTCATTTTTCTTTATATTTTATTTCATAAAAAAACAACAAAATAATTAAAAATCCTCTTGTAGCTTGGTTTGGCCTTGAAATTGCCAACATTCTAGTGGTAAGATCTCCCTCTAGTATACTATTGCTCTAAAATCTATTCTGATTCATTGTTTAGTAAAAGCTTGAGTGTGTGCAGTTACGGTAATTGTTAGGTGCTTTTAATTCACTTAGAAATGAGGGGTTCTTGTTAATCTATTTTGGAAACAATTGCTTGCTTCTCTTCTGCATATACACAGTACAGTCAGCTACTCTGTCAGGTAAAGGGGACATTTCTGCACAGGCTTGCATGCAGTGTATGCTCAGAACCTTTCCCATAGAAAGTTACAGGACAACCCGGATTGGCTGAGTGAGCTCAGCCACTTCCTATCCGAAGAAACCTTTGTAGAGAAGGGCTAGTTCTTATTTGCATTATGACCAGAGTATATGGATCTATGTATTTAAACATGTCCGTCAATCCTGGTGATTGCTGCATGTACCCACTTTGTAATCACAGGACAGTGTCTGGTTACATTAATGAAGTAGGGTGTGATTTGAAAGAGAAAGGGGCAAAGAGTAAACATTTAAGAAGATATAAGTTAAGTGTCAGTTGTTTGAAACTTTGCAGTCATTTTACTATGTTTATTATATATTTATTCTTAATGTTGGTGTTTGGAGTCAGGGACTCCCATTGTTAAAATAGATTTTTTTAAAAACCTTTAATCTTACCTCTACTGCAAAGCTGAGACACACACCTTGCAGCTGATGCTTCTCCCACACCAAGATCGACCATCTCTGGTCCAATTCAATGCTTCTCAGAGAAGCACTGTGAACCTTTGCATGCGCAGAAATTGCCACGCAACTCCAATTCAATGCTTCTCATAAGGCGTTGGAGACATTCGTCAAAAACTAAAATTCTAAAGGAAGAAGTACCTAAAGTAACTTTTATTTGATGGTTTATCAGATATGTCTTACATTATATTGGTAGTAAAAGAACTAATATATTAATGTAGTGGCTTTGGTGCTTAGATTGTCCAATAACCCTCATGTTTTGTAGTAGAGTCCCTTTAATTCTATCCCACAATGACCGCTGTGAGTGTGCTGTTAGTTTTCCAGATCAATGCCATCTGTTTGTGCTTTCTGTCTGTGGTTTTACACTCTGGTTCGTACCTTGATGTGCCGTCTTGTTTCTGCACAGGTAGGAAATCCACGCGTTGAGCTGACACTCTCCGAGCTCCAGGACATGGCCAGCCGTCAGCAACAACAGATTGAGAATCAACAACAGATGCTGGTTGCAAAGGTAAATAAACAGCATTACTAATTGTATACAAAGCATGAGGGCCAGCTGCTGTCACTGTTTGCTGTATGCATGGTTCGAGCGCTTTACGAAGAAGAAAAAAAACCTTGAATTACATCATAAAGAATGAACATCTACAAGTCCTGCTAGCTAGATTACTAGCAAATGTATAGCTCAAATAATTTCCATGGACCTGTATTCCACTGAGGTGTAAATTACAAGTGACAATTACAGATGCTCTTATTCTCACTGCAGAGATTTGGATCAGAACATTATAACAATGTACACGTTTGTTGGTAATCTCGCTAGCACAATCTATAGATTATAGGGGAATTGTCAAACCACTTGTGAATCCTTTAGATTTATCTGTAATCTGACCTTCATTTAAATCTGTCATAATAAGAAACTTACTCAAATATAAGGATACTTCAACTTCAGAACTTAATTGTGTTCTTTGGATTGTCCCAGCAATCATACCTCCCAACTGTAGATGTTAGGGCAATCTGTATTTTTGGCCCAAATCCCTCTGTTCCTCTCTTCTATTCTAATATCCCTCTTTTCTAGAAGTTCCACATTGGTGTGTCTGAGTCTATAACAGAGCTTCACAGCAATAATACTCCCAGTAATGTGTCTGAGTGTATAACAGAGCTTCACAGCAATAATACTCCCAGTAATGTGTCTGAGTGTATAACAGAGCTCCCCAGCAATAATACTCCCAGTAATGTGTCTGAGTGTATAACAGAGCTTCACAGCAATAATACTCCCAGTAATGTGTCTGAGTGTATAACAGAGCTCCACAGCAATAATACTCCCAGTAATGTGTCTGAGTGTATAACAGAGCTCCACAGCAATAATACTCCAGTAATGTGTCTGAGTGTATAACAGAGCTCCACAGCAATAAAAATCCCAGTAATGTGTCTGAGTGTATAACAGAGCTCCACAGCAATAATACTCCCAGTAATGTGTCTGAGTGTATAACAGAGCTCCACAGCAATAATTACTCCCAGTAATGTGTCTGAGTGTATAACAGAGCTCCACAGCAATAATACTCCCAGTAATGTGTCTGAGTGTATAACAGAGCTCCACAGCAATAATACTCCCAGTAATGTGTCTGAGTGTATAACAGAGCTCCACAGCAATAATACTCCCAGTAATGTGTCTGAGTGTATAACAGAGCTCCACAGCAATAATACTCCCAGTAATGTGTCTGAGTGTATAACAGAGCTTCACAGCAATAATACTCCCAGTAATGTGTCTGAGTGTATAACAGAGCTCCACAGCAATAATACTCCCAGTAATGTGTCTGAGTGTATAACAGAGCTCCACAGCAATAATACCCCCAGTAATGTGTCTGAGTGTATAACAGAGCTCCACAGCAATAATACTCCCAGTAATGTGTCTGAGTGTATAACAGAGCTCCACAGCAATAATACTCCCAGTAATGTGTCTTTAAACTACAATAAATCTATTTAGAAATAAGTTTGTGTACATAAGACACATTATGTTTTATATCTTAGTTCCATAAATAAGTCACCTAAAACTTGTCGAAACAGCCCCACCCCTATCACACCCCCACTCTCAACCCTAAATTAAATTGTCCCTCTTTGTCCCTTTGAAATGTTGGGATGTACAAACTTTAAAGTGTCACTCCAGACCCCTAAACAACTTTAGCTTGCTGAAAAGCTTTATGTGTGAGGAGGATGTCCTCTTTGTTTCATTTTGCAAAAAGTTCAGATTTCAAAAGTTCAGATTTATAAATGACTCTGGTTACACCCCCTTGGCTTTCAGCAGATAACAGGTCCTGTTATTTTCTGGTTTCGTTGGCTCAATGCAGCTGCCCTCAAGAGGCAGCAATTTCCCAGAGCACCTGCCTTGCAAAGACTTCTCACTGAGTTGAATTGGGCAGACGGTGATTGGACAGCCACAGAAAGTCTGCGTGAGGGTAGGAGCGGATGGTTTACCAAGGCAGCAGACAAGAGAACTGCACGTTTTACAAGCTGATTTTAGATAAATCCCCAATGGAAAAATACATATTTAAATGCATAAAGTTTTTGTTTGGGGTGTATCTACTAAACAGTGATTTGTATTTATTTTGTATTTGGGAAGTGGTGTCCCTTTAAGCGTCAGTCAAACAGCATGACTAGGCTACAAAGCACTCTAATGTAGAAAAATGTGGCTGCAACCGAAGAGGTTATCAGTACTGGATGACAGGGATGTCAAACGACCTTAAGCTTATTAAAATGCGGTGTCACTTCCAAAACAAATCAAACGAGCTGGACGGGTCAGTTGGACAGTTATTCCTGCTACAGCAGATACTATCAGTAACCAGATCTTAAAGTTCACAGACCTATTCCAACAGATACAGTGAAGGTTATTAGTGTGATTTATCATGCTCCCAGTTACTCTGCAACCATATATAGCTGTGTTCTAAAACATATTGTAAGTAGCTGGAACAGAGACGGCGTGTCCTAGATAACCCTAAAATATAGTTACATAAATTATCGACACAAACCATACCTGGATAAAGGCAAGAGAAAAACTGATATTTAACAGATATTTAAAGGATCACTACAGTGTCAGGAAAACAAAGTGGTTTTCCTGACACTATAGTGCCCTGAGGGTGCCCCCACCCTCAGGGCCCCCCTCCCATGAAGCTGAAGGGGTTAAATCCCCTCCAGTTACTTACTTTAATCCAACGCCGGGCTCCCTTGGCGCTGGTAACCTCTCCTCCCCGTCCGACGTCAATGGAGCCGAATGCGCATGCACGGCATGTACCGCGCGCGCATTCAAAGTGTCCATAGGAAAGCATTTCTCAATGCTTTCCTATGGACGCTCTGCACGATGGATGCGAAATTCGCATCCAGCGTCGCAGATGCGCCTCTAGTGGCTGTCCGGAAGACAGGTTGGATTAACCCCAAATGTACACATAGCAGTTTCTATGAAACTGCTGTGTTTGCATCTGCAGGGTTAAAACCCGAGGGACCTGACACCCAGACCACTTCATTGAGCTGAAGTGGTCTGGGTGACTATAGTGTCCCTTTAAACAGTGCTTAGTGTTGGCAAAATTACGGAGTTTGGGTAGAACAACAAGACTGAAGTGTGTTATTTATTTTTGTTTAAAAGCTGGCGTATTTATAATGTGTCACAGTCTGTACACACACTTTGTGTCGGGAACGTGCGCAGGATGACTGTGTGCGGTATTCAATGATAGAATATTAACAAACCCACAGTGGCTCATAAAAATGACCCAGTTAGGTGCCCCTAGAACCTGCCTTCTTATATTGGAGAGCGTGCTGATACTTAAAGTGCTTTTCTCACATCCCAGGATTTTAATTATGTTTGTTTATCCCCAATAGTTAACAAATACGTGTTAGTGAATGCTGGAAAATAAAATTAAATGTAGGAATCCACACAGCCGTATTTAGCTCTAACCTGGAACAGATCACATCCATCACGGCTCCCTGTCAATCATTGTTAGAAGCTCTGCCCTTTGCATCTGTCAGTCAGTGAGAGAGAACCTACGCTTCATTTACCGGCTTACCAATGCAGTGTGTGCCCTTGCTTTGCCAGGGCTCAACTGGATTTAGATTTGATAAACATTTATTTTTTTATAACTCTTTATTTTTTCATTGGCAAGCATTAGATTGGATGCTTACGCAGAAACTCTGTGTGATTTATTATTGTTACATACATAATAGTCACTTTCAAGGTGTACCAAAGACATAGCTGGTTCATTATGCCTTAACACAGTTCAACTTAAGTCATATTGTACAAATGCAGTGCCATGTCCCTGTTTATGCTGCCCAGTTATATTTGATAAACATTTAACAGAAACGAGACTTAAAACAAGTTCTGGGAGGCTTTCCTTTTATATACAGTGGAGTCATTTTCAGAGAGTTGATGATCACCTTTTATATGAAGTTGTCCCCATATATGGTTTATATCCCCAGTGTTATCCGTAAAGGGTAACACTTTATTTAAATATTAGTTTTACCTTTCAGTGTGTACTCTCTGCGATGGCTGGTACATTTTGTGTTTGTCTGCCACTGCTTTGTTGTTGAATGTTAGATAGTGCTGTTCCTGTCCGCCGGATTCCATACATAACCTAATTGTCTTTACTTGTCACCCGGCAAGTGGCTTGTGATATAGTTCAGACATGTCCTATTTTATCTGTGACAGCCCTGGCACATGTTCATATCAGTTTGACTAGAGCTGCCCTGTTTTCTTCCGTTAAAACTAGTCTCATCTTTCTAGCAGTAATATTACTTATTATAATAATTTCTTTTCATGAAATTAGCTGAATGCAGATTTTTTTTATTAAAATTTTTCATTAATTTTTGATTTTTTTTAAAATAAATATTACTTGACCTTAAAGACTATTTATAATCATGGGCTTAATTTTCCTGACAGTCATACTATGGAATGTTATGCAACTTGATCAATTTCTGATATCTGCTAAGAATCACATTATAACTAGGGGTTTATTCACTAAACAGTTAATTATAGGGAATTCGAATCTCAGTTAGAACATTCAGGCAAAGTTATGATTTGGCGAGGTTCCCTAACTCTGCTACTATTGCCAAAAACATAATTTCCGCTGTGTCCTCCTCCGGTCATTTTGTTACAACATGGTTTTGTGTGCAGAAATAACGGTTTATCTCAGCAAACGTTCGTTCTACTCATCATGGATAACTTGTCCATTATCTTGCAACAGCTGCTTATCACAGTTTACATTTGCATTCTTAGAATTAGACATCAGGGAGACATTTTGTCCCATCAGGAAGAGTGTGGCAGGCTGTAGGAAGTGAGTATCTGCGGAAGCTGCACAGATGTGAGGGCCCAGTGTTTATACGGCTATTGTTTTTTTCCTGTGTGTACATGCCCCTCTGTCTTGTTTTGAATGGAGTAATCATGAAAACTGCTTTCCTGTTCCAAATCCATTTTCTGCTTGTGTTTGGCAGGAGCAGCGCTTGCGCTATCTGAAGCAGCAGGAGCGACGCCAGCAGCAGACAGTCTCCGAAACCGAGAAACTTCAGAAGCTCAAAGATCGCGTGGAGACCCAAGAGAGCAAGCTGAAGAAGATCCGTGCCATGAGAGGCCAGGTGGACTACAGTAAAGTCATGAATGGAAATCTGTGTAGGTCTAGTTATATATCACAATACTTTTCATTCAAAGAGTCACTTGTTTCCCCCAGAGCCTGTTCTGATGTAGCACACGGGCACGAGAGTAATATCTCCCAAGCTGTCCATAACATTCTCTTGGTAGAACATTACGGGACTTGTACTCACACAGTGATAGCTGATAAATGTGTAATACATTTCAAGCTGAGTTTTCTGTTTCCACCCTGTGACTCAAAATGCTCAAATAATAATTAAATAGGAGACATCATTTTTCACTGCTAGATATTTTAATGTAATTAATAGTGTTGCACATCGGTGCTTAAACTGATGTGAGCAAAGAGAGACTAATCTTCGCCTGAGACGACTGCTAGAGTAGATATCATCCCAAATATTTAGTATCGGAAACCCTAGTGGCTGAATGTGATAAAATTTAATTTATTTTGAAATAGATGGTTACTTACTATGAAACACTAGAGGTCTCCGGGCCTTATTACAGTACAGTAGTGATCTCCGGGCCTTATTACAGTACAGTAGTGATGTCTGATTAGTCCTGTTCTAAGGGAATGCACTATTACAGCGAATTACACTAAAACATGTCATTAGCACAATTCTCACAGTTTTACCTGTTTAGGGAAATAAGAGAAACCTCTGTGCTCCCGTGTGTTCCTGTGTTCGTACACTATAGCTTTGGATAAGTACGTTGTCATAAAATGCAGATACTGAGATGATGAATCATGAATTATTTACGAATGGAGTATTAATCACTTTTTTCCATTGATAGCTACAGAAATTGAGCACATCAGTGAGATGTTCCAAGAAAAACAGCAAGAGCTGCAAGCGGCTGTGATGAAAGTGGAACAACTGACGCAGCAGTTGGATGACCTCCGGAAGGGAAAACTAAATGGGTTTCAGACCTACAATGGCCAAATGTCTGGACCTGCTGCTCTGGAGCTAAAAAAGTTGTATCAGGAACTGCAGGTAAAGGGCAGACAATGGGCTGGACAGGTGGTTATGCTTAGAATTTTCAGATTTCTCTTGTAGTGTAGGAAGCAGTCAGTAGAGAGCAGTAAGGTTTAAAGAGACACTATAGTCACCAGAACAACTACAGCTTATTGAATTTGTTCAGGTGAGTAGAATCATTACCTTCAGGCTTCTGTTCAGAGAAAATGCAGTGTTTACATTACAGCCTAGTGATAACCTTACTGGCCACTCCTTAGATGGCTGTTAGAGATCCTTCCTGGGTCATGGCTGCCTAAAATGCATCCAAACATTCAGTGTCTCCTCCCTCTGCATGCAGACACTGAACTTTCCTCATAGAGATTCATTGATTTAATTAATCTCTATGTGGAGATGCTGATTGGCCAGGGCTGTGTTTGAATCATGCTGGCTCCGCCCCTGATCTGCCTCCTTCTCAGTCTCAGCCAATCCTATGGGGAAGCATTGTGATTAGATCAGGCCACCACTTCTGCTGATATCAGTAGACTGTTTGTTTTTCTGAGTCTAACAGCATGCAGAGCTGCAGCTTCAGGCTTGAAAACAGTAAGATTTTGCTACATTTATGGAGGCATGAGGGGCCCAAGGGGGGCTACATGGTGTTGTTAACACTATAGGGTCAGGAATACATGTTTGTGTTCCTGACCCTATAGTGATCCTTTAAGTAAAAGTCTTCTCCTAAATGCTGCCATTTAAATAATTCTTGGTCAGGAGTAGCGATTACCTGGCCAAAGATATCTCTGGTTTGTCTCTTGTAAAAATTTTTGCTATTGTTTGTCTTCAGATCAGGAATCGCCTCAACCAAGAACAAAACACAAAACTTCAGCAGCAGAAGGAATTGTTGAACAAGCGCAACACTGAAGTCGCCATAATGGATAAACGAATCAATGAGCTGCGCGAACGTCTCTACAAGAAGAAAGTTGAGGCACGTCAAAAAGAAAACATTCCCGTAAGATACTAATACAGGGGGGAGGGGTCCTGCATTTCTTTTTCATGTCATTTGTTGCCCAGTATTCATTTAGAAGCTTATCTCCTTGCTTGCAGAGATGAGTGTTGTCAAACTGTGCCGTTTCATTATGATTCCTTTTAACAAGCTGCTGCTGTCAAGTGGTGAATGTAGGTAAAGGCGATGGGATGGCCAAACACTGAAACTCACTGATGCTTTGTGAGAAAGTTGTAATATTCAGTGCGATAGATCATCCATATAAACCAACCACTCGCATTACTGACAGTCACCCCGATATTGTGATGTGGTTTTAGATTTCTCACGTCCCATTCCATTTACAGCTGAATCGCATCAATGGAGCGCCGTCTCCCCAGTCCACGTTATCTGCGTCTGGGCGTGTAGCGGCCGTGGGGCCGTACATTCAGGTTCCTACCGCTGTGAATTATACCATGCCTGCGGATCCAGTCAAACCACAGTCTCTTTCTCTGGCTGCCAGCGGGACACATGCGCGCTCTAAATCTGGTAGGTTGCGCATTTTGAAATTTGAAAACTCACAAAAGTCTCACTGTTAGTATTAGTCTTCCTGTATTTTTATCAAAGTGTTTTCAAAATGTTTTACAAAAATAGTTTTGTTTTTTCCCCCCAATAATGCTCAGTCCCTTTCCTGACACTCAATTAAAGTGGAATAAACTTCTGCATTATCTATCAAATTTTGGGCAAAAATAAGTGTATTCACCCAGGATGCAATGGCCTAACGCGTGGCGTATCTGCCTTTTAAAAAATCATAACTGAAATACAGGGGAGCGTATGACAGTGCATATGCTACATGGGTCCCATTAAAATCAAAATGGCACCAGATTAGGCATTTCATAAAAAAGCACTGCGTGATGGATCCCGGAGTGTCGACATAATCCCTTACCACTTATTATTTTTCTATCATTCCATTACATTGTTCTGTTTTGTATTCATTTAAACTGCATTGCTGTCTTTGTTTTGCTGGCAATTCTGTGTCTCTTTTCTCATCATCGCTTTTCTTTTTGCATCCTACTGTCCTGTCTTCTCCATGGTCTGCGTGCTTTGTTTTTCTTTCCTAATCTCTGGGCGGTCTGTTATACATTTTGTGCTCCTCCAATAGAGGCAGACAGTGGGTGTATGAAAAAATCTCCAGGTCCCTGGAAGATTTCAGATTTAGACATCATAGTGGATCCAATGCTATCATCTCCCACTTCTTCTCTACAATCTTCTGATTACAGTGTCATCCTTCAGGCACCTGCTGTCTCTGGCACCTTGCACCGTGAGTCTAACCGGGAAGAGAGCTCTTACTCCCGTGTAGAGAGATAAAAGTACTAACTAGACTCAACCACATACTAGAGCTGCTTCCTCTCTTGTCGTATCACTGCCATTGTACTGAATGCTTGCATGTGTACTATTAACTCCCTTCCAATCAACAAGGGTTATCGACAAGGGCTATTTATTACGTATGCTCATGTTGTAAAATGTTTTTGTTTTTTTAATTTTATTTATTTACGTTTGTTCCCAGTGTCCTTATCTGTAATGATTTGTCACCAGCCCAATGATTTGTATCAGCATTGCTAACATATCGATCCCACGGTAGATACTATAGGTTTGAGGGGCTCAGCTTTGTTACGATCCTTATTTTATATATATTTACTGTCCATCATACCATGGTGGCCTTTGTATACCTCACTGCAGGCTCACAAATGCCAGGCAGTCCAGCTGGGGGAGATATACAGCTTTCTTTAAGGAGTTAAAGCATAGTGAAGTCGTGTTCCTCTCCTGTGCAGGAGCACTAGGAGGAAGGGATGTCCGCACACTTCCTCTCAGCGAGAAGGAAGCCATACGGGAGGGCCTGTGTTACCTGCAGCCCGGAGCAGCTCACTGCCCCTGTGAACCTCAGGGAAGCCACTCTTCTCCAATACACAGGCAGGCAAAGGCTGGACAATACAGCTCAGTTAGTGCTACCGGTGTGTTTGCCAGCCCTTACATGTGTATAGCAGTCTGTATTTGTTTGTCAATGTGTGTGGCAGTGTGTCTGTGTGTGGCCATGCGTATCTGTTTGGATATGTGTTTGGAATTGAGTATGTGTTGTGGTAAATGTGTGGCTGTGTGTACATCTTTGGTGTGAGAATGCGTGATAGGGAATATCTGTGTCTGTCCGTCCGTTTGTGAGTTTGTATCTAGGATATAAATTGCACAACAAATCACACAAACCAATATTTAGGGATAAAATATATATATATTATTTATTTTTCTCTACACCTCTAGTCTTGATCAGAATCGTTTGCAGGTAACATTTATTAAACGGTTCTTATGTAATCCTCTTATTCAGAGTGTTTCCAATATGTGTAAAAAGAACATTGGTAATCATACAGGCAGGTTGATATATGATTGAACACAATAATACGAAAGGGAACTCAGCCTCCTGTAAGGTACTATGCAGGTTCCCCAATCCATTTCCATTTGTAATGCTCCCACACTCCAAGCACCCCAGATCAGTCGCTCCCTTTCATTCTGTTATTTTGTTCATGTAGAAGACGACAAACACAAAGAGAACATGCTTTGGCCCGTGTCAGACTTTGATGCTGAATCAGATCCCAGTTCCTCCCACAATTTAAAAACACACGTGGACTGTATGTTTTCTGTTTATTTTTATTTATTTTTTTTAGAAATCTGTGACATGAGCAGTTATAATTGGCAATCAAATCGCTTGAAATAATTATTTTTTTCAATTATCCTACTATGACTTGAAACCCCAAACGAGCAGTGAATTCATTTTTAGGTTAATCACATCTTCTTTTTTTAGTTATACCTAATACAATTTTGCCCTGTGCCCTAGTTTTACATTTTTTTCTGGCAGAAAGCCTATAAAATAAACTCATGTATTAAGGTCATGCAATTGATGCGTATCGTGTTGGGCTTTTGACGTACTTTAAAATGTCACTGGTTGCTGTGGAGACGTTTCTTCTTAAAAAAATAAATATTAAAATATATCTCTCTCACTTGCTGACCCTCCACTCGCTCACTGCAATCTGATTACAACCCCCTATCTGCCTGGTCTCTTCACTGTTTTCCCCTGTTTGAGAATGCTTCACCAAACAGGACAAACTTCCATGACGCCGACACACATTCTTTGATGCGACTGAACGTAGTTCCTGTACTCCTTAGTCAACGATGGGTGGACAGCAGACGTACTGCTCTCCTTTATCATTTAATTCCTTGGCATAGAGTCTATGCCAAAGTATTGATTGACAGGTGTGAGAAAACCCTATTTTTAGTTTGGGGCACGACAGGTTCCTTTTAAGATTAGAAAAGAGGACATGTACACAGGATAGTGCGTAATCAGAGCACCTGTGACCTAAATAGAACGATGCTCGATTTTGTGTTTCACATTCTGCCAACTCACGTATTTCATTGTAGTGTCAGTAATGCTTAAAATGAGCCATTATATAAAAAAGCACAAGAATTTTTTTATTTTTTTTTTCATATGCAGGAATCTATAGTAGCTGTTCTGTCTTTTTGTAGCTTAAAATTTTCGCTGTTTCCTGATTAGCTTCACAGCATGGGAGACCAATCAGAATGTGTCTAGAATTCAGATTTTTTTTTTTCCCTGTAATTGGAAACTATAAAGGTGAGAATACCTTAATGGCTGCCCCCTGTCGGCTGTAAACATAGATCTCCCTGAGTTTCCTAGGTAAAAATTCAAATTTCTATAACTTTTATGTAAACAGAAGGGTTTCTGCAAGCGTGCGTTTTCATATAAAATGACTTTGGTTTAAGCATTGCTGTCGTTTCAATCTAATTTTGTAATTTAGCTGAAAATCTAGTAAATCTATTTGAAAATCACTTCTGTTTGTGTGTAGTTTGTCTTTAAATATAATGTATGTAATTATTTTAATTAAAGGGAACAGTGCTTTCATATTTTTTTAGAGGAATAAATTAATGAATAATTGTCACGTATTAACAGTATGAAGTTAACATTTTCTTTAAGCTATACGGATCAATTCAAAATGACATATATTCACTGTGAAAATCATGGCTGAATCCCAGGTGTCTCCTATGTTAAATTAGATTTTACAACATTTACTGATCAATATTGAAGAGTTTTTATAACCTGGCCAAATTAAGACTGAAATAACGTGAGCATGTTCTCAATTTATTAGGAGAACGGGATTTGATTGATCAAGAAGGGCTCAAATCAGGGCCATATACCTTCTGAATAGTTATAATTGGCTATGGGTTCATAATCAAAAATCTGTTTACCATAGGATACTCTTTATCTGTGATTTTCCTTAAATATGCTTTCTGTTTGCCAATCTTAAATAAGTTTTTTTTGGTTTTCAAGCAAATGATGCCACTTGGCCAACCCTGAAACAAAGCACTATATCCGTGGCAAAACCGCCTCAGCTGAGCACATTAGACCGGAAGGAATCTGGAATCGATTCAACGTTCAAAGCTGGAGCTATATCCACTCAGCCTACACCTACGGCTCCCGTGGGATCCACTGAGAAACTGGTAACAATGCATTAGCCATCTGTAATGCAATGGACATTGTGTCTGTTAAATTCCCCTTTCTGAATAACTTTAATGATACTGGGGATAATATTTTCCCCTCCGTGTGCTTATTTCGCCTCTGAAATAAATAAATTGCATTTATTTATATTTAATTTATTTTTTCTTTGTGTCATGTCCAAGTTTTCCGAAACATGGCCTGGCATAAAATATAGATAAGGAAATGCCATGACGCAGTGTGTCCATTTATTTAAGGGAGAGTGGAACTGTCAAAAAAAGGGACACTTCCTCATCAAGTATCATAGTGTTTATGAATTGTATTCTATGGTGAGCCAACATTTTCTCTTTTTGCCTCTGATGGAGTTTAGTAATCTCTGTTAATATTTAGAGTAGCGCTTATGCTAAACAGGTTTTATTTAATCTCTTCTGGCCCTTCTAACAATCCTAATTATGGCCTCAACTCACATTTTTGGATAATATTTTACAATCCTTTTTTTCAGAATAAAATCAATATTTTAAAATATTACATTATTTTAAAAGTTTCTCCAAAAATATTAAAGGCTTATCTAACAACATTAATTTGAGGCCAATATCTGGTAGATCGGATATTGCTGTCCATCTTTTGAAGAGGTAGCAGCTCTGTAGGACCCATACAGTTATCTGCATTTCTATATTAAATTTGATTATATTATCAGGGGTTATTCAGTAAAACAGGAATTGGAAAGGAAATGTAACATTTTGGGGCAAAATAGCAAAGTTTAAGAATTAATTAAATGTGTCCATTATGGGCTAAAATGTAAAGTTTTTTGTTTATATGTAAAGTATGATGTCATTGTTTACATGTAAAGTTGGTTTGTTTATAGTGTTAGAAGGCAGATAGGAGAAACCTACATCCCGACATATGGAACGTGCGTTACGAAATGAGGCCTAGCTGTGAGGACTGTGACCTCTTTTGGTTTGGTTTGGTTCTAGTTCGATTAACTTCCTGGCACCCCCCTGACCATATTCTAGTCCCTTGCACAGTCTACTGGAGAAGGAATCTTACGGTCTCCTACAGTATAATATTTTTGAGGAAATAAAAATATTTTACAAATAGAAGTTGTTGCTATAGGAAAAAGTAGGAATCTGAAGTCTTTGGCTCTAATTTATTGACCTTCTTTTATAGGCTGCGGATGGCGGAAAGCTACCTCCCCCAATGCCAGGTTTAAGCAAAACATTGCCGCACAACTATGGCATGTACCAGGCTCCGCTGCCTTTGAGTGCAACCAATTCCTTAGAGAGAAGAAAGGATGGAAGTTTGCCACGTCCTGGTTCTGGGCCAACCACGAGAACGCGGCCACTCCCTTTACCTGCATCAAGCAACGTGCACCCCCCAGGCTCCTCACAACAAATTCAGCAGAGAATTTCTGTGCCACCGAGCCCTACGTACCCACCCTCATCTTCCCCCTTGTTTCCTGGATCGGACAGTAGGCCAGACCCGCCTTTGACCGTTGCTATTCGACCTTTTCTTGCGGAAAAGGGGTCCAGACCACAGTCGCCAAGGAAAGGTCCCCAGACTGTGAATTCAAGCTCCATTTACTCAATGTACCTTCAGCAGTCAACTCCACCAAAGAACTATCAGCAAGCCGTTTATAACACCTTAAATAAATCCGTGAAAGCAGGTAATAATGTTTAACAGTAAATAAGATGCCGCTAAAAAATAAAAATTACATTCAACATCTCAGGGATGTCACACTTTGGCTCTTCACTTTAACAGTGCAAAATTAATTGGAGGGTCCCGTTTGGACTCCATAGAGTTGGCCATATTTATAAAAGCTTAATGTGCACCTCTGTCGGTGGAGCGAGCATAGACAGCCCGCTAGATGCACGGAACTGTGCTGCAGACTTCTAGATCTCCCCTCCCCAACTCACTCCTGGCTGAAAAGAGCAGTAGAGGGAGGGAGAGGTGCCGTGTGAACATTGATTTATAAATATATTCCTATAAAAACGTCATGTTTGGCTTTCTGAGTCACTGCTGCTCGATTTAGATTTTGTTAATGTACAAGACGTTTGCAGCTAAAATCAATCATCAGTTTTATTCTAAAATGTATTCATTTACTAATGAGCAAGTATTTATAATTGATATTAAATTTAAAAATTGGCCATGGTAACTTTTAAGAATTAATGACCTTACATGCCGGCATCGAAATTTGAAGACCTCCTTCCAGCACGGTACGTCCTGTATATTTGCCGTCACATTCTGTACAGTACTCAGAGCTCACTCAGTGAGGGGGGGGGGGGGATAATCGGCTGCTTAAACCTGGAAACTAATGTCATCATAGGCAATGGTTGGTTCTGTAGAGTTTAAAGTTCCAGAGAGGTCATTTAAGAGGTCAAATTCATGCAAACCGTGTTTACACTGTGTCACAGCTTGCGTGATGACGAAATTCCACTGAGTTGTATAATTGCTTTTATTGTTATCAGCAAGGCAGAGGGGGATTAATAAGAACTTCTGTAGGATAGAGTTGATGTCTTTGTAACAGATGGGAGTGGTGCACTTTTTAAAGATTAGATTTGTCCTTGACAGAAGTTATTAATAGAATTTAATAAGAGGTTGTGTCTCGCCTTCCAGCATTGAGAAGCAGCAAAGCCGTACATCCACCCATCTTCTTAAAGCTTGCAGTCAGGGTGTACATAGCCTTTAACAAAAACCCTCTGTGACCGATTTGTGATACGTTTAGTGTGTTTCTTGGACCCAGCCCAAACAATGAGGCCGGCAGTCGTGTGTTACATGGAGTCTAAACTGCAAACATGTTATACTGTAACCTATAGTATTGTATCCGTCTTCATTATCTTCAGCTAAAGTAATCGTCACATGTGGTGCCCGTGTGACAGCCATAAAATATGCAGCACCTACAGGTGACCTTTAATAAGAAGGAAACACATGTATCGCTCATAACACTCACATGACAACTGTAAAAGTGACAGAATAAACAAGTAGTCTACATTCTCCGTGTTACTGGAATGCAGTCTTGCAGATCGCCACGCACTCCGTGTTAACATGAAGTGCGCTCATCACTGTGCAGATATTGTCTGTATTATGTCTTTAACTGGCACTATGAGGGAGGGGCACACACAGGTTCCCATTTTCATCATACTTCTACTTGCACTCTACAGAATGTGGTATTAATGTTCTTATATTAATGTTCTTATATTAATATTATTTACTGATTTTTACAGTGTATGGAAAACCTGTTGTACAGCCTGGATCAACAAACTCCTCTCCATTACCTTTCATGCATGGAGCAGGTCCACCCAACAGCTCACACCCCCCGAGTGAAGGCGCAGACAAAGAGTCCGAGGTGGACGGAGTTCCACCATCGGGTGAAAACAATACTGTGGAAAACATTCCCCGACCTCTGAGTCCCACAAAACTAACTCCTATAGTCCATTCACCGATGAGGTATCAAAGTGACGCAGACCTTGAGGCATTACGGAGAAAACTGGCCAATGCACCTAGACCTTTAAAGAAAAGAAGTTCTATCACAGAGCCAGAAGGTCCAAGTGGGCCAAACATTCAGAAGTTGCTTTACCAGCGCTTCAATACACTTGCTGGTGGAATTGAGGCTGCACCATTCTACCAGCAGAGCGGCTCTCAAGAGTTTGTTGGTGTATTGGCCGACGTCAACAATGGAAACACCAGCACAAATGGAAACCTCGAAGAGGCCATTTCTCTGCAGCCAGCAATTGTCCTCCCTATTCATGATGCACAGATTCCACCAGATGATAATGACAATAAGATGTGTTCTCCTGTTACTGAGGAACTGATTAGTGAAACAATAAACCAGATTTCAGAAACCACCGAAGACAATAACAATAATAATAACCCTGTTATAATTCCTTCCATTGAGAAGACTCCAAGCCCGATACTTGAAGTTCCATCTCCCGTGAAAGAAGAATCTCCTCCCTCCCCACCGGCTCCAGCTCCGGTTCCAGCTATTCCTGTGAGTTGCATAAAATATTCCAAATGCAAATCATGTTATTTGTACTTATAGAAACAGAAATATATAAAAAATTCTGTCTATTGTAAGGCATGTAAGCTCATTGAGCAGGGTCCTCAACCCCTCTGTTCCTGTGCGTCCAACTTGTCTGGTTACAATTATGTGCCTGTTAGTCCACTTATTGTACAGCGCTACGAAATTCGCTGGCGCTATATAAATAATAAAATAATTATAAGGGAAAAAGAAGGGAAAGTTTTTCAATTTATAGATTTGCAGAAGGGAAAAATATATTTTTTTAATTTTTTTGTGAAGAATAAATAATCAGCCTTGTTAAAGTAACACGGCCCATTTTAACATTTTGCCTCTTTTATAGTAAGATCATTTGAACTTTGGTTTCCACCTGAGCTGTATAAGGCCCAGCTGGAGCATGTGGTGACTGCACCAGTGCATGTTACCACCTATCCTCTGTGTTCGGTGAGGGGTAATGAGTTCACGGATGCTTCTTCTATGCTACTGCACTGAGAGAGCTTTATGTGCTTCGATTCTAGAATCTAGTAAACCCCATCTTGTCAACCTGTCACTAACATCATCTTACAGCCAGGAGCTGGGCAGCCAGCCTGCTTCACTTTGAAGTATGGATACACCCTTATCAGGATTATGTCGCTTAAAATGTACAATATATTTCCTCCTCTGTGTGCAAGCTTTTAAACTTTTATTTGTATTACATTAAATAGACATGCACCCTTTGGTATCTGCTGGGGAAGTGCTGTGCAGGTTAAATTAATTTACATTGTATGCCCTGGCTGTGCCATCGCAGGCCTGCATGTAAAATAAACCAGCAACAAACATAAAACAATTTGGATTTAAATAAATAGATTTTAAATAAAAGTACAAGCTATGGATAACGTTTAGTTAGTGCAGTGATAGCTGGAAATCTAATGCTGTCCTCTAAACCACCATACACTATAATGAACAGTCTGTTGTGGGAAGCTATGGGTTCAGTCCTTCTGTTTATATCAAACCGCTTTCGATTATCCAATTCCCTCTCCTTCTCTGACCCTTATCGCACAAAGAATCTATAATTCTAACATAATTCTAACATACGAATTATCCTTCCAAGTTTCAGTGACTGGGCAGTGCCTGCTTAAGGCATGCAGTACAGGATGGTTTAAATGGGGTCGCACAGTGAGCCATCCAGCCTTATTTAATCAGTAATTAGAAGGCCTACAGTGATTTGACTCTCTGACCTTCCCACTGCACAGCCACACAAGAACTTGTTCTGATAATGGTTGTTAGATTTCATTCTTATTAAAGGGACATTATAATCACCAAAACAACTTTAGCTTAATGATGCAGTTAGTGTATTGATCATGCCCCTGCAGTCTCACTGCTCAATTCTCTGCCATTTAGGAGTTAAATCACTTGTTTGTTTATGCTGCCCTAGCCACACCTCCACCTTCCACCCCTATAATCTGTATAAAAAATATAAAATAATTAATTCATGGCGAGACCTCCATGTCATCATGGAGGTGTTGCTTTTCTCTTCTCCAATCCAAGGCTCCTTGAATCCAGTGCTTTGCATGAGTTACATTTGGTCACATGACTTAATGTCACTGTTGTTCTAGAGTAGCAACTGTAGTGACTGTCAGGAACACAGCCATTAGAGTTGTCTTTAACACTTTGTTTCTACAAAAAAAATAATCAATGTTTTTACATTGCAGAGTTAAAACTGCAGGCCACTGCACCCAATCCACTTCATTGAGAAGATATGATCCTTTTTATTGGTCCTTTAAAGATGCAAATACGTCAGTTTTTCAGGATCATACTTTGCCCAATGATTCACCGAGAAAATGTTATAATCAATGTAAACTGGAGCCATCCTACACAGGACTGCAGCCCTCAAGGAGCAGGTTTAATGGTCTGAACAAAAAATTATTTGTGCAGGCACATGAGAGCCCTTAGGTCAGGGGTAGGCAACCTATGGCACTAGTGCCAGGCATGGCACTCAAGGCTGCTACAGCCAAATAGGCTCTGGCCTATCAGGAGTCCCAGTGAAACTTCAGATATCTGCTAATCCGAAAAGGTGGTGAAGGACAATCCTCAATTTATGCATTGCAGCACATAGAGTAAGTGATCTCAGATCACTTCCTCCCAGCACTTGTGAATGGGAATCCACACAGTAGTAGAGCAGCCTGCAGTGGCTGTTGCAGCTCCTGTCCTGTACCTGGCCAGCCTGGTCCTCACTGGAACCCAGGGAAGCCACCAGCACTGCTAGATATACACAGAAATGCAGAATAATCCTCCCCTCACACAAATAATACAAACAGCCCACACACAAACATACAATCAATCTGCACAAACGTAACCTGCTAACAATCCACATACATGCACACAACCCTACATGCAGCCTCTCACATGCAATACCCCAAACAGCCCCCACACATACACTCACTACCAAACACACAATGTGACATACCCATCCACACACACAATTCCACAAGCAGCCCCCATACACAGCCCACATTCATATGTATCATACACAATACCACAAACTTCTCCTGAACATATACAATATAATAGCTCATATACGCACAAATACAACGATACAAAGCAATTACAGTATAAATAACACAAGCAGAATACGGCAGCATACACACCTCAATTTAAAAAAATAGGTCCGCTACGGGACATCACAATCCTATATCGGCACAGTGCTGCTGAAAGGTTGCCTACCCCTGCCTTAGGGTATTCATGTTATGAAACGGTAACCCACGTTCTTGGTTTATATTGATTAAAACACCAACATGTAACTAATTATAATCTAGAACTCTGCAGACTGTGTGGTGAATACAACAAGCAACGGCTACATCCAGGCATATAATCATTAACTTACTCTGCATTTGGCTCGGTGCCCCCATGCTTTGATGGGGCCTCTATGTGGTTCAACTCTGGTTTTTGTTAGTGCTATATGTACCAAATAAAAAGAAAACAGGACGCTCAGTAGAACAAGAAACAATATGCAGCAGCATATCTTACAAGGAATCCCAAAATCTTGTGAGAAACGAATAGAAAAAAAGAGGATAAGCTGTGCCTATTTGGTTAAACCCCCATGTGGGCTGCGTCTAATCACCGCATGTGCCTGAACTGTGACATCATGTACTGCAGTACAATAAACAGCAAGAAGGAAGTAATTTAGAAGCGGGTGGTGGGACTAAGGAGGTGGGGTTAAGATGCAGAGTACTGCAAAACTTATTCATTTTGCAGAAACTGTACAAAAATCTGCATACAAAATGAAGCATGCAAAATAATAAAGTTAATTAAAGGACCACTATAGTGCCAGGAAAACAAACTCGTTTTCCTGGCACTATGTAGTCCTTAGGTCCCGCCCACCTCCCGCGGGTCTGAAAGGGTTAAAACCTCTTCAGCCACTTACCTTTCTCCAGAGCCGTGCTCCCTCGCCGCTGGGGAGCTCTCCTCATCCTGCCAACATCAACGACAAATGCGCATGCGCAACAAGATCCGCTTGCGCATTCAAACCGCCCATAGGAAAGCATTACTCAATGCTTTCCTATGGACGTCCTTGTCTTCTCACTGTGATTTTTCACAATGAGAATCGCGGAAGCGGCCTCTAGTGGCGGTCAGTGAGAGCCACTAGAGGCTGGATTAGCGTTATGTTTTCAGCTGCAGGGTTAAAACTAGAGGGACCTGTCACCCAGACCACTTCATTGAGGAAGTGGTCTGGGTGCCTATAGTGGTCCTTTAACTAGATGAAAAGTTCTAAAATGCATAAAAAAAACGAATATATTGAAAATATAATATAAAACGTGTATATATTATATTCTAATGTAATAATTATATAATTTTTTTATTATTGATATAATTTACATATTGATCAATATTTCTACAGCACAATGTTAATTGTTTTATTTTATTTATTTTTCCCCCACAGCAAGTTAAACGCACTAATCTAAAGAAACCTAATTCGGAGAGGACAGGCCATGGGCTACGAGTCAAATTCAACCCCTTGGCCCTGCTCCTTGATGCCTCTTTAGAGGGAGAGTTTGACCTGGTTCAGCGGATTATTTATGAGGTAAGGTGCCTCGTTCCCCTGGCCGTTTTGAGGATTTTGTTACAGATAATCTGTTAGTTAAAGGTTATGTGTAGATATATGTGCGTGTTTATGAAGAAGCTGTGGGTTAAATTGGCTGTCAAAGAGATGAAGTCCCAAAGAGATAATCTGCTTCCTTCCCGGTCCTCTCATGTCATTTGGTTGTATTTCTCTTACTTCATACAATAGATAACTAAGAAAGTGTATGTAGTTTTGGATCTCCTTCGGCATGAGCTAATTGTCTTTTTTAAAGATGAAATCTAAATTAAAATTGTATTTGTTTTATATATTATATTATATATATATTTTTTTTGTGTGTGTGTGTGTGAAGTTTTCCTTAGATGATAAAATCTCTATTGATTCCAGGTCGAGGATCCCAGTAAACCCAACGATGAAGGAATTACTCCTCTGCACAACGCAGTATGTGCTGGGCATCACCACATCGTCAAATTCCTGCTTGATTTTGGTGTCAATGTGAACGCAGCGGACAGCGATGGATGGTAGGTGGTTTTCAATAGGGAATGTTACATTTAGATGCCGGAACCGAAATGTAGTCCACAAATCTCGAATGCTGAATAAACTTAACACTGTGCGTCCTTACTCCCATCAGGACCCCTTTACACTGCGCAGCGTCCTGTAACAGTGTGCACCTCTGTAAGATGTTAGTGGAATGTGGAGCCGCCATTTTTGCCACCACAATCAGTGATATAGAAACGGCGGCAGACAAGTGTGAGGAGATGGAAGAAGGTTACATTCAGTGTTCACAGTTCTTGTATGGTAAGTAACATAATATGTCTAATAATGGCTGATATAATAGTGGAATACACAAAGGTCTCAGACAAGGCAGTAATAGAAAAGAACACTCCAACCCAATTAACAGCAAAACATATTTGTTATGGTAGCAGGAGTACCTAGGATCCTCCGGTCTCCCATTCCTCTCTGCAGTGCCGTACGAAGGAGGGTTAGCCGGGCAGCTGCTGATTAAGGGGCACACATTGAGAAAAATGGTACAAGTTATACTGACCAGTGTCAAGGCATCTTATTTAGATTTCTTTAATACCCGTTATTTGACTTGAAAACGAAATGGAAGTATTGATTATTTATTGGTTTGAACATGGCTTTAATTAAGAGGTACATTTCTTTAGTGATGAAAATGTTTGACCATTTATTTTTCTAAATTGAACAGAGTAGTGGAAAGGGAGAATTGAAAAAATATTATGCCAAAATATCCAAACTGGTTAAATCTCTTAACTCCTTTAATTTTATCCTAAAATTTGCAAATACCTTGTCAGTTCCCGGATGGGAAAACAAATGCTAATATAGAATCTTAAAGCAGATCTTTTGAGCGAAAATGAATTTTAAGTTCAGTTCGTGGAGTTAGCTAAATGTGAACACTTTATTTACTGTGTGTACTCGCCTTTGTGAAATTTCACATAATGCAATAATCATTCTTAAAACTCTGGATTAATTGAATAACACTGTCCAGTTATTGAGTAAATGTGGCTGTTGCCTATTGCTTAAAGAAAAGAGTATTTCTCACGAGAGATTATCATACCATACATTAATATAACATGTATATTCTAACCCAAACCAGGAGTTCAAGAGAAACTTGGAGTTATGAACAAAGGTTTGGTGTATTGCTTGTGGGACTATGAGGCCCAAAACCCAGACGAGCTTGCTTTCCGTGAAGGAGACGCCATTACGATTCTCAGGCGTAAGGATGACGTGGAGACAGAGTGGTGGTGGGCACGACTCAGTGACAAGGAAGGATATGTGCCGAAAAACCTCCTGGGGGTATGCTTTCTAAAAAAGAAACAAAACGTTTTTTTGGTTTTTTTTTCACTTTCATTTCCGAACATTGAATTTGATGTTTACAGTTCTATGTTCGAATTTCTCTGCATGTTGTACTTTCTAATGTTGGCTATAAAGCAGGGATCTAGCGTGCAGGAAAAATGCTTGTTTTGTTTCTTCTCTCAAAACATTGTCTACGGTTTAAGAGTAATACTTTTTATATTAGATTTTTTTTTGTATAAGCTTTTCAAATTATTTAAGATTTTTGGATAAATATTAAAATATAATGAATACTATTAAAAAAAAAAAATCAAAATATGAAATTATTTTAAAATGTTTAAATAGCTGTTCATTCTGAAGCACATATAGATAGCTGCTGTGTAGAGGCAGGAAAGGGATGGTGGGGGGGCTTCATTGCAGAATTGGAGGGGTGGGAAATGGATCACCAGAGTCTTGGAGTCAGGAGGATTCATTAGAAAAGGGAAGGTGGATGTGGAAAATAAAGTTTTATATATAGATTTGGATTTGATTAACTCACTAGTATCTGTTGCGATCTTCCTTTCGACTTTAACACTTTTTTTTTTCTTTCTGCTTTCTTCTCTAGCTTTACCCCCGAATAAAACCCAGGCAGCGGACCCTCGCCTAAAATACCTGGCAAATCATCACGTCCTGCTTTAGGAAATGCAGAGCCAAACCAATGTATAGATAACACTGTAAACAAACATTTCATCGGACCTTTTTAGTGATAACATTATTCAAAAAGGTGCTTTATTTTTAAAAGGACAGCATTTCAAAGACAAAGCATCTTTGGGAAATAATTGAAATCTCCACTACATTTATCCTGATCTTTTGACAAACGAGTGGCACTTTCCTGTCGTCGTGTGAGCCAAACTGAATCATCTCTGCACTGCGTTTAATGAGACATTTGGACCGTTTCCCTGTTTATAATTCTCTTCTCCGGTACCACCTCTGACTGTGTGCACATTAAGTTTGAAGCATATTTTGCCTGCCTGCGTACTATACCAGTAATGTTTCTAGTGCCTGTGGTTATTGTAGGAGCTGGTCCCCCAGTGACGGCACCCAGATTAGGCACTCAATTGAAGACTTCACATTTGCTCTTTTTGCTCTGACCATGAAATGATCTAATTATAGTGCATTTCAAAGAAGATTTTTTTTTTTTTTTTTTGCCAGCTGAGAGTGTCCTAAGACAACATTCACGTACAGCACTTAGGGACATGGTATGTTGAAGGATTTGTAGGTGTGTGTGAATGACTGATAGGTTGAAGAAGATGGCGTGATTGAAGTATGTTTAGAAATGGCTTATTCTACTGGGTGTTTGTATAAAGGAAGTGTATGAAGGATTCGGATATAATTTATAATGGAGAAACTGTACGTGTGGAGACAGGTTGTAGTAGGCAGAGCTAAAACATCCTAAGGAATAAATTATTCCTTAAAGTATTAACAACAAGAAGCTGAGTTTGGATGTAAAGCATCACAATGTTCCGTACCAGCTAACATTTACAGATTCCTTCCCATCGGTATTGAGCGAGTGTTTGAAGTAGAAGCCACCTTTTGAGGACTCTGACTTGCATTATAAACCGTCCCCGGTTTCCCCAGACGGCAGCAAACACTAAACTTAGATGAGAAGGGTAGGGATTTGGTGAGACTGATAAGCAATTAAGATGTTTGAAATGACCTCGCCTGTTTATCCAGGGAACAGCTGCTATCGCCAAATGTTTGATCTCAGAATTCTTTCTTCTAGCATTATTAATGATAGTCTTATTTACTGTAAAGGCCAGTGCTGCAGTAAAACACGCTCCTTTTCCATGCACTGACCGCTCTGGCCACTAGGGGGTCAGATTCAAATACAATTTGCTCTAATTGTTCTGTAATAGTAAACGAGTGTATGGCAGGTCTGGGTCTGTTCATTTGTCACATTATCTCGTGTATGGGTTTGTAGTAAACGCTAGGCCATTTCTTTTAAGTCTTCTTGATAATAAAGGGAGTTCTTTTTGAAAATGTTCATAATAGATTAAGCAGAATGCTGGGCTTCTAGAAAGGAGTTTGCTTCCATTCAATTTAAAAAGTCCCATCTATGTCAGTTATACTAGACTTGTGGTTCATCTGAATCAAGTTCCTTTTAATTTACTCCCGAAGGAGTCCAGGATTGACCTGTGGAATTGTATTCAATAAATAAGAAGATTCCACGGGCTAATACCAGACAGGTAGATTCAACTTGGGTGTGGATTAAAGGGAATATGGTTCACTCCACACAACTTTCTGTACAAGTCTAAATTACACCATTTTTTTTTTTTACAACTGATTGTGCCTATCATCACTTGGTTGTAACAGAGACCACGTTTAGACTTTAATTAAACCCCCACATAAATGATTTTATACCAAGAGATAATCACAAAGCTTTTGTTTTGCACTTACTTTAGCACTGCCACAGGTTTGATCTGTAAAACGTTAAAGGGAGAAACTACATAGAAAGGGATTAAAACTAGAATCTATTAACTCCCAAACGTGTCTCCACACAGGGTTTCATGCATGCATGCGTGCAATGAGGGAGCTGCAATGTAGGAATAGGAAGGTCTGTGCACGTTGGTGATTGGAGGATGGTGTGAGTGTGTCTGGGAGGATTTCCATTTAAATGGGTGAAGGGGTTTGCATTTGGTTCACATTGGAAGGTTTGCAATAAGTTACACTGTATAGTGAAGCTGAAAGGCATTTGTGGCATTTACTGTCTCTGCTTTAAATACCAGAAGTATTTGTTTTTTCTCATTTTTATTTGTTAAGTTGTAGACTGTTTAAATCTGCGGCTGGGAGTTGCCAGCCTTTCACAGAGTGCATATAGTTTTATATACATTTTCAGTCCCACTGTGCTAAATATGTTCTTAAAATGTTTGCATTAAGTGTATATATTGTGGTGATGGTGGAAACTAAGGGTATTTGTTTAAAATTATTTGCTACTACTGAAGTTAGTTCTGGATGGTCTAAGTGAATAGAATTCAGAAATTAACAAACCTGTAAATTTAAAAATAAAATACTGCTATAGCATGTTCAAATATTACAGCTGTGTTTACAGAGGATTCTTTTCAAACATGTGTTTAATGTATTCAAATGGATGTCATAGCTGTGTCAAAATGTGGGAGATATGGTCTAAAGGGTTACTCTGACCCTTTCTAAATACCTACCTGGAATCCATTGATCGTCTGACATCACTGCTTCCCGCTCAGTGGGCCAATCAAATGCTTCTCGTGGTGAGGCATTTCATTGGATAGTTTTCACCAGCTTAGAGCACATGCTTACACTCTGGTGAGGGGAGGGAGTTGAAGTAAAAAAAACAAGCACTAATAAGAACTATAGCAGGGTGGAAAGTGCTGAAATGATTTCTACCAACATTACCATTTCTAAAAGCAGGAGTGATCATGGAGTTTATAAATACCAATAACATTTGGTTTAGTTAAAGTGCCAGCTTATTCCGCAGCGCTTACGAATAACAATGTAACAGGAAGTTGAAGACCCTGCTCAAACGAGCCGGGGTATAAAAACAATTATAAGGGTATTGAGGGAGACCGCAAATAGACATGTCGGGAAAGTAGCAGAACTGGAGGTGAGAGTGGAGTGTGGCCCTTTAGGAGAGAGCAAGAGGAAGGTTTGAGCGATAGAAGTTACTCTTGGAGGTCATAAGCATTCCTAAAAAGATGGGTTTTGAGGGACTTTTTTTTTTTTTAAATTCTTTATTTTATTTGTGCATGGAATTTCACATAAAGCGCACCGTGCCACAATAACCAGAGTATGCAGAGTTAAACAAAGGTTTACGTTAGTTAGGCAGTGGAAAAAACTTTGCACATTTTTAAAATTTTTTAAACACTTAACAACGAGTTATATCTAGGTTGATTGTTGGTAAACAAAAGAAACTGGATTAGCGTAAAATAGGCAATAATGGTGTTAGAGAACATTGCAGGCTAGTTGTTCAAGCTTACGTTACTATATTCATGGACTAGGAAGTCCTGCAGAGGGTAGCTTAGGCAAGCTAAGTAGACTGGTATTGTTAGAGAGATGAACCACAATATGCCTTCATTGATATAGGGCACAAGAGTAAATATGAAAGGTCACAGGCAATATGACATACAAAAAGCGAAGGCCATGTCAAAAAGTATTATGGCTGCAGGATTGTGTACAATTTTTATAGGTAGGCATAGGTTAGGTAAGTAATAGTATGTGGTCTAACAGCTGATTCTATCTCATAGCTAACTGTATCAGGCTAAACTGTAAGTACCCAAATAAACTGCTTACATAGTGTAAGTTATGTGAACATGCTAGAGTAATCTGCTTGGGATAGGGCCCATAAATCCCATGAAGATAAAAAGTGGTGACTCGTAGCTGAGAAAGCCACCGGGCCCGGTGACCCTGCTAGGTCACTGTTACTAGTTGCACATATAGAATGGAGAGAGTAAAGAAAAGTGAGAGTGCACCGCGAGCAATTCCCCTGTGTGGATGCTGTTGTGCAAGGTGTTGTGCTGGATCGGAGTTGCCAGTAGTAGGAGCGATGTTGCATACCTACGGGGGAGACAATATATATGTATATAGTGTGAACTAGGAGAAAAAATAAATAAATAAATAAATTATATTCATAAGGGGGGGGGGGAACCGTGGCGGATACCTTCCTCCAATCTAAGGGAGGTTAATGAGCGGTATATGCTCAGCTTGTGAGTGGGTATGTGGGTTTAAGGGCCTTGTGTGGATCGGGCTGCCAGAGTGCGTGGGTCCAATACTGGGCCTGTGATAGGCTGTCTCTCATAAAGTCAGGTCTTGGCTCTGTCCTGTAAGCCCTGGGCGGCCTGTCTGGGTACAAATTCCGCCGTAGTTTCCGGGTTCCAGCCGTGGGTTGGTCGCTGTGCTGCCTCCGGTGCTTCGGTGGGGAGGAGGTGTTGGGGAATGCCCAGTTTCTGCAGGATCGTTTTGGCTTCTTGGAAGTCTCGGATGATGTGAGTTGTAGTCCCATGAGCGACTGACAGGGCACGTGAGGGTCGCCACCTGTAGTTAAGGTTATGCTTCTGTAGGAGGATAGTAAGCGGCCGCAGCTCCCGACGCCATGCCAAGGTGCTGCTGCTCAAATCCGCATAAAAGGTTAGGTCCATGCCTTCGAAGGAGTAAGGTGAGTTGCCGCGTAGTGCATTTAGGAGGGTTGTTTTGTCTCTCCCTTTAACGAATTGTACGATCAAGTCCCTCGTGGCAGAGGTTGGTGCCTGGGAAGGTTTGGGCACCCTGAATATGCCCTCTATCTCTAGTGTTTTGGACAGTTTGGGTGTGAGTAGGGCCGCAAGTAGTCTCCTTACCACGTGCGGGAGCTCCGCTTCGGGTACGTTGTCGGGGACCCCCCCTGACCTTTATGTTATTCCGACGGCGGGAGTCTTCAAGGGCTGCAAAGCGCCTTTCATATGAGCCGTTTAGTGTTCGCAGGTCTCGGACCTCCTGCTGGAGGGTGGTGATCTGCTGTTTGGCTGAGAGTGAGGTGGTTTCTAAGGCTCCTATCCTGCCAGTCAGGCCTTTCAAGTCTTGGCGTATCGTGGCCATGTCTGCCTGGAGGTTCTTTTGTAAATCCGCCAGCAGTTCTTTCAAGAGTGCGGCCGTCACAGGAGCGGGGTCCGGCTGTGTTGTCGGGATCCGCGGCGGGGGAACCGCCATAGCAGGTGTGTAGCCCTCATCGGATCCACAAGAAAAGTCGTCCGAGAGGTCTGAACAATCCCCAGCAATGGCCGCCATCCCAGGCCCTTGAGCGCCACGAGCCTGCCGCCACATCTCTCCTATGTTCATACCCATTCGGGGCGCTTCTTGTCTCGCTTTTTTTGTTTTTTTCCCCATCTGGGTTCAGGGCTCCCGGGAGAGCTGTCGGGCCCTGTTGGTCTGGTCTGGGTATCAGAAAATAGGGTGTTTATCAGCTTTGCGGCCCGGAGCTCCAGACGCATGTGACCGTCCGCTTTGGCAGTCAGACTCCGCCCCCTTTGAGGGACTTCTTAAAGGACTGAGGACTGGCGGAGTGTCTGACAGGGGTAGGCATGAGAAGTCTTGCAGGCGAGAATTTGCAGTAAGCAGCAGACAGGAGAAGGTTACCAGTAGAGCGGAGACATACCTATTAATTAGTGAGGAAATGTAAGAAGGGCTAGAGTTGGTTAGGGCTTTATCGGTAAGGGTTAATATTTTAAATTGACACCTGTAAGGGACAGGAAGCCAGTGTAAAGATCGACAGAGGGGTGAGAGGAGTGACTGGAGAGAAAGATCAGCCTGGCAGCAGCATTCATCAGGTTGTAGGAGGGCAGTACAGCTTCAGGGGAGACCAATTAGGAGAGAATTTCAGTAATCGATATTACTAGAGCATGAACAAGCTCCTTGACAGCATCTTGCCCAAGAAAGGGGTGTATTCAGGCAATGTTTTTAAGTTTGAATCGACAGGTTTTAGCAACAGACTGGACAAGAGGCGCAAAAGCAAGATCAGGAGAAAAAGTGACAGCGAGCTTGAAAGGATGGGGTGAGGCAGGTACAGTCAACCTGCAGGGAGAGTGAAGGAGGAGGATCAGTGTTATGAGGAGGAAAAATAAGAAACTCCATTTTAGAGAGATTGAGTTTCAGAAAGCAGGACATCCAATCAGAGATAGAAGAAAGGCAATTGGTGACACGTTCAGGGGAGGAGAGATATCTGGGTGCCGACAGCATTATGTTTCTTATTAGTGGTAGAGTTTAACTGTTTGAATCTACGTAAAGAAATAAATCTGGGTTAAGCCACACGGTGCAAATATGGATGTCCTCTATGCATTGTGTGTTTTTGCCTTTTTCAGCAGCACCCAAATATTACGCCTTTTAACAATGAACTTGTTAAACAACAGGCTGCTGAATGAGTGCCTTTTACAAAACCTTGTATTTCCTGAATTGTACACAGGACCAGGGAAAGATATATAAACATGTTTAGAATTGTGAGAAGTTAATGAATACAACTTCATAAAAATGCTACTAGTAGAAAACAATTTGTGCAGATTTGTATTCTATATATTTGCACTGCGTTGTCTGCTAGCTTTGAGGTGAGACTGCACTTACCATTCTAGGTACAGACTCTTCCTGCTGGTGATGTGAGTCCCTCCTTTGGTCAATCCACCCAGCCTGTAAGGTATGGCTGAAGGTAAGATTCATGTGATACGACGACTATGTTTCGCTATTTGGAAAGAGACCATGTCCTTATGCAGCAGTCATACTAGATTTGGTTTCTTAAAGCCAGTCACTGTATTTAATGGTTTACAATAACAATGCAAAGTCAACATTCTCTACACCACTAACAAACGTAGGAAAACAAACCAGTATTGGATACAAATTATTTTCTTTATTAGAGAAACATTGGAACTGTACAAAATCCAAGGCCTCTAAAGGAGAGGCTCTTAGAGGACCAGCATATTATATATAGGAAACAAGGTGGAGGTTACGTATAAAGTATAATACCTAGAGATTGTTGCCCCTTACTACACTTTTATACATAAACCCCAGATTTTACAGAAGGCTTTCAGAGCACCATGGAAGCTGTAGTCCACAACAGATGTCTACCCAAATTTACTGAGCAATGTGCCCACTGTATGACAGACGGGTAAACTACACATAGATCACCAATCTGCCAAACACAGGCTGAGGGATGAAATGTCAGTCACTGGTAATAATTCTGTGCACTCTCTTTCAGTTTGATATTGTAACTCACAAGCACACTTTAATTACAGGTTTTAGCAATTAACGTCATGAGAAGATCCTGCTCATTCTAGATCAGGCTGATATCCTTGCATACAGTGCCCCCTGTGCCTTTTGTGGTTGATTAAAACCCTCTAAATCAAAAACTAAGGCCCGACTGTAACTTTCCTGCAGACACACAAGAACTGCAGTTCCTGTCCACCACTTGTGTTAACTAAGATTATCACAGCTGCTAAATTCCCGCAATACAGATTAGATAGTCCATATTAAAGCTCTAACATACCTGGGAACTCCTGCTGTACCATCAGTACATTCCTGGCATGTTCAGTTTTAAATGATACCTTTCGTGGCCACTGGTATAACCATAGTGTAGTGTCCTACCTTAAAATACGATTTCCATGTTACTATTCTGTAAAGGGTAAAGGTATTGCTGCACTATCAGACATGGGGAGAGTAAAGTTTAGTGCAGGAATGACAAACAGTTTGCTCCAGCGCTTGTAGAACTATTTTGGCTGCTCCTGGCTTAAGTTAATACAATGAAATCCGACTAAGCCATCAGTAAAATAGACAATGTGCATTGTAGTGCTTAGCAACGGAGCAAAAAAACGAACCTGAGTTTCTACTGCATAAACCTCATTCTTCAGAAGAAGTGAGTAAACTGCGTTGGGCCCGATAAGTAACCACAACCATGTGGTCCAATTTCTGTGATAGCTGTGCTGTCTGAATAATTGTTGCTAGTATGTGACCAGAAAGTTAGCAAAAATATACAGTCTTGCTTGTGAGACTAAGATTTAAAGCATTATTAAAATGTATACATATTGCACAAGTAAGGTGAATAATTATGGCTATAAAAAATGTCTCCCATTACAACCTAGCTGCAACAAGTCCGGAGATCCGTTGGAAAGAAGAATTGTTATATGCTGTCAAAATGACAATTACAAATAGAACTTTGCACTGGTCATCTCTCGGCTCGGTCTTCCATTACTGCTCCCGGGATTCATACAGAAGTTTGGCTGCCTGTTGAAACAACAGTTACATGTTAAAATACCACATATAACCATAGTGTAGTGTACTACCTTAAAATACCACTTCAAGTTCATTTTTTTTTTTTTTTTTAAATACCCATAAGCCTGTAAAATGGTTGAGTGCTGTGTCAATTGTCTACAGCAATCCACACGTGTCTACAAATTTAATTCTGGGGATGTTTAAATGGCATTAAAGCAAAAACTCACCAATACTCAATTTTGGTTTTCTTGACCAAAGATTAATAAACTTTACCAAGCTGAAATTATGTGAGCTGTTATTGCTCAATGTGCAGTTAGAAGCAATCCAGACAGTTTATATTAAAAAAACTGGTACAATGAAATTAGTCAATTTGCAATTCTTATAAACTGTAGTAGCCGTGATTACTGCACTCACAGAAACCAGGACAGATTTCAGAAATGCTTGCACTGCATGCAGTTTAACAAACATTTCAATGTGATCACAAGGAAAGCGATCTTCGAATAGATAGCTGTTGCTTAAGACAAAATATCACTTGGGAAGAATGAAACCGAAAGTTTAGCCTACACTCTTTTAGTGTACGAGTAACTAATAGGATCAACATTTGGGTTCTGTAGAAGCTGGATGTGTGTTACCTGTCTCAGAGGGTGCTTGAGAAGTTAGAGGGCACAATTAAAAATAAAAAAATTGCCCCATTACTGGAGATCAGTGGCAGGATGCTTGTGTATCAATCACAATGGGGTGTAAGTACCCCTTTAACTCAACAGAAACATTCAGATTCTTCTGCAGGAAGAGACCAAATGTGGTGCAAACACCCAGGTAAGAGAAAATCATTAAAGGACCACTATAGGCACCCAGACCAGATAGGATTAACTTTTTTTTTTTTAAATAAACAGTTTCAGAGAAACTGCTATGTTTACACTGAGGGTTAATCCAGCCTCTAGTGGCTGTCTCATGGACAGACGCTAGAGGCGCTTATGTGCTTCTCATTGTGAAAAATCACAATGCTTTCCTATGAGACTGGCTGAATGCGCGCGCGGGGCTCCTGCCACGCACGCGCATTCAGCCAATGACATCGATAGGAAGGAGAGGAGGAGGAAAGCTCCAAGCCCGGTGCTGGAGAAAGGTAAGTGTTTAACCCCTTCCTCTCCCTAGAGCCCGGCGGGAGGGGGACCCTCTCAGGGCACTATAGTGCCAGGAAAAAAAGTCGTCCTTTAAGGGGCATAACCCCTGATACATTTCAACAAGCTAACCAAAGAGTCAAATCTCCAGAGATTACCACTACTATAAAAAAACACTTATTTTAACGATACAATTAGAGATAATTTGATTATAGTCTTTTAGTAATAACTGGACAACACTTCTACATATACACTATTGTGAAAAAAATATAATAAAGTGATTTAAAGTAAGAGGGAATCTCTATAGAGTACTAAGCTTGATATCATACATACATGACAAGTTACTCTGTATATGAATACATTTCACAATATAACAGAGGATATGTCTTTAAAGATAACCACAACTCATATTGAGACACATTCGATACTGAGCTACTTGTAGTTATATTAGCACACTAGGGGGGTCTCAGTAAACAAAAGATTAAACAGCACTGTGGTCCTCAGGTGTGGCATATGCCAAACCACTAAAGTGGTTATAGTACCAATCCCACTCTCTTTCCTTGGAAACCTAACAGCACCAGCTATCTATACCATAAAATAGTTCACTCTTGGTAATTGGCTTTTAGATTTCTACGGTATTTATTAGATCTACATAGGGGGAGGTTTAAAAGGCCTGGCTTTAGCTATATTGTCTATTAAATACATGTTGCTGGCTATCTTGGACCCCTCCAATGTATTTGACTGTTTTGCATCATACAAGTGCCACTTGTTGCTAGTAGCAAGGAATAGACTTTTTGCACTAGATTTGCAGCCTAATTAATACCATCTAAAAAGCTAATCTAAAAGCCAGTTACTAAAAGTGAACTATTTTATGGTATAGATAGCTGGTGCTGTTAGATTTCCAAGGAAGGAGAGAGTGGGATTGGTACTATAACCACTTTGGTTGTTTGGAATATGCCACAACGGAGGACCACAGTGCTGTTTAATCTTTTGTTTGTTCAGGAGACCCCTAGTGTGCTAATATAACTACAAGTATCTCAGCCTTGATCGCTCAGTATCTAAGGTGTCTCCATATAAGGAGTTGCTGTTATCTTTAATCCCTTAAGGACCAAACTTCTGGAATAAAAGGGAATCGTGACACGTCACACATGTCATGTGTCCTTAAGGGGTTAAAGACATATCTTCTGTTAAATTGTGATATAAACGTATTCATATACAGAGTAACTTGTCATATGTATGATATCAAGCTTAGTAATCTATAGGGATTCACTTCTATTTTAATTCATATTTGTTTTTCACATTATATATTTTTTCACAATAGTGTATATGTAGAAGTGGAGTCCAGTTATTACCGTACTAATAAAGACTATAATCAAATTATCTCTAATTGGATCGCTATTGTATTGTTAAAATAAGTGTTTTTATACTAGTGGTAATCTCTGGAGATTTGACTCCATCTCTTTGAACAAACAAACACCCACCCAGGTAAGTTGCTATAAAACCACAGTTCGACTACTTACTGTAGGACAGTTCCAATACACTCCTGGCACCATAGCTATTACAATGAGCTGTAGTGGATATGGTACTTAAAGTGTTCCTTTAATACCATGTCTGCTAATCTATAGCCATATTTGGTTTGACACATCACTGATTTTTGCCCAAGAGCCCTGGAGGCTTACAGACAGTTACAGCAATAAAGATTCAATTGGAGATTTATTCACTTCAATAATGATGTAACATTCTGTGAAATGGCAGGGAATGGCATGATCTACGGCAGAGTTTAAGTAGTGTGTTACCTTGTGCATTGCTGCCAGCCACGAAGCAGACATCTTTTTGTTACTATTGAAGTCGTCACTTGTGGTAAACTTCATCTGCTTCAAATAGTCTGAGCCGGGGGCTTTGTACTGTAGCAGCATACCGGTGGCACGACTATTGCCCCCTGTGTGAAAAGAGTAATTATAGCAGCCTTAGGAAAGGGTTGGCGGAAGATAGAAGCAGACATGTATCATTGTGTAAGAATTATTGCTCTGAAATCACTGCTTCCACCATAACATCACACGGCGTATCGTAATCATTTATACATTTGGACAAGTTATAAATCACAGTACAGGCAAAATAGTTTTACATGATCCATAGTACAGATTTCCAAAATGCATTCACAATGTGCTATGCGAGTCTGGGGGTGGAGAAGCTAGATATGGTAAATGTGAGAAGAGGCAAGAGGTGCTGCCAATAATCGGTCACGGAGAGGAACATCTAATGAAAGCTAAAGTAATTCTCTAAAACATTGGGCTAAAGTAATGTAGCTTTTCCCAACTTCTTAGGTGGCAATGCTCTGTTATAGGAAAGGGAACACCAAACCAAATATGGCACAGGGACCATGGTGAAGGATTTCACAAGTTGCCATCTCCTTTCGTTGCACAGCACCCATTGTTTCTCCATAATGACAATCTACACACAATTGGGGTAAACAAGCCCATGACTTTGCGCTATATCTCCATCACCCAGACTCCAGCCCATGATGACATGGAAAGTGCAGAATTATGACATCACATGAGGTTTACAGATTCAGGCACTATTCACCCATAACAGACCAGGTAGCAGGCAAAAAACACAGTCTGAAATGAAGGAGGAGGACACCACCAACACAAATCAATGCTGCAGATAGTACCGCGTTATGAAATTAAGATCTAAAACAATAATGCCGTTTAAAATAAAAAAAGTTAATGTTAAGAATCCAATTGAAACTTGAAAACAAAGAGCATTCACCTCAATCGACTATCAAATCAGTGTCAACAGAACATGCAAACAAGCAGGCACCCCACATGACTTCTGCTAACCTTCAGTGATGCACTGGCTCTCCAACAGGCTGGTGTAAGTATGAATATCTTTGTACATCAAAGCAGCAAGTGAGCAGTGAAAAGAGAAACACACATTCACAAAGAGCTGAGAACTGTCTGTTCAAGTGATAAGACAGCAATTGGCACAGGGGAAATGATAAAATCTGCTCCTTTCTTACAGACCTAGAGAGGCCAAGTAGGTCAATGGTCAGCTGGTTAGTCATGAAACTGACCATCTGATTATCTGGAGTTAACAGCATCCAGGAATAATCCAGAAACATGGGAACGTCTGCCAGGGGTATTTGCTATACCAGATTGAATTTGCTAAAATGTGGAGTTTACTGCGAGATACAAAGCTTGATTTACTCAGTTTATTTTATCCCCCCCCAAAACAAAACCACACCCACAATTGGCCAGACATAATGGTCACTAGTATGTATTTACTACATGGCCCTACTTCTAGTAGGAATTCTCATTCACTGTGATCCTGCGAAAACAATCTATAAAATAAATAAAAAGCAGGCCTTTCAATTCTATGAAATTCTGCCAACACTAAAAGTTACACACTAAACTTAAGTTTGAGGAATTGTCAATTTAAAAGAAACAGCATAGGGTCGGGAACACAAACATGTATTCCCAAGCCTTTAGCATTAAAACCACCACCATCTAGTGACTCCTGCCCCCCCTTGCTTCCTTAAATATTGTATTCAAGTCTGCAGCTGCTGCTGATCTGGCTGCTAGGCTGACATCAGAAGTGGTGGCCTGATCCAATCACAATGATTCCCCATAGGATTGGCTGAGACGGTCAAGGAGACAGATCAGGGGCAGAGCCAGCATGATTCAAACACAGCCCTGGCCAATCAGCATCTCCTCATAGAGATGAATTGACTCAATGAATCTCTATGAGGAAAGTTCAGTGTCTGCATGCAGAGGGAGGAGATACTGAAAGGCAGTGCTGCTTACTCTGCAACACTGCCCCAGGAAGCACCTCTAGCACCCATCTGAGGAGTGGCCAGTGGAGTTATCACTAGGCTGTAATGTAAACACTGCCTTTTCTCTGAAAATATAGTGTTTACTGCAAAAAGCCTGAAGGGAATAACTCTACTCACCAGAACAAATACAATAAGCTGTTATTGTGACTATAATGTCCCTTTAAAATCAGAATAACTCTGCAAAACACATAAGGGTCTTGGCTAATTTCTCCAGTGCAAAAACTCTGAATTCCCCACTAGCTCTCAGATGGCAAAGTTGTCCAGCTTGTTCTATTCTCCTCTGTTTTGTAGACATTATCTATGTAACACATTAAAAGCTGGGAGTTCAAATCCTGCCCAACATATCTTTCTAACTGTGTGCCAAAAGCAGTTGTCTGCAATGTTTTCCTTATCATAAAGATCACTTCAGCACAAATCTGATAAATGTTTCAGAGAATTCACTCATTTACATGTTGCAGGAAGACTTGTCAAGGACAGTCTTCAAATTCTTTAGGGAATTTTATTTATTTAGGATGCAAAGTGCTGCAGACCTTACGATTTTATAGTAAACTATAAAAATAGCGTTTTGTGCTGTATTATTTCTTAGTGTGTGTTCTGTGTATTACTTCGACACAAACACAATACAATTATTGCTGAAGACAAAAAAAAGGGACACACCAGGCACCCAGAACGCCTTGTCTCAATGAAGTGGTCTTGGTGCAGTGTCCCTGCTACATTAGAGGGTTAAATCCACCGCTAGTGGTTGTCTTACTGAGCGCCACTATAGACACTTCCATGGCACAGGCTGCATAAAACGGTCACGTGATGTGGGAGCACGGCCCTAATGCTGTAGTGTTCCTATAATGATAACCATAAGGCACACAGAATTAAGACAAACTCCATGAGTCAGTGTGTAACTTGCAGTCAGACCAGGTCACTGACCATTTAAACAAGTTGTTTGCTCTGAGTTCATAGCACAAAGCACGGTCTCTCACTGCAGTTGTGAAGGTAGTGAGGGAACTTTTCCAACTTTATAATAAAAAGAAGAAAAAATAGCAACCACAATGCAGTGAAAATATATTATATATTATATAATATATATTCACACAAAAAATAAAGGGAACACAAAAATAACATCCTAGATCTGAATGAATTAAATATTCTTATGAAATACTTTGTTCTCTGCATAGTTGAATGTGCTGACAACAAAATCAGACAAAAATTAAAAAAATGGAAATCTAATTTTTCAACCCATGGAGGTCTGGATTTGGAGTCACACTCAAAATGAAAGTGGAAAAACACACTACAGGCTGATCCAACTTTGATGTAATGTCCTTAAAACAAGTCAAAATGAGGCTCAGTAGTGTGTGTGGCCTCCACATGCCTGTATGACCTCCCTACAACGCCTGTGCATGCTCCTGATAAGGTGGCGCATGGTCTCCTGAGGGATCTCCTCCCAGACCTGGACTAAAGCATCTGCCAACTCCTGGACAGTCTGTGGTGCAACATGACGGTGGATGGAGCAAGACATGATGTCCCAGATGTGCTCAATTGGATTCAGGTCTGGGGAACGGGCGGGCCAGTCCATAGCATCAATGCCTTCGTCTTGCAGGAACTGCTGACACACTCCAGCCACATGAAGTCTAGCATTGTCCTGCATTAAGAGGAACCCAGGGCCAACTGCACCAGCATATGGTCTCACAAGGGGTCTGAAGATCTCATCTCGGTACCTAATGGCAGTCAGGCTACCTCTGGCGAGCACATGGAGGGCTGTGCGGCCCCCAAAGAAATGCCACCCCACGCCATTACTGATCCACTGCCAAACCGGTCATGCTGGAGGATGTTGCAGGCAGCAGAACGTTCTCCACGGCGTCTCCAGACTGTCACTTCTGTCACATGTACTCAGTGTGAACCTGCTTTCATCTGTGAAGAGCACAGGGGGCCAGTGGTGAATTTGCCAACCTTGGTGTTCTCTGGCAAATGCCAAACGTCCTGCACGGTGTTGGGCTGTGAGCACAACCCCCACCTGTGGACGTTGGGCCCTCATACCACCCTCATGGAGTCTGTTTCTGACCGTTTGAGCAGACACATGCACATTTGAGGCCTGCTGGAGGTCATTATGCAGGGCTCTGGCAGTGCTCCTCCTGTTCCTCCTTGCACAAAGGCGGAGGTAGCGGTCCTGCTGCTGGGTTGTTGCCCTCCTACAGCCTCCTCCACGTCTCCTGATGTACTGGCCTGTCTCCTGGTAGCGCCTCCATGCTCTGGACACAAACACAGCAAACCTTCTTGCTACAGCTCGCACTGATGTGCCATCCTGGATGAGCTGAACTACCTGAGTCACTTGTGTGGGTTGTAGACTGTCTCATGCTACCACTAGAGTAAAAGCACCGCCGGCATTCAAAAATGACCAAAACATCAGCCAGGAAGCATAGGAACTGAGAAGTGGTCTGTGGTCACCACCTGAAGAACCACTCCTTTATTGGGGGTGTCTTGCTAATTGTCTATAATTTCCACCTGTTGTCTATCCCATTTGCACAACAGCATGTGAAATTGATTGTCACTCAGTGTTGCTTCCTAAGTGGACAGTTTGATTTCACAGAAGTGTGATTGACTTGGAGTTACATTGTGTTGTTTAAGTGTTCCCTTTATTTTTTTGAGCAGTGTATATTTTAATTTTTTTAAATTTTTTTTTTAATCTGCATTAAAACAGTACTTCATCTTTATGGACAGAGCAATCGTATTTCACCTTTTGGCACAACTGAAGAAGCGGCAGTTAGAATATAATTCTGATATCCCTTTAAAGGCCATCTCTTGTTATTACAGCTCACTGTATGCAAGTTCATACGTCTGACCTTTGCATTCAGTCCAGTTGCATAGTAAGAAAAACTAATTAACATTCCAAGAGAGCAACCAAGGACACGTGTTCTCAAACAGTACATGCAGAACTAAACTAAGATGGGGCATTCTGGGAAAAGAAACAAAAATAAAACTTTTTACCAAAAATAAACTCTGCTCTAATTATAATGAAAACATTTGCTGAAACCGCTTTTGAAATAGGATCATATATTTCCTGTAATTTTAGTCCCCGGATAAATCACCATTTTATTGAGCAGGGTCCTCTTCAACCTATTGTTCCTGTAAGTTTTCTTGTAATTGTCCTATTTATTGTTACACCCCCCCCTCTCAAAATATTGTAAAGCGCTACGGAATCCGTTGGCGCTATATAAATGGCAATAATAATAATAATAATAATAATAATAATAATAATTAAAGATGGGAGGTTATTCATTAAACACAAAATTCGAGTGAATTGAAGTCTGAGCTGCAAAAATAGCCTATTCCTGTTTGAGAACTTTGTATCATTATTTTTGCTTAACTTTGCAATTCAAATTTAAATAGCAATTCAATGTTTAGTGAATAGACTTCCAGACTGACATTTTCCCCTCTTCTCTCGCTAATTTGTGACAGCACAGTCACAACACAAGGCATTATTTTTCTGACACTTTGTATAAAGTCACACTTTTTGATGTGATAAAGATGCATGGGGAAATCTAGGCCAGTGTAAAATGTATTTGAGCACAGTTTATTTCGCTATAGCTGTGCCCTTTAGCAAAGTTTAATAAGAACAGAACAAGTTTAACCCATTGTACAGCGCTACCGAATTTGCTGGTGCTATATTAATAATAAATAATATTAATAACCACCAATGGATAACTTACCTCCAGGAGTGAAACCCTCTGTGAGGATCTGAACTGTAGAAATCTGTGCAACTTCTAATTCATAATGGCTTTCTCCATCAAGAAACAAGTATCTGTATCAAGAAAACAGTACCATATTACATGGCTTCTGCAAAATCCATAAAGTGTAGATTTAGGGGACAATCCACTTCAACTTAGAATCAACATTTTATCCCAGGACAGAAAACCATCTTCCTTAATTAATGAGTTCTAGGCAACAAACAAAAATCACAAATTCAGACCAGAACACCAACAGAACTGTCGGTATTACTCGAGATGCACACTGCAAAATGTATTAGACTTCATGTTTGTGTTTATTCTATTAACTGGAAGTTTAATAGCAGTAGATAAACTCCGTTGTTTGGGCTGATAATTGGCAACATACAGCGCACTCTAAAGCCTGGTTCTGGCAGTAATGTTGTAACTGGACGATACTTATCACAGTAGCCAACATGGACTACCAACTTAAAGCTAATAACTAGAACGACTTAATTCAAACACAAAGCTAAGCAAGTATGAATAATATCTTCTAGAAACAAGTTCTGGTTTTGGGGCACTTGCAGTCGGCACCTGTGGTTGTTGGAAAGTCGACACACCATGGTTTCAGATTTCTCACATGATCCCTGGGTAACTGAGAATGTTGCACCTGGAGGGGGGAGAAAATTAAATAAAATTTAACAGAATAAGGTTCCCATTTTCATGTTTGCTAGAGTCATTTAATGCAGATCACTTTATTCTGGTCAGAGATCGATATATAGAGAGGATTATACCACCTTTCAAAAAGCATCTGGAAAATAGGTCTACAATGAATATAATATTTAAACACTCATGTGAGATACAGTTTTAAAAGACTACACAAAACACCAGTTCAGAAAGGGCTCTTTAACCATTTGGGTGATTAAAAAATAAATAAAAACGTAATCCTATCCTATGGAATGTGTGACAAGACAATTCGCCTAAATAGTGAGAAAAAGACCCTTACACCAGAAAGATAGGCTCCTGATTGGTTGACCCTCTTCCTGGTTTGGGAAGGGTTTGACAGCTGTTTATGGAACCTTAAAGTTGAGTTTTCTTTGAAATGTTAGATATGGAAATATATTAATTTTTTTTATGTTTTATTCTATTTATTACTCCTCAAATTTGTAATTGAGGTGTCAAAAACTAAAAAAATATATATTTATAATCAGAATTATAATGTAGTTGTTGGCTATGCAGTAGACTCATCAGGAATAACACTAGTACAGTAAATTACACTTTCCAAGTGAGGTCTAATTCAAGCAAAACTGCCATAGTCCGTGTGAACATGTTAAAATTGAATAGAATAATAATCTGGATCTGCTCTATTGATTAGACACTCAGATCGTCCTTCACACTGCAATGAATACCATGTCCCTTTAGGCAATAGTTATGTTGAAAAGGGTACAGGAATTAATTACCACTCCCGTATTTTAGGGTTATATTAGAGCAAAGACTTTTTTTGCTTCGCAGGATTAATAATGTCACCCAAGGACGTGATTTATCCTGCATTTTATTTTGCACCTCATTCCATGACTGGCAAAGCAATAAAATTAAGAACAAAAATGCAAGGAACTGGGACACTATTAACTAGGTGCTACACGATACACCATAATACATCTCTCTCCAGTATGGTTTATACAGATCAGATCCTTTTGGAGGACCCATACCAACAGGTTTTCAGCACAGTTTACTTGTTTTATGGTGACAGCACACAAGACAAATAAATGAGGTTATTTAGTCCTTTCCCAGACAGGCAGAAATAGCCCAATAGATTCACTCATTCTCTGTGTTTCTACGATGAGGACAGGTGTTACCTGCATAGTATTGTGACCCATGTAGTGGTAGCAGGAATATTCCTAATTTTTATCTAAATGCAGGAGAACTGGACATCTAGAGCAAATAAATACATTTATAAAAATAAAAAGTTTTTGAATCACAGAAACCTGTGTACTTACCATCCATCAACACCTTCAGCTGGCGGTCATAGAATTCCATTTCCTTCTGTGAAATGACGGAGCATTCTCCGCACTGCCGGACGGGATCTACAAAGCACATGCGTGGCAGAGGCACTTTCTTACTGCAGCATTTGTCGCAGAAGCATTTTCCGCATCTCCGGCAGTGGTGCTAGAGACAGACATTTTTACATTAACAGTGTTATAGCATTTGGCTCCAATGTGTCCTTCACCATTATAGAGTGACTAACGGATTGGTAGACTAGGACAAACCAAACACTGTGAGAGCATTAGAATCTTCACCCTATGACAATCTCCTACTGGCTGCATTATCTGCAGTAACCAGCCCACCTTCCCTTACATTTTATATGAAACTAGTGTCATGCTCTCCTAACTATCTCCTCCAATATACCAATCAGTTATCCCTATAGAAACATTTTCCAGTCTTTTTCTTCCCATATTCTGCATCTGCAGATTGCTTTACTCAACCTCACCGCCTTAATACTGTGAAATTGCTTCAGCTACTTGTCTTTGTGTTTCTGCACTGTACTTTCTTAGACAGACTGTTTAACCAACACTGCATTAATGGAGGACACTGGGCTGTCCCACCAGATTACTGCTGAAAAAATATTTAGACTTTTTTGCAATTTAATGGGCAAAAGATTTCTTAACAAATGTATATATAGACATACATACACACACATATTGAAGAAACTGTGTTACATGATGCATCTGTCTCTAGTAGGTAAAAGGACACTAAGCACCACAACCACTTAATCTCATTGAGCTGGTTATGGTGCCTGGATTCCCTTGGAACTGTTAAACTGTTTAACACTGGATGATGTTTTCCAAGCACCCGCTGCCTGGTCTCTCTCTCTACTGCTCGGACTAACGTTTCCACACTAGCTAAGTAGTGATTGGCTGAGTGTCAGCTGAGCTCACTCACCGCTGCTCACCAGTTGTATTTCCTGGTAAGGAATTAAGCACTACTTTACCCAGATGTCCCACAAGGACCAGAGCCACAAGTCCCAGGGACCACTCATTCAGAGTTAAACCATTTAAGCATTCGTTATCATTGAACTTTATTATGGTGCCAGATAACTCCAGGAATCATAACCACTTCAACAAGATGAAGTGTTTATGGTGCATAGAATGACCCTGTGAAGTCTCCCTACCTTTTACTGTGAAATACAGATTATTTACTAGTTAAGAGTGATTGACAGCTGGAAGGCAGTAAGGAAACACTGTTGTGTGTGTGCACTCTATTGGACATGTCAGAGCCTTAGACTGTTTGAGGAAAACATCTAGTCCAATTATAGAACTCACACATGCTCAGTCTGGTCATAGAATTGATCCGTGATGTCACCCATTCACTTATGCTGGGTGATCTAGCTTGGGTATCAGATGAGGTTGTGAATGGACAACATTCAAACAGTCCACTCTTAATAAATAAGTAATAAAGAGAGGTTTCTAGCAGGAAGGCAAGCATTTATAAATTAATTGATATTCATGTACTGAAAACGTAACATTAAAATTCAGATCCCAATAACATTAGGAATGCTCTTACCTTACGGTTTATGAAGTCAAATTTTGCTTCGCAATGCATGCATCGTGGGCACTGAGCAAAGAAAAGAGATTGAGAGGAATTGTATATATCAAAAGGATTTTATAGTGAAGGATGCATTTACATTTTCAGTGTTTCTGTGATACTAATATTATAAACCCAGGAAGGAAGATTGAATGAGAACACTCGCTGGGAGCTCAACCTGGAAGCCCAATTACTACAGAAATTAATGAATAAATATATATATTGCAAAACTAAATTGTATCAGAAAATAACATGAGTGCCTACTGCAGCTACCTTGTATACAAAATAAATAAAGAAATGGAATGCAGGGAGAAAACCTCAATATGTATTCTTATAGAAACATTTGTGGTTTAGAATATAAACCACAATTACATGTGAAAACAACATATTATATACCGGTATGTAATAAATACATGTTGTAGACAGACCTCTTCTTCCAGATCACAGATGGATAATATATAGGGAATTAACAATAAAACAATGTATGGTGTAGTGATTTATTACAATGTAATTAAAGAAATTAAAACTCTCAAACAAATATGCACGCCGAACAGATAATGTGTGCTAAAGCACATTCGCCCCAGTAAAGGTAATAACCTCCCGATAAGTCTGCCAACATGTAGCCAAGGTTTCCAGGATCCCTGCGCTCGAGACGACAGAAACTAGACTTGAGTCACTAGCTAATAGAGTTCTAATCTATGGTATGTCTTTTTAAATTCATATTCAGACAGGAAAAATAAGAAGCTAAATAGATTATTATTAGGCAATTCTGCTTTACACCCAGCAATTATAAATGGCAATCAGAACGGTCGCCCAGAGATTCCACTCTGATAACTGTGCGATTAGAGGAAGCGGAGAGAAGCGAGTTACAGAGATTATCCAACTTTTGTCAATTAGCCACCGCATGGTGCCCATAGAACTCCATGAATTGGGAAAATGTGGGGATTAAGAAGGTGAGGTTATTATTGATAGCAATAGTCAAGCTTGGAATGTCCCTTTACTACAATTCTGTAAAGTGGATTAATAGTTTCCCTAGAAAACATTTGTATTCACCACTTGTCTCATTTTTGACACATAACTTTATTTCCCTGATCGTACCTCACTGGCAGCTCATTTTTGGGGTTTACGTCTGTGAAATTAGTTTTACACCTAGTGAACAAACCAGGAAAAGGTAGGAATCCCTGAAAGCGCAATGCATACATGCGTTATATGATATAATGTAGTGATCAGAGGCAGCCACTAGTAATATCAGCAGGGATCACAAACAGACACCACAAGATACACTAACCATTGTGCCCAGGTGAGGTATACCTGGGGTTATGGTGACAAGTTTCATTTTGACTTTCTTTGGGACTTTATGAGGTGCATCAGAGACCCCTTTATAAAGAGTGAGCAAATGGTCAATGTCTATTACACATATGCAAATAGCCAAAATAGACCCTATTAGATCACTGAATATGTGATGTGACGATGTGGAATGATTGTTGGTGCCGGACATGGGTTATTAAAGTATCTCAGAAGCTATAGACCCCCCTCCCCCCGCCCCTCTATAGTTTATAGAACAAAGTGAAAAACACAAAACCATCTTCTTACGGTGCTACTAGTGTAAGTTGTCAAATCATTTGCAAACCTTGGGTCCACCAGGCGTCAGACACCTCCTCTGCATGGAGCTATCCCAGCATTGTAGGACTTAGATCATTAGCTGGGAGCACTCAGCTGACACAATTAGCCAATAAGCTGGGCCTGCACACAGGTTACAACTCTGCCATAAACAAAATAAATCCACGGATCCATCGTGCAGTAAGTCAGCGATCCTAGACGGTGGTGATTTATATGTATTTTCTAGGTAATATTAGCCTCTAGTCAACCGAACTTCATTTAAATGCCACCACCTAACTACTTGTTATTGCTGACCATGTGCATCTGTTGATGGTTACTTTTTACCCATTTTGTAGTAGGAAAACATAGAATGTCACAAAAACCACCATCTCTGACTGGGTCCACATGCATGACTGAGTTCAATCGATTACAGTGGATTCCATTGTCACCAGATCTGGATGTAGAGGACAAAGGGTTTTACCAGATAAATACTCAGACAAGTCTTCTGAACCAGCTGCTCCCCTGCCAACATGGACCAAAATCTCTCAGGAATGATTCCAGCACTTTGCCATAAATAAGGCCTGGCTACCTACCCACGGTGATGTGCTCATACTACAATCTGTGACCTACAATCATCCAGACCATTCTATTATATTGCATAGATTAGCCTAGTCAACCCTCTCTTGTTTTTACATTTGTTCTCATCTCCTCCTGAATACTAGCCGATGAACTGTGAAAGGCACAAAGCTTGTTTCCTTAAAAATAAGATGTGGATTGTCTGTATGCTCACTCTAAATAACACCTCTGCACTTGTTACCTATTTTCGCCACACCCGGTGCTCAAGCCGACAAAGATGTCACTCACAAGTGCTGATTATCATGATATTATGTTACTATTATTGTATTATACCATTTTAGATAGCGTGTAGATTCAGCGAATTGTGTAGCCATATTATTTTATGAAGCGCACAGACAAGATAGGTTTCAGTTAAGCGTGCGACCCCGTAATACCCCAAAAAGTGTCAGTATGTATACTCCAAATGCATAACTCGTCTGCTATATCTTGTAGATGACAAGTTGGTTTTACTCGTGTTATCTCTATACTACAATAGAACATGTGCAATATGACATGACATGACATGCCAAACAACTGTAACTAATTGTTGACCGATTCACTGGCAATAGCGGTTGTGGCACTGCTTGATTCTATGTATTTTTTCTTGCACGCCAAAAATAAAGAATTGACAAATAAATAGGGCAGGGTCATCCTACATACTCTGCCTAAAACAGCAGCTCCCTTTTTTTAGCTAAATAACAGAAACAGCATGGTGTGCATAAAACCAGCTGACACGGCACAGCCCAGGAGAAAATGTCAGCTGACTAAGCAAAAGTGTCAAACTACATGAAGTGTGACATCATATCCCTGTGGCAGGAGGGATTCAGGAGAGAACATGAAGCACAGAATGAACAATCACATGCAGACAATTCCAACCATCAAAATAAAACTAGAGTGGGAAAATGAGAACACCGAATATAGGGATAACTACAGACCCCACAAACAAAGTTATTGTATCAAAAACAGGCTGCGCCAAATATAAAATTGGTACATAAAATGGAGTATAAAGGGGGCGGAGCAGACTGCCGAGTCGCATGGACGTGTGCTAGCTAAGCTCCTCCAACTCGGAAAGCCAATCCATCGCCATCGGGCACTAAACATTCAAAATGGGACACTCAAAACTTTCCAATGCAGGGCATCAACCCTCAGGCAAGACCCCTGCAGGAAAATCCGGGGCTCTGACTAAATACTTTTGAGATACAGCAGAACATCCACCTGACCCGGTAGGCCTCAACATGGCGCTGGACTCACCTTCTCCCTGCTCCACACCGTCGAGCCCCTCAGGATCTGATGGCTCAGCTCACCCGGTAGACACACATCAGGGATATACTTAGAGCACTTCCCTCAAAACAAGATTTGGCCCTTATGCTGAACAAATTAGAGGCCTCATTCCAGATCAAATTGGATGCTATAGGGGCAGACTTCCAACAGACTAAACAAAGAGTCTCATCCCTAGAAGATGACAGAGATACAATGCAGGCGCAAATCAGAGTGCTCCAAGAAACTGTGGCAGCACAAAACAACCAATTCTCAATAATGCAGTGGTCACTCGACGATCTGGACAACAGGGGACGGTGCAACAATCTGAGGGAAAAAGGCCTCCCCGAAACAAATCACCAACACCTTCCTGAGGTACTCCAGGAACTCTTCAATCTCATTTTGGGCCGACCCGCAGACACTCCAGTGGCGTTAGATAAGGCCCACTGAGTCCTGCGTCCGCAAGGCACCCCTTCCGAGATGCCCAGAGACGTGGTCTGCAGACTTCATTACTATGAGTGTAAAAAGAAAGTGCTGGAAGCCCTGCGACACTCACAGTAGCCACTTCTCTATCAAAATTGATTGAAGTTGCACCAGCAGAATGCGATGTAATAACCCACTTACCCTCCCCCTCCTCCCTTGCCCCTTCCCCACTCACCCCAGCCGGGTTTAGTACTGTTAGTCATATAATATACAATAGTTACTTTAACTGTTACTCAGTGTCTACTGCAGTACTGTTACGTGTAAGGTTGTTCCCTTTCATCCCTTTCCCCCTTAGGACCTCCTTCCGCACCCTTTTCCCACTAAAAACAAACCAATAATAAATGTATATAAAAAAAAATAATAAAAAAATCCTGTTGTGGGGTAGCCCTTATCCGATTCACCATTACATTATAAGCCTATATCCTTGAGGGTTAGGATGTGGGGTATTGCCCAGTTGGAGGCTTCAGGGCACCACACTTTTCCCTCCCCCTAGGTTAATAGCGGACTCACAGGCTAAGCCTACTCACCTAGTCCTTTACCGCTGTAAATCTACCTGACATCCATCCCCCTTCCTCCTCCCCTCCCTCTCTGACACTTGCTGCTTTGTCCACGGGTTTCAAAGTCTCTCATCTGAATCAATGTTTAGTTTATTTTTATCTACTTGTTTTTGTTACTGAATGCTGGACAGGCTACTCCTACCCTGAATTCTGCACAACTACTCTTTGAGTACCTCCGCTATATACACTGGTACAAAGGTTTAACATAATTGTCCCAAACTCACTAACAAGACATCCCCTCATGCCTCTACGGACCTCACCACATGCCCATCTGAAGTCGGCGGGACCACCTACCTAGCCCCTCTCCATATTCTCGTGACACGCCACAGGCCATACCTAATACTTTCCCTTTCAAAGACATTGCCCCACACATACTCATCCTAATCTGAATACTTGGATTGGCTTTTGAGAGCCAAACCGCTACAGACTTGCATATTTACCTTCCCTCGGTGGAGCTATACAGTTCCCCTGAACACACACCCACTGCACACCAGACAAAGAGACCCATTAGCTCCCATTCCAAGTCTGAGAGACCTATCCAAGGTGCACATTTGATACCCGGGTGGCCCGGTTAAACCATCAAGGGTACGCCACCTAAGGATACCCCCAGCAGTCTACATCCCTTGCTGTTCACACACAGTAACTGTAGGCAGTATACCTTTCTGTACATAGTTAAGACGGTTGGTTTTTCTTCCTTTTTTTCTTCTTCCTCCCCCTATAGACTCCCACTCATTATTCCCGACTGGGGAAAAAAACAGAGCGGGACCTACCTCACAAACATATTCCCTAATGGCCAATGTACGTATTGTTACATTTAAATGTTAGGGGCCTAAACACCCCTGAGAAATGTTCCCTAACACTTAATGAACTACACAAACTAAAAGGTAGACATTGCCTTCCTGCAAGAGACACACTTTAAGAAGGATGCAGCTCCCACCCTTCGAAACATAAGTTTCCCAACTGGATACTTTAGCAATTTCACTGACACCAAGGCTAGAGGGGTGGTGATCCTGTTATCAGCCCATGTGCCCTTTACACACTCTGCTCATAAGACAGATGACGCTGGCAGGCTGCTGCTAGCCAATGGCCAAATTGGCCAGACTACAGTCACACTAGCAAACACATACCTCCCCGACTGACACCAATATAAAACGTTCAGAAAACATCTCAAAGCCATAGAACAAGTCAGTGAGGGTATTCTAATCCTTGGAGGAGACTTTAACCTATCTCTAGACTCACTAATGGACACGATGTCCCACACAACAATGTATCAAACGTCTGCACGTAAACAAATGGCAAAATTGCTGGGCCGTGCACAACTTTATGCCTGTTGGCGCACCACTCACCTGACCGACAAAGACTTCTTTCTTCTCGCCTGTCACGCAAACATTCTCTAGACTGGACATTATCTTCCTCCCACACAGATTCCTCCACCTGGTACAATCTGGTAGTTATGGTTCGATCACGTGGTCAGACCATGCGCCCCTGTCTCTTGCCGTACAAATACCTACTCTCCCACAAAAAAAAAAAAAAAAACACACGTTCCAGTGGAAACTGAACGACCTTCTCCTTAACGATGCTGAAGTAGTCTCCCACCTTAGAGATTCCTTACAAAATACTTTACCACCAACACAACCCCCTCCTCACCTTCCCCCATCACGTGGGAAGCACACAAATGGAAGCTCACATAGCACTCATCCCCAAACCCAGTAAGGACTTGACCAATTGTGGTAGCTATCGCCCGATATCCCTGATAAATAGATTTGAAAATATTTACAAAAATACTGGCCAACCATTTGATACCCATGCTCCAAACCTTTATCCACTCCGACCAAGCTGGGTTCATCCCCAATAGGGAAGCTAAACACAATGCCACTAAACTTCTGAATTTGATATACATTGCAAAACGCCTTCCGACTGATAGCCTCACACGCTCAATTGACGCGGACACTTCTGATTGCTACCCTGCGGAACCTAGCTGTACCCTCTCCCCCCCCTTCTTTTTATTCTCATCTTAGAACCCTTCCTGAACAGAATCAGGGAAAACCCAGAAATCAGAGGCTTACAAATACAACATGCAGAATATAAAATATCAGCATTCGCAGATGACCTTCTCTTCACTATACAATCTTCCGACACTTCACTGCCCCCTCTCTTGGAGGAAATGTCCTTATATAACAAACTTTCCAACTTCCAAGTCAAATCTTATCACTACGAATTGCTCACCATATGCACACACACACACACCTACAAACAATGTTTGCCTTCACACAGGCAGACAAGGCCATCACCTACCTTGGAGTGCGCCTTTCAGCGGACCTACCCTCAATTTTTTATTTAAACTACGAACCACTGTTCCAATCCATCTCTAAAAGACTTACAGGCTTGGCACAAACCGCAATTCTTCTGGCTCTGCAGAACAAACATTCTCGAAATGAACACTCTCCCTAAGATACTTTATCTGTTTCAAACCCTGCCCATAGCCATACCAAAGTCCTTTTTTACCAAGCTCAGACAACTCTTCACCACTTTCATCTGGGCACAAAAACAACCAAGAATCCCATATGAGGTCCTGACCAGGCACAAGTCCTGTGGCGGACTGGGTCTCCCCCACATGGAACGATACTATAAGGCGGTCATGCTGTTTAGAATACATTTACCCACCATCTCGCCAGTTGGAAAATTCTCGAAGGGCTCTATGTTCCCTCTCCACACAATCCCGTGACAAAGAGCGAATCCCTCGACATTGCTCTCCTGCCACACCACACATCCCACGCTTAGGAACTGGGCAAGAATATGTGGGGCAGATAACATATCCCCTCATTCTTCCCCCCCCCCCATACCAGATCACCCACAACCCACTCTTCCCACCAGGACTGCAAGCCATAACCTACCAACGACTCCAACAAACACGTGACATGCCCTACCTGACACTAGGCTTTATACTAGAGGGCAACTCTGTAAGGACCCTCTATAGCCTGACATGACCAGATACCCCAAACATGATGCAAATATTTCAATTCGCACAGGTGACCACTTCCTACAGGCCAATCCCAACTTGCTGAAGGGTTCTCACACTCTGTCCGACTTAGAGATACACAGCAAGACCCACAATGTTAAAACGAGACCGCTCTCGACCTTCTACAAACTCCTCCACGCTGTCCACACTAACCATTTACCCCCCCTTCACGGAATCCTGGTCCAAAGACCTTAATATTCAGCTCACAACACCCCAATGGCAGACTGTTTTCCCACAAATACACAACATCAGTCTGCACCAAAATACAGGAAAGTGGCTATAAGAGAATATCCAGGTGGCACTAGTCTCCATCCAAAATACACATACAAAATCCAAAATACACCGTTGATTCCCAAACACACTGGATGTTTATTGGAAGTGCTCTCAACCTCTGGCAGAACCAAACATTCACACGCTATACTCAGCGTATCCTTGGGCACGGGAGTACTCCATGGGTACACGTGATCTCACATGGGCCATGTATTACACAATTGCACGTAAAGGGTTCCTGAGAATATGTTAAATATACAGTCACCAAATTTGTTAACAAGGATGTGAGGTATTGCCATAATGTGGAATGTTATTAAATCACACGAATAACAATTTTGTACTACCTGAACTAACTGTATTGCTATTTCAGTATTACACTGTATATCCTGAATTTATTCAATAAAAATCCTTTAAAAAAAAATAAAAAAAAAAAATAAAAGAATGTAAGCAATATACTCAAACATACATTATGTTTGGTTTCCCTCCTTTTTTAATTTGTATGTGGAAATCATAGATTGGAACTCATTGCTGTGTTTGCAGAGACAGACATGGGAAAGAAGATAAAAGATTAGGACATAAAAGTTATATAAAAGGTGTTATACGGATCCCTAGAGGCTGTATTGCTTTTAATCTCACTTCTATTTGTAATTTTGATCTGCTGACATGTGTTATGGACAATTTACTTGCAGTAAAACATTCACCAAAATACGAATAGTTTTTTTTAACTACTGTAAGAAGCAAGAAGATATAGAAGTGGAACAAGTACTAGAAACACTTAAAGAAACAGTCCAGGCACCATAACAACATAATCACAATTAAGTTCTGGTGCCAGGAGATCCCGGTTGCTGGCTTACCTTAAGGAGTTAAACTATTAAAAGACGATTTAAACCCAAAGTCTCATCAGCACAGTTGCGCTCTGCCTCATCCAACATGCGCTTTCTGAAAAATCATTAAAACGGAAACGGATTGCAGAGGTGTCACGCGTGATGTCACTCATTTGGCTTAGATCAGTAAGCTGTAAATCTAAGCCAATCAATAGTTTAACTCCTTAAGAAAGAAAACTTACATATGGGGAGACTATAAAAATGAAACTTAAATTATGATACCATCCTATTTAATTTATTTTAACCACTGGTTATTAACTCTCCCATGAGTTCTAGGCTACCTAAGTAACATTTACTGAGGAGGCAACGAACACCTAGCACACAATTGCCAATATCCCAGGATGTGCAGTGTTTCAAACGGAGACACAGCACATCAAAACTGCTACCACCATGACCACTTCAAAAATCAGAAGTGGTCATGGTGGTTGGATGTAAAATGTAAAAGACAGCGCATCTCATGGAAAAATAAGGTTAAAAAAGTAATAAAATTATTTTTAAATGTTTAACCCCTTAAGGACACATGACGGATATATTCCGTCATGATTCCCTTTTATTTCAGAAGTTGTGTCCTTAAGGGGTTAATTCAATGGCATGATATGCACTGAGGTGACAGCTCGAATATAAACTCAAACCCAATGTGTTTGAGAACAATGTTAAAAGAACAAATCTTTGGATGTCAAGTACAAATAAAAATAAACATGAATTATAGCGGCTACAGAATGGAACGCCTGAATCTGTTAGGGATCCCATGCAGAGTGCAACAATAGCTCCCATCTAGCTGCTATATAGTCACCATGAACTGCCAACAGTTTACTCTCCCTCTTCTATAATCATACCATCATATATATTTTATTTTAAAATGGTTTTTTTTCTTTTGTTTTTTTAACAAACCTTGAATGCATTTCTTGAGACCATGTGACCAAAACAATAAAAATATGACTGCATTGTATGTTTGGCTGTAGAGTCCGAAAGATAATGCCGCAGGAGCAGATTAACCACAGGGTCAACAGATACAATACATGTATCACACTTTCTTTAAAAAAATCACACTACTCCACAAGCTCACTACAAAATGTGATCGGGATCCGCCAAGCAAAACTCAGTCAGTTGTAAACAGCAATAAAAAAAATCATAAATATAAAAATAAAACAACCAGATTGATTTGTTGGTCTCTCAACGTGGTGTTCCTGCATCTGCATGGCTTGGAAGCAATAGGAATCGTTAAACTTTCAAGCTTAAATTATTATTATTATTATTATTATGCTATCAGATTCTGTAGCGCTGTACAATGTGTCTTATAGCCGATATATTAAGGTGTAGACCGGCCACTAAACCCTAACTGTGACGTAATGTTACATCAAGATATAGGCCTGTGAGGACAAATCTTGGCACTCCAGCTGTTTGTCCAACTCTTATTATGCACAGCCAACAACTTCCTGAGGAACAGCCCACACCAGCTGGAGTGCCAAAGGTTAGCTTTCGCTGAGCTGTAATTTCCAGATATCTGTTTACAGAGTGGGAGCTGCCTGGAGGCCGGCAAATAAAACTGAACATCTTTCATCTCCCACATACATCTCAAAGCCAAAAAGGAAGTGTGTGTGTATATTATTATATGGAAAGAATACATAGAGGGATACAATTCACATATTATATGCATACATGGATAGACCTGCACTTTCTATCTGATCAGCAATTTCTGGTCAAACACCCAGGTCAACGCTACATTCACTGCCATTGCTGGGATGTGGGAGATACATGGGAGCCATGAATTGGACCCGAGTGCTAGTCAGATGGACAGATATGTGGATGAGACAAATTGATTTTATATAGGTGTATAGATGGATCTAGTGTGTGACAGATGCAGCCTGGGTGCCATGGGACACATTACTTCCTGCAATGTACAGATCAAGATGTGCTACTGTGAAAATAGCCACATTAACGTTACAAAATATTGAAAACAGTATTCAACAGAAAAGCAAACCTAACCACTATCGCTCAATATCTGTGTTCAAGGCAAAAAGGTACACAAGAGCATAATCACATATACATGTTTTTCTTTTCGGAAGAGTTGTGTTATGACCTCAGAATTTTGGATACCCCTGAGGTGCATCAGCATGTTACAATAAATGCAGCTTTGTTGATTTAATTGTAGATTTTCTAGTTGTTCTATTCTTTATTGCTCTACATAATGGAACTGACTAACCCTGCATCCCAGTGATTCCACACAAGGCTCAACATTTAGCAAACACAAGTCATCAATCCCCAGTCTACTGTGCCATAGATATGGATAATGACAGGTTAGCTAAATGATTGGATTTCTGTGACAAGGGTCTGTTGAGCAAAAGCAACTTTACAATATAATATGTGGTTGTTGTAGTGATTATGTAGCCTGAGTGCCCTGGGGCTGTCTCATATATTAAAGAGACAATATAGACACGAAAACAAGTGCAGATTAATGTAGTTGTTCTGTGGTCTATAGCTTGTCCCTGCAGGCTCCCTAGTAACACCTCTAGTGACAGTCACTCAGACAGCCACAAGAGGTTCTTTGCTAGTCCAGTGCTTCATAGTGTGCAGCACCGACAGTCAGTGTCTAAGTGCAGAGTGTAGAGATGCAGAGATTAAATGCATCACTAGGAGGAGACGCTAACTAGTGCAACATGATGCTTTGCCGCGCATGCGTAGTAGTGTCCCAATGCTTTCCCATGGCAGAGAAAGCAACATTTGATGATCTCAGCCATGGAGGCGGAGCAAGCCGTGGCGAGCGCATTAGTACCTCCCCATAGGTCAGCACTGCTGCAATGCTTTCCTATCGGGTTTTGTTTGATGCTGGATATCCTCATGCAGAGGATGACCTGCGCCATTTATGTGACTAAAATCGCCAGCCACAGGAAGTGCTTTTAGTGGCTGTTAATCTTAACCCTACAATGTAATCATTGCCGATTCTCAGAAACTGCAATAATTACAATTGCTGGGTTAAGTGGACAGATAAATTGCACCCAGACCACTTCCATGAGCTTTTGTAGTCTAGGTGGCTATAGTTTCTACAAAACTAACCTGTTTTACATTGCAGGGTTATACCTACAAGGCCACTGTACACAGATCACTTCATGTACTGCTTATGATATCTAAACTAACCCTTTATTTAAAAAAAAAAAAAAAAAAATGCTGAATGTCTCATGACAGGTACACTTTTAAGCATTAAATCGCAAGTGTGTAATTTGTACAACAGGGTTGCCAAAGCATAAGGTTGTTGCAATTCTACAACATCTGTTTAAGGTTTAATGAAGCAAGTTTACTTCTCTGGAAGTTACAGTTCCTCAATCCCTTATATGTGTAAACTCTACTTTGGGACTTACTGGGTTACTCTCTTAAACATCTACCAATAAATGCCATGAGCTTGGACATCAACAGTGCTGAATGCAAGCTTGCGCCAGTGTGTTATGATTCACACATAGTAACGCAATTTGCACTTTGTGCCTGGCTGTGCTGGACAGCCTGTTAAAATTATACAATAAAAATGGTGAAATGTTTTTTGACACGTAGACAGGTCAGAGTTTAAAATTTAACCCCTTAAGGACACATGACATGTCATGATTCCCTTTTATTCCAGAAGTTTAGTCCATAAGGGGTTAAAGAAGTCTTTGACAGCTCACGTTGTCTCACTTCGATGACATCTGCTTAATAATTTACATTGCCTACAATACCATATAAAATATATATCTATAGATTTGTACAATGTCTGAGGGACATTAACCCATCAGAGCTCAGGACACACAGTTACCGTTCACCCCTCAGTGCCCGAACACACACAGTTACCGTTAACCCCTCAGCAGTGCCCGGACACACACAAACACACAAACCGTTAACCCCTCAGCAGTGCCCGGACACACACAAACACACAAACCGTTCACCCCTCAACAGTGCCCGGACACACACACACACACACACACACAGTTACCGTTCACCCCTCAGCAGTGCCCGGACACACACACACACACAGTTACCTTTCACCCCTCAGCAGTGCCCGGACACACACACACACAGTTACCGTTCACCCCTCAGTGTCCGGACACACACACACACACAGTTACCGTTCACCCCTCAGCAGTGCCCGGACACACACACACAGTTACCGTTAACCCCTCAGTGCCCGGACACACACACACAGTTACCGTTCACCCCTCAGCAGTGCCCGGACACACACACACACACACAGTTACCGTTCACACCTCAGCAGTGCCCGGACACACACACACACAGTTACCGTTCACACCTCAGCAGTGCCCGGACACACACACACACAGTTACCGTTCACACCTCAGCAGTGCCCGGACACACACACACA
>OW240924.1:80788322-80870843 GCA_933207985.1 Pelobates cultripes
CACACACACAGTTACCGTTAACCCCTCAGTGGCCGGACACACACACAGTTACCGTTAACCCCACAGTGGCCGGACACACACACAGTTACCGTTAACCCCTCAGTGGCCGGACACACACACAGTTACCGTTAACCCCTCAGTGGCCGGACACACAGTTACCGTTAACCCCTCGGTGCCCAGACACACACAGTTACCGTTAACCCCTCAGTGCCCGGACACACACAGTTACCGTTAACCCCTCGGTGCCCGGACACACAGTTACCGTTAACCCCTCAGTGCCGGACACACAGTTACCGTTAACCCCTCAGTGCCCGGACACACACACAGTTACCGTTAACCCCTCAGTGCCCGGACACACACAGTTACCGTTAACCCCTCAGTGCCCGGACACACAGTTACCGTTAACCCCTCAGTGCCCGGACACACAGTTACCGTTAACCCCTCGGTGCCCGGACACACACAGTTACCGTTAACCCCTCAGTGCCCGGACACACAGTTACCTCCCTATCCGGGACCCAGTGCGGTTCCTCCAGACAGAAGGGGCTGGTGAAGGCGCGGTTCTCGGGCAGCATGCGGAGCCCGCTGGGGGAGCGGACCAGCTTCTTCACGTCGCACTCGGTGGACATCTTGACACCCGCCTCGCCGGGGCCACGCCCACACACAGAGCCGCCCAATCAGCGAGCGTGGAAAGGGGCGTGGCGGAGAGGGGCGCTCGAGACAGCCAACGAGGAGGGGGCGGAGCGCCTGGCTGCTGAGTGACAGGACGGTCTGACCAATCAGAGGGCAGGGTGCCCACGAGACCCTTCCGACGCCGCACCGCACGGCGCGCGGGGAGTTAAATCCGCCCGCCAATCACCGCGCTGGAGCCAAACTCCCGGCGACCAATAGAATGCGGCGCCCGCTGAACACGTGGTATTTGTTGTCATTTTCCTCAGCCAATGAGAGCGCGGGGTGTAGGCGGAAGTGGCTGCATATTGACAGCGGGTGATGTGACCAGGCGCTACATGGAGCGTTACTATAGCAACGCACAGGCGGGGACTGAGAACTGGCAGTCCAGTTCCGGTTTGACCATTTAAAGGGACAGTGCCTCCATTAACATGCTGCTCCCTATCCCTGCCTTCATTATCCAGCTCCAGGACATGGTTAGTATTTATCCAGGCAGGACCCCCCAGTCACAGCTACAGTAACATGAATGGCAATAACACATGGTGTGGGTTAGAAATAAAATCTCCAAGCCCCCCAGCCTGCCTGTGTTATCCTAAATCTCACAATGTGGGTCTCAATTTGCTCTAATTCCAAGTTTAGTTAATTTTTATTATTTATATAGCGCCATCAGATTCTGTAGCGCTGTACAGTGGGAATTAATAAACACAGATTGTGTTTTGCGTTTCGAGTTAGAATTTGAAATGTAATTTTAAATTTCCCATTTTTCGCCCGTGTGTGTTTTAGGGGAGCCCGGATGTTCCCGTGTCCGCCCTGCTCACTTGGCGTGTCCTTAGTCTTCGATGATAAACCGGGAAAAACAGAATAAAACAATGACTTTGAAACTTAGTTTGTAATTTGGACAGTATTATAGCACAAGGACATCAATATTAATAACGCGTAATTAGATATACTTCATGTGACCCTCAATAATTGGATCTTGTTTTTGTTTTTTTAGCCCAGAATGAATTGGGTGCTCTGAAGACATGGACTGGGATCAGTTGGATTTAAGCCCTCGGATCTCTGCAGCGGTTACTAAAGGTTGTGTAAGATATTTACCAGTTTCTCTGTGACAGAAGTGCCCATGCTTTTCTTTCTAACGGTTAACATGTAACCGTTAAAGTCATCAAACAGCTGATGAGCTTTTATATTTGACAACTTGCTATAATACTTTTTTTTTTCTTTTTCAGAAAATGTTACCAAAAAGCAATATGACATCTTTTGTTTGTTAGCGGTGGCGATTAATAGAGTTGACTTTTTCTAAATTGTATTTTATTACACTTGATACTAGAGTCTGATTTCTATGCACTTCACAACCTTAAAGGAACTCTTAACGCACCATAACCGCTACAGCCCTGTGTAGCGGTTATGGTGCTAAGCGTTCCCTGGTGCCCCCTCCCAGTATAAGTAGACAGACCATTTGAGAACAATTTCACCACATTCCTGGTGTCCACTGGACTACCACCACTTTGCCTTATCTCCAGTTAGCAGCTCTTGTACTGATCTAACCCAGCGGTGCAGGGCAAAATTAATTGGCTGAATGAACTCAGCTGTCACTCTAAGACTACGAGCTGGCCCTGGATAGGCTAAGTGGAGTTAATATAAGTTGAAGCCCACATACCGTTGATTCGGCTCGCTTCCAGTGCGGCTGTGTCACCGAAAGTGACAGGTGTAGAGAATTTTCACTGGGTAGGGTTTTTTGATAGAACACCTGTTCCATGGGAAGACTAAATCCTGCAACTCATCAAATCCGCCACAACTTTCAGAGGATTTGCAATATTTCAACTAAAATAACCCAAATAGTAAATAACTTTCGCACAGATGTTATTGCAGTTTGGTTATAATGGCCTAAAATTTGAAAATCCCTGCGTAATATATTTTTCCAATATGAAATTTTGTTTTGACAAGTAAGAGCGTACACCATGTAGATTATAACCCATTAATATGGATAGCAATGCATCTGTGAGTGATAAGTGGAGAATCCACTGCTGTATACAGATGTACGTATAACAAAGATCTTAAAAGTCTACAAATCATTTATTAAATTAACTTTGAGCCCCTCTAAAATATTGTTTCCAGCTGAAATCCACATTGTTAAAATAAAACAGACAATAAAACAGGTTTAGCATGGTTTGTGGTGTAATAGATGGCCTTTTTTTTTTTAATAATTCACATTTCTTTTCTTAGGTAATCTAAAATCTGCCCAAAATGTTCTTACGTTTTCTGTCCCAGAGCTACAAAAGTTGACAAAACTTTCCGTTGCTGATGTCCGTCTCTTACAGAAGACTGTAGCCAATGCTCTGCGGAAAAATGAAATGGTCACTGGTAAATCTTTATTATTTGCACTTTTATAGTAAGCTTCCTATTTCATGTAAAATACAAATAGTTTCCTCAAATTGTGGAAGTACATTGTATTTAAAGGGACACTACAGCCACCCAGACCATCTCATTGAAGTGGTGCTTGTGCAGTATCCCTGTCCCCTTAACCCTGCAGCTGGAAACATTACAGTTTCAGAGAAACAACAATTTTTTTCAATGCAGGGTGAACACAGCCTCTAGAGGTGCTTCCTGGCTTTTCACAGAGTTTGACCCCGTGAAACGACACTGGACGTCCTTACAATTTGCATGAGGATGTCCAGCATCTTTTAAATCTCCATAGGAAATCATAAATTCAATGCTTTTCTATGGGGAAGGCCTAACACGCATTAGGTTCCGCCTTGTGATGATGTTGGAGGAGGCGAACATACACTCAGCACCGAGGGACCTCAACGCTGGTTTAAAGGACCACTATAGTGCCAGGAAAACATACTCGTTTTCCTGGCACTATAGTGCCCTGAGGGTGCCCCCACCCTCAGGGTCCCCCTCCCGCCCGGCTCTGGAAAGGGGAAAAGGGGTTAAACTTACCTTTTTCCAGCCGCCGGGCGGAGAGCCTCCTCCTCCTATCCTCCTCTTCTCCCCTCCCCGCTGGTTGAATGCCATGCTGCAAACAGCCGCGCTACAAGATTCAGTTGGTAGGAAAGCATTCATAATGTTTTATGGACGCTATGCGTTCTCACCGTGAAAATCACAGTGAGAAGTACGCAAGCGCCTCTAGTGGCTGTCAATGAGACAGCCACTAGAGGAAATAGGGGAAGGCTTAACCCATTCATAAACATAGCAGTTTCTCTGAAACTGCTATGTTTATGAAAAAATGGGTTAACCCTATCTGGACCTGGCACCCAGACCACTTCATTAAGCTGAAGTGGTCTGGGTGCCTAGAGTGGTCCTTTTAAGGTGAGTGTTTAAAAGGTTTTGAACCCTTTGGTATGCGGGGCACAAAGACACTAAAGTGCTAGGAATACAACGTCCTTTCTCTATAGTGTTCCTTTCACTAAAGTGCAAATGTTAAAGGATCACTACTTATGGTCAACAGCAATGACCATAGTACTCATCAGCCCCAATACATACAATAAAAACCAAAAGTGTTACCTGCACTATCCCAAATCCCTATGCACATTTAAATAATTGAAGGGTTTTTAGGCATCACTAGCACTTTAAAGGATCACTATAGGGTCAGGAACACAAACCTGTATTCCTGACCCTGTAATGTTAAAACCACCATCTAGCCACCCTGAGCCCCTCATGCCTCCATAAATATAGCAAAATCTTACTGTATTCAAGCCTGAAGCTGTAGATCTGCATGCGGTTTGCCTCAGAAAAAGCACTAGGCTGTAATGTAAACAAAGCCAGTGTTTACAGCAAAAAACCTGAAGGTAATGATTCTACTAACCAGAACAAATTCAATAAGCTGTAGTTGTTCTGGTGACTATGGTGTCCCTTTAACTTAACTTACATAGTTATTTTAGTATCTGCAGAGTTAACCGGAGTGGTTTTTAGAGCTAGGAATTCAGCTTTAACCAGTAAAGAAGTAAATAACAAAACTCTACTTGCTTCTTATTTTTCTGCAAATAACAAAGTGCCACTTTTTTTTTTTTTTTTTTTGAAGGTCGCATTCCAACATGAACACTGAAATATAGTCTGTGATTCTAGATTGTCATTTAGAGGAAACTTTAATGCTATTAGTGAAAAGTAACCAATTTGTTCTAAATTATCCTGCTTTTTATACATTTTTAAACTCTAACAAATTGTTACTATAACTGGGTACCAGAAGACATATTTCAGCAATTACTATTATCCATCATTTATATCATACATCATTATTGTACTTTTTATTTTTTTTTGAAAGCAAAAGTGTGACATATCCGTATTTTAATATAAATGTTTTTATTACTTTAAATAACTTATCTGTGGGAATAGTCCTGTCTTGCCGACTGGACATTTAAAATACACTGTTTATTAACCATTTTAAAAATACTTTCTGCTTATTGTTTTAATGTTATTCAGCTTTTCAGATGTTCAGTGAAAAGACTCCGTTCCCATCCCAGCACCAGAAGCTTAGCCTTGGATGTAAAATTCTGGACAACCTATTAAGGGGTGGGATTCCTTTGGTTGGCATCACAGAGATTGCTGGCGAGAGTTCAGCTGGTAAAACTCAAATTGCTTTACAACTGTGCCTGTCTGTTCAGTACCCTGCGGAGTATGGGGGGCTAGGGGCAGGTAAGTTTGAGTATTCATTTTATGTCAATCCTTTACAGTCCTTGGAGATACTCGCTAAGTATATTCTGCTTGCATTCTCTAGGTGCTGTTTACATTTGCACAGAAGATGCCTTTCCAAGTAAGCGACTGCACCAGCTGATTAAATGTCAGCAAAAGCTGAGGTCCAGTGTACCCCCTGATATAATCAAGAAAATCCAATTCGGAGATGGTATTTTTATCGAACATGCTGCTGACATTGTATGTCATCCTTCTTCAGAATATCAAATATGTTAACTAAAACTACACTTGCATGTGTTGGATAGAAGCTTTATTTGACAATTGTTCTGCATTGTTGTATGAAGAGATAGTTGAACCCTTTGATTTGTATTTTGCGAGCTTTGTAGTTCCTGTTGCTTATAATTTTCCAAGTAAAGTGTTCATTTATCTGTGTATTTCATGCGGTTTCAAAATCTTTAAGAAACCGTAAATAATTTTGATACATTTAACTCCGAATGCTTAAAAAGCACACTAATTCGTAATTTCGTATGTTCCTATTGGTCTAACAATTTACAAATATGACATTTTCTGTTGGGGGGTGATGGTATTGTGGCAGCTCTATACTTAATCATAAGTTTTAACATAATCTGTGTTTTAGCAAGGCTTAGACCAGGGCTGTCCAATCTTTGGGGTCCAGACAGTGAATTATGGGACATGTAGCCCAACTATAATTGGAGAGCCACTGTAAGACAGTCGTGGGATGTTCAAATGCAGTCTTCATATATTTCCCATATGACTGGTTACCTCCTGGGACGAGAGCATTTCAAGCCAGTGTGTGACGCTTCCTTATAACTTTAATTACTTCTTCGTACTCAATTGTCTACGTTAACGGGTGATATGAAGATTGAAAATTTGATTAAAGGGACACTATAGAGAGAAGGAAAAGACTAGGTCCCAGAAATGTGATCTAGAGTGTGTTGAAAGGGACAAACAAAGGGTAACCCTAGAATTGTAGACTTATGAAATGGAGTAGCCTATGGACCTGAGGCCCACAGGACACAAGAAAGTCCCTATGGGTCTGTGGTAATATATAAATTATTATATATTAAAACAAACATAAGTACAACATATACACAGCGACATGCCACATATACTCTCATAAAGGAGAAGATTGGTGGATCATATGAACCTGAATGGGTGTATCGGATGCAGGAGGCTACTCAAATAAATCACAAAATGTTGTGCAGCCCATGAATTGCATTAACTAATCCAGCTCGTTGGATAGGAATAGATAGCTATAATCCATTGTAAGATCTAGCGCTACCTATTATTTGCATGAACCTCACAGGTTGCTATAAACAGATAAGTGAAACAAAGTATCAACTTGTATACAGCGTGTTAGAGAGACTATAGTCACCAGAACTACAGCTTAATGTAGTTGTTCTGGTGAGTATAATAGCTCCTTTCAGGCACCAGAGAAAAGGCAGTGTTTACATTGCCCCTAGGGACAACTCCAAGTGGCCACTCCTTAGATGGCCACTGGAGGGGCTTCCTAGCTCAGGGCTGAACAGTAGACGCTGAATTTGACCAACGCTTGAGGTCCTGTTTGGCCCCACCCCGTGCCGATTTTAGCCGAAAGCATTGGATTGGCTAGAAATTAGTTTTTATGATGTCACAAAGTGGGTGGAGCCAGTGCCGACACACCGGCACGGAACTGGAAATAAGATGAGTTTTAAACTTTTATAGGGAGGTTGAGGGTGGGGGGGGAGCCACCTGTATGGTGGGTTTAGCACTATAGGGTGAGGAATACATGTTTGTTTTTGTGAACCTATAGTGATTCTTTAAGCATTTTTTTTATATTATAATTATATAGGTTTATATATGTGTTTTTTTTTTTTTTTGTTTGTTTGTTTTTTTTATAGGAGATGCTTACTGATTGCATCACCAAAAAGGTTCCCATTCTGCTCCTTCGCGGGGCAGTCCGCTTAATCGTAATAGATTCCATTGCTGCGTTATTTCGCTGTGAATTTGCGGCCAAGGATGCGGTCCTGAAAGCAAAACATGTTCAAACGCTGGGAGCCAAACTGCATGAATTAAGCAGCAGATTTCTAACTCCTGTACTCTGCATTAATCAGGTATTTAGTCTTTTACTAATACTCCCTGACAGTAGTTGCTATTTGTCACAGAAAAAAATAGTTGTGTGAATAGGCACTCTATGATGTACTTTCCCCAATGTCCTTGCCTTTCAAAATTATCTAAATCTACAAGAATCTCTCCTTCCGTGTCACTTTTTACTTACCGTAAGTCATGGTGTGTGTAGGCTAACCGCACAAAAATTCAAAGTCGGTAGATACTATATGTTTTTGAGAATTACTAAATCCACCTGCTGGATGTTTGAATAACATTCAGCTGAATTGGAACAGTGTGCAGAATCTTTACATTTTATGCCCTATTTATTACATCAATTTAATCTGTATTCTCAGGAAAACAAGTCCACCAGTTTTAAAAAAGATTCAAAGTCCTACACAATTAGCCAAACCTTAAACGTTACTTGTCACTGCAAGCCTGGAGTATCTATGTTACATAGAGTGAATTTCTACTTGCCAGGGCTCAACTTTCACTCACTAATGGCAAGCTGAAATGTAGTGCATACTTGGCTGTAGGATTTTCATACATTAAATAGCATTCCCATGCTTATTAAAACCCTCTCACAAAATGGTCTTGTCTTTTGTTTTAATTTCCCTCCAGATTACAGATACAGTTGGGGACTCCGTCCAGGACAATCTGGGGTAAGCTATTCTGAGATTTCCTTACACTGCGGCTGTTGCTTTCAAATGCCAAGCTGTTATCTGCAAAAAACCTTTAATGAAGTTTTCATGCTAAAATAAGTTTTGTAGAGCACATTTTATCCATGCATTTTGCCGGCAGTATGTAATCTAGTTTACTTACCACTTACTCTGGGCAGGGGACAAACTCTTAAAGCTTCGAAAATGGCCATGGCCGGAGATCCATTTTAGCAGTCATATGAAGCAAGACAGAAACAAGCTTGAAATAATGGCCTTGTCATCTAAAACACGCTGCGACTGCTTAACTAATAAAAGAAAACTAATTCATTAGTTGTCCAACTCTCGATGACCGTGAGAACTCTCACAGAATATCATTGCTGTCCAAAGTTGTAAATCTAATCAGGAAAATAATTTCTGCATTAGACATGATAGGTTTTAAGTGCTGAGAGAGACCTGGTTTTCTAATATAGTTCAAGCCATTTGATGCTAACTGGGGAAATATTGCACCATAATTACAATGCAAAAAAAATTAAATCATTAAAGGAGACCTTCTACAGACAAACTATGTAAGACTGTGCTTTTTAAAAGGATTGTCATGTTTTTATTAGAGAATGCTTTTGCACCTACTTAGTAATTCAAGCTAGACTAGCTACGCAAAAGACTAGTAAATATGCAATTAGATATATTGCTGTTCTCGTCCAAAGATAGTTCAGAATATGTTTATATACACTTTGCAGTCTCTCTAAGAACAAAGTACGTTAAGTCGGCACACGCATGCATGGCAGATCTTTGAGCAATGATTGAAAAGTATAGGTTGGTTATATTTGAGTTGGTTATCCTGGGTTGTGTTTTTATTAATATGACTTGTTTTTAAAAATGGAACTCCTCTGTGTGCCCTTGTCTTCAAATCTGCAGGTTTTATTGAGCAACCGCTCCTGATGTACTTCCCGGTTTTTAATTGTCTTTGGCCTATTTTTGTAAGGATGACTTTCAAACAGCCTGGATACTGGCTCCTACAAGTTGTATGCAGCTCGCTGCAGTGGTTTTGGTTCCTTTTTTTTAATGTGGGGTAACCAGGTACTTCTGCCCGCTTCCACTACTGGCACCGGAGATCCCAACCATAAATTTTTATTCAGCTCGCCTGAGTTAAGCTCTTTTACTGAAGGACTAAAGGTTATACAACAATCCGCAGATGCTCTCAGCAGAGCCAAGACAAATTTCTGGTTAGGAACTTAAAGCTCACCGGTATTAGTAGTGGAGTTGGGTAGGAAGCCATACCATTATATAAATAAATGTTAAAAAAAAAAAAAATTGACTACAGTAGAGTGACGTCTGTAAGTTGTAGTGGTTATGGTGCTTTGAGTGTTTTAACGGTTGAGTCTATTAAAAAAAAAAAAAGCTTTTTTTTTTTTTCATTAAGTTTAAAGGACAGAAAAGGGGCTCCAGCTCTGGGCATCTCGTGGTCAAACCAGCTTCTGATGAGAATGATCGTAACACGCACTCCATATGCAGCACCCCAAGAATTTCCTGGATGTATCTTGCGAACCATGGAAATAGTTTTTGCTCCGCACATTCCTCAGTCATCATGTTACTATACAGTAGATGTGGACGGTGTCAAAGGAATTGACCAGCCATTATCTCAGTGATCAGAATTAATTTGGCAAACATCTGACTAACAATGAAGAAACAAAATAGTGCACTTAACCCTCCAATTCATTGTTTTGTCTGTGCTTAGCATTTCATCTGATTTTCTCCTTGTGCACTTTCCTTATTATCTTTACCATGTCTTTCCTTTTTTGGGCATTTAATCTTCCTCAGAGCTTTAACACCCTACAGCGTGCTCTGCCACGTTATGACATTGGAGTGTGTTACCTGTTCAAATATTGATGATTGCAAGATCACATACCTCTGTATATGGGGTATACTGTCCAAATATAACTTTTGCTTTAATGCCAAGAACACATCTTACTATTCTCTATGCACACCTGGTCCTGACGTTGTATATCTGTCTTTCACAAAACGTTTCTGGTAAAGTAGGATTCACTTTGCTTTCATTGTACTTTTGATCTAGGTTTCTTTATTGAAACAAACACTGTGTACAAATAAAAAAAATGCTTCATGCCAGGCTTTTCATTTTGTAGTGTAAATATTTTTAACTTTTGAATTTTGGCAATAATGCCTTCCCTCTTTTGCACCAGACAGCACCAAGGAGGTAGATATTTCAACATGAGGAGACTTCTACAAACCTCAAAGACCCACCCCCTCCTGTGGCAAGTCCACTTTTTTGACTAAAAGGAGCTACAGGATTATTAAATGTAGTTTTCATTTATTGACTACAGTTCGACAATTCATAAAGAGGTTTAAGTGAGTTTAGTTTTGTTTCCAAACAGCTGTAAACAGTCTCATGATGCTTGTTTTAACCCAATTTCTTACATTATATAGGCCCCCCAATAAAGTCCTAAATAAAAAGGGATGGATCTGCTTCCCAGTGACTGGGAATAGCTGTAATAAAGTTTAGTGTAGGGAGAGTGTCACATTGCTATTAAAGCCAGGGGGAGTACCCCTATAGATAATGAAAATAAACAATACCAACATTTATGAAAGGAAAAGTGGAGGAAATATAACTTCATGATAGAAAAAAACCCAAAATGTCGAAGATTAATCAAAGAAAATATACCATAAAACCTTTATTAGTTATAACAACATGTCAGGACTGTTATATATGAGGGTGGCTTTGATCTGGGGATGATGCTGCAGCCTTTCAATTGACATTTTTGACAATCACCTCCCATTTATTAATGTACTTGTGCTATACTCTTTTTTTTCCCCTTTTTCTTATTTTGCATGATTTAGTTATCCAGTTACAGCAGTTAGGAAGGGGGGTTAGAATTTTTTAAGGGGTGTCCATGAAGGCACGATAGCGGACTTTTTGCTTTAGGGGTGCCCATGAAGGCACTAAAGGGATATGTCCTAACTGTATCTAACCTTCGTTACATGTTACTGCATAGCTAGGATACTCACCTCACACGCTTGGTAGAAATTTGCGCTACATAGAATCCAATTAAGAAATTTATTTTTCGCTGAAACGTTTTCTAAGACATTTTTGGTGCAAACAATTCGTTGCACTTTTTCTGGATTTATTTTAGCATTATTAACAAACGAAGTTTTATGGCATATTTTCTTTGATTAATTTTAAACTTTTTGGGTTGCTTTCTATCATGAAAGTTAGAGTTTGAGTTTATTTCCTTTAATATATGTTTGTATTGTTTATTTCCAAAGATTTTAAACGCTGATGTAAAGATGTCAGACAGCAGTTCCACTTTCAGCCACTAATAGACAAAGACACCATGTGAGTGCTGCAGTGGGTGATTGTCCTTTTCAGTTTAAATGTACTTTTTCAGGATTGGTGGAAAAGGGAATTTTTAAAAAATTTTTTTTTTAAAACAAGTAATTGTAGCAGACCAAATCAGACCACTTCGTATTACAACATGCAGAAAACAGAGCATGACTTTCACCATTGATGGTGAAAGCCATGCTCATTTATTATTTTTCGTGATAGTCTAAAAGGTATTCCTTTATCCTCAGATGGCCTTTGCTGCCATGGTATACATACAGCGGTGATACATAAATTTAATTTATATGAAGAAATGTGGGAAAAAAAAAAAAAAAAAATCACATGCAATCTAGTGGAACTTTATTAGATATTAATATCATTATAGTGCATTACCCTGGCATTTAAAAAGAACTGATGTTACACACCACATTAAAATACAAAAATTACACATTCATTTAGTACCCCAGGTACTACAAAGATCTATTTACAGAGACTTTTTCAGTCCGAGTTAAACCATTCCATCTGTAACAGTCAGGATCAAAAATTATAAGCCAGCCAAACTAATATGTAGAACAAAAATGCACAGTAATATACATACAACTTTACCATGTGGAAATAATCCATCTCTAAATACAACCCTTTCAATGCATGTTGGGTGTACAATGTGCTGACCCTCTGAAGGGGCAGGGTGTTGTTGGTAAACGGAGGATCCGTGCATATTTCACTGAAATCTAATCTGGATCTATATTTCAATTATAGAAAGAGAGATCAATGCGTTTTAGTAAAAGCAAAATCCACGTGTACAATACAGTAGGGCCAAGCACATTTCAAACTGATAAAACCAACCCATGCATTTGATTATTTGTAAAGAACCAACATATTTCACAGGGTGGTACAATGTGTTTGATAAGTTACATTTGGGTCATTGCATGTTCACTAACATACAGCCAAATTGTTCCTGATCTATGAATAGTTCCTGTATGAATCTGTACAAACATTACATAGCATATAAAATGTAACTGCAACACCCTCGTGTGTGATCATGAATCACCAACACCAATAATCACATAAAGCTTGCATGGAGCAGTCTGCATTCCTCTTAATTACACATGGCCTATCTGGATTTTGTGGATCTAACATTTTACTATTTTTATGAAATTTGCATGATTTAGAATTTACTTACACCCTAGAGCGGTTAGGATTCCATATTCACCACATTTTCTTGGACACACATGTACATGCTGAAAACACAAGACTGCTGCCATGTCATATATATATAGTAGTCAAATTAAAGGAAGTAACTAAATGAACTCCTCAAGATTTATTTTGTGATAAGTCCTTGATTACTAATTTCCTCCCAGCAGAACAGATTCTACATTATGCGTGACATTGTACTCATGTGCTGATCAAAAGTATGTAGAACACAACTGGATCTTAAAACCTCAAGTGTGAGGACGATTCGATATCTCTCCAGCCGTAAACTATAATGCTCAAAATCCTTAGCCTGCCCTTGCAGAGTTCTTCATCAGACAGATGTTGTAGGCATGAATGGACTGATGTTCTACACAGATGATCTAACAAAGCATTGTCACCTGTTTTCGCTTTGTAATTTATTCAATAGTAATCCAATCTTCACTTTTAAATACGTTTTAAAGAATTCTGCAAAATACCCTTATTAGTTACTTCCCGTCTTAAAGCAGCTGTCATTCACCCGCTTTCCCCCAAATTGAGCGTTTCATTACGATAGAATCTTTAATAAAAATCATAAATATGCAACCAATTTAATGGTAAAATATATCATGAGAAAGTATTGACTACTTTATATTATGTATTTCCCTCCATTTAACAAAAGGCAGAGCTACTGCCATCAGGTTTTGACAATTCCCTCAGCTGTCACTGGTGATGACTGTCTCTCTTTAGGAACGAACAAACACATTGTCTCTCGAATTGCGAGGTAATAGCTATGTAGGCTCCCATAGTAAGATTCTGTACAGACGTCCGTGCCACTCTGCAAGCGTGACCGATGAAGCTAAAGAAAGATAGCGGCAACAACACCTGGTAAATATATCTCAACTCTACTGCGTCCCTCGGCTATCCCACTTCACGCAGCAATGTAAACAATAGGGGTCTTTGTAATATATGCAAGGACCACTGAAGTGACAAAGCATCTTAAAAGAAGAGCTCATTGCACTGAACAAGCGCCCAAATAATATGATGTGGTTATTCCAGCTAGTGGGGAACCACTGACACAGAACAACGATCTGATTTTGGATCCCACCCCAGAGGTAAAGAGCCACTGGTTTAAACATTAAATTTACAATGGCAGGTAATGCTCTTACCTCAATGTACACTATTCCAAAGCCACTGAATATCTGAGAAGTAACCATTTAAAAATATCGCAACTATATCTTCGCTTTTGTATACAGCTCACAGGTGGTACAGATGCCTTTCTGGGAATAATCTCCCCCTCCTCGAAATATTTTAGAGGAACTCTTATCAAGCTACAATCTCCTAACTCTGTTTATTTAAAAAAAAAAAAAAATGTATTAGCAGCATTCATTAGGATATTATTTAGCACATTCATCGCTACAGTACGAAAGCAAAAATATTCTGAAACTTTGTATAAACCGTTCCGCATAAAAACTAATCTCAAATACGTGCAGCGACAAATATCTGAATTGTTATAATGCTGGCTAAGGGTAGTGGGCATTTTAGTAAAATCTGTGGAGAGATACAAACCTTGTTACAGAAAGATATCTGAATTACAGAAGATAAATTAATAATTGTACATTAATGGGTACTGAAGTAGTTACCTGAACGCCCTGTTCAAACCCTTTTACATAAAGGGATTTTTTTCTAACCCTATTACTGAATAGGAATAAGAAAATAATCTATTTCATGACTATCATTAAACCACAAACACATTTGAGCCAACAACATTAGGGTCAGACTCTACCCATCACAATTACTGGTTATCGTACAAAACATATGAAAATGAGCGTACTAGACTGTTATTGGCTTACAAACATTTCATTTTGGGGATTGGCTCAGTCGAATAACTTTTACAATCAGGAAAGAAAACTAAAATGTATTGTTCCTCTGCATTTTACTGTGCCTGGTTTAGAAATTGTCTATCCTAACCATAATGTAGAAAGGGGTACAACCTAGAAAACTTTGCACACGCATGTTAATACGAGTTAATCTGGTTTACTGTGAGCTTTAATATCTAGGTCTAGATGTCTGCAGGAGGACATGTTTTCATTCAATAATAGCAATCAAGTTATGTACTACAAGTGAGGGACTCAATCACTGATATGTGAATAGGCTGAATCCGTAAAAACAAATATTATAAAATGATGGAATAATAGAGACTTTAAGCTCTCACAAGAGTTAAAGGAGACCTGTCACTTCTCTGTAATTTACACCATTGAATAGCATTCAACTCATCAGTAAGTAATGGTAACCTTTATTTCCTCCCATGGGATGCTCCACATTTTAAATAAAGTACTTTTAGATTTAGAGATTTAGAAAACAGCATCCCACCCAATTCAGGCCAAGCAGGGCACACACACCACGAAGGTTGAGAATAGATGAAAATAGTAATATTGTTTAATTTCTCCTGTTCTCTGTATGCTATCTATGCTGACTGCCAGGTGAAAAGGACATAGTTTATAACAATGATTGACAGGACAGGGAGCTAAGATGGCAGCCTCCAGTTGTAGGATAGAGGTGTGGAACTCTACATTTAGTTGCACGCCTTACAAAACATATTTATTAAATTTCGAGGATAAGGAAATACAAATCCAGAGAAATTACAATTCCCCTTTACCCAAAATAAAAACCCAACACATTTTCTAGAAAACTACTTTTTTTTTTTATATTTTCTTCATTGTTGCTTTACAAATCAGCTCACTGAGTGACAGGGTCACTAGTTGCACATGATGGATATCATTGAGATGAAGAGAAATTGGAGGTTATGTGTTTTCTACCTAGTGTTTGGCTGTTGTAACAGTTACCAATTATTGGGTACGGTATATATTATAGATTTCTACAGACCACAGTGCAATAAGCAATTTATATACACACACCTATAAATAAAATATTCCTTTTAAAAAGAAATAAAACTCTAATTACACTAATTTTTAAAAAAAAAAGTCTAGTTCTCTTTCCTTTAGAAAAGTAAAAAGGGCAGTCCATTATCAAACAGGCATAACCTCCATATGCAGGTAGGGGAGGAAGCACAGGTTAGGGCTGTCTCAGTGCGTCGTCATTCAAAGGAAATTTAGCTAGCGTCTCCGTGTGAATCTTAATGTGCCAAGTCAGTGTGACTGGCACTGAGACTTCTCAAGTCTGTCAGACAATTATTTCGCTCCTGTGTAGAAGAAAAAAAAATTTGAAAAACAATTACTACTTTTTTAAAGTGGGAGTGCATTTACATAATTTACAAATTGCTTCGGTCACATGAGTCTATACTATACAACATTCTCTTTGCTTATGCTAGACCTACATTTACAGAGCCTGGTCCCAAAACATGCCAACTTTCTAGAATGGGGAAATAAAAGTGGGGGAAAACTTATTTAGTGAAAGAAACATTACAATTATACCCTGTCCTAATGCTGGATATGTTTCATTAACTTGAGAATAAATTGTAATTTTATAATAAAATATCTAAAGACAACTGAGGGGGGAAATAAATGAAGTATACTTTAAATTCTATTAAATCTGAATATCAGGAAAAAGGCATCAAGAAGAAAAACTGCTGTTCCATATACTCAGAGGTGTATGTTGTATACACATTTAATATACTTTAATATTGGATTAGCTAAACAAATTGTCCACTTTGAACAAATATGAGAAGCATTGTTAGAATATTTTATAGAAGTGCACGTTTTAACTTTCATTGTAGGGAACTATGGCTGCCTTATAGAGAATTACTGCTTTTCCAACTGACTTCTCTAAAATTATATAAACCCCTGCAAACACTATCACTGACATCCCAGCCTACATTTACTACAATGGCTTTCCCACAGTGCATAAAATAGAACTGTTGTCATGGTTACCATTTATGATCGTCATAAAGAATCCTAACTACTGTAGAGCAGGTCTACAACGAGCATTTTACTGCATATTGGGTGGGCAAATAGTTTTAAATATTTTAAGGATCAAAACATTACTGTTTGACTGTTTTGTGAGCTTTAGGCACATCTAAAAACTAGTAAAAAAGGTGATAAAAAAATCTGTTATCACTGATAAGGATTTATTCAGTATCGTTAGACGGTGGATTAAATGTTGTTAGTTTGTGATTGGGTTAGTACGAGGGCACAAGACAGTGTTCAGTAAAGCAGGATTAACAGATTGAAATCTTTTAGTAAATACATACTGCAAATGGGAACATTATCTTTGATGTATTCCCCTTCATGGCAGAGGAAGCCAGTGATTTAATTAAAGGACTGCCCTCTACATGGGTTCTAGATTGATTGAAATATCCCAGCCCTTACCCCTACATTCTCTATCCATGTATATCACTGCCCCATGCACAGTACTACTAATGGATGGTGTAAGTATATAGTAGTGCTTCTTACTTGCACGAGATCTTCAGTAGCCTTGCCACCCGTGTTAAGTACATTCAGAGAGCTGGCGCGCTTCATGCTGCATTCCGAGACAGTGAACATGCAAGGACAAACCAATGAGAATCACGGTAGGTCTGAACGCACAGCTACAAAGGGTTAATGTCTCCACTTCATCACAGAGAAGGAAAAAAGAAGGAAAAGGCGGCAGCCCTGATTTCCAATAAGAACCTTTACATTATTATAGGTTGTTTTTGTATATTGGTTATCATAAATCAGCATTCTGAAACTGGTTAATGGTCACAATGTTACAAACTTTCAGAATTATCTAGATATTGCATAGTAAAGTAATATAATCTCTCTAAGGGTCGCACTTTGATACCTAAATCCACTGTTGCTATGGGACAGGAGGTCTCCATTAACGGCCATCTGACCGTTATAGAAGAAGCATCCACTAAAACAAATCGCTGTCCCCTTCTCACTGCTTTAGTAAATTCCGCTCAGGCTGGGGTGTACTCAGTGAGCAGACAACCAACTTAAATAACTTCAGCCAGAACAGCTGCACACCGTCACACCTGGTTTTTGGCTGAGGTATTCCAAGCCTGTTGACCACTCACTGACTCGATGTTCGGAGAACAGGGCTCCTCCTTAGATGTTCCAAATATGAAATGTAGTGGCAATGATAATAACCGGGGGATACTGCATTATATAGTACAAACAAAGAGTCTCATTGCAGTGTTACTCTAACCACCATGACCACTTCTTTGAAGTGGTCATAGTGGCAAGACTCTGAATGTGTAGGATTTCAAACTGAAACCCTGCACATCCAGAGGCAAGTTGCACCCATAGCACACGTAGCATTGGCAGCCAAAAACTCAGTTCTGGGATGCCAATGTCAATTCTTTGTATAAAATACATCTTTTGTCAGCACGCACTGCACGCTGGCGACAAACAATGTGATTCTTGCAGAGCCTGCATGGGGGGTCTTGTGTGTCCCCTCCCACCTCCTTATCGCCGTGTTTTTTTTTTTTTTATCCCCTCCCCGGAACAGATGATGCGCATGCACTCTGAACCAGCTAAGTAGGCCTATGAAAGGCTTCTCTTTCGCTCGCTGCTGCAGATTATGTAAGATGTGAGCGTTGAAAAAAGCACCAGGAGCTACGCTCTGTCACATTCAGTGTCCTATCAGAATGTGTTTCTCCTCACAGCTTGGCAATCATTGGAACTCCTCTACCCTCAGAATCCCTTGGTCTAAAAATGCTGCTCGGCGAGGTCCTGCAAGGTGAGTAAAGTTACTGTCACTCTTAGCTTAGTATTGGGGACTTCAGTGCAACACTGGGACATTAAGGTTAAGGAGTTGGTTAAAATTAGGGTTAGAGTTAGGGAGTCAATTTTTATTTACAGGTTACGGACACCTAAGAAAAATAAATGAATACATTTACAATTATTATATATTAAGAGAGGCTAAATAATATTTACTTCCTAACCCTAAATGTCCCAAGTGCTGCAGTGGAGCCCCTAACTATATGTGACAGTAACATTACTTACCTTGCAGAACCTTGTTGAGCAGCCTTTTCAGACACCAAGAAGGAGTTCCGATGATTACCGTGCTGTGAGGGAAACACATTCTGATAGGAAGCGGAATGTGACAGAACACCAGCGTTGGATAAAGGCAAGTAGAACTTCTTTCAAAACTATTTTTAATCGATTCGGGGTGTGGGGGAACCTACAGAATAATACCCAATAGGTTAAACATATTAATAAGGGTTGGTGTAACCCTTTAACTGCACATTGTCTCTAGCTGAACTGAAAGCAATTGTAAGAAATTTTATATAAATTAAAAAGTAAATATTTAGAACACTGTTGACTTTTCTTTGCAACACATTACTTGAAAAGCAAGCAGAATGTTGGTCTTCACCTAATGTGCATTATTATTCCCTAATCATGACAGGCAGCATGGTCTGTTTGGGGGTTAACAATCCCCCCCCCCCCCTTTCTGGTTGACCTATTCAAATTTAGGGGCACCTCCTCCACCCTTTTTACTTGGGACTATATATAGATATACCTAAGACGTTCTAAATTGCTGGCAATTCTCCTGGTATCAAACTGTTCTTTCCTGCTTTGGAAATTATTTAATGGAAGTACCAGGATAATGTGTCTTTTATTTAAATGTAATAATCCAAGTAAATTCTTAAACTGGAAAGAGTTTGCGTCACATAACAAAAACACGCTGAAATTATTTGCAAACGTGTTATGAACAGGACTGAGAAGCAGTAATAGGGGAAAAAAGGACTTGCAGATGACAGTCTGCATTAGTATCAGGACCAAGCAGAGAGCAGGCCTGTGGACATAAAGCAGGCACACAAAGGAAGGTTAGCAAAAATTAGCACGTTAAACAGCACAAACGTAATACAATCATTAGAATAAGCATTGACAATAGACATTCTGTGGCGTTACCATTTGGCACACGCAGTTACCACTTGGCATTAGGAAATAAAAAATAAAAAAACTTTTAAAAATATAAAAGCAATGAATGCTAGTTTAACCTTAGTTCATTTATTAACAATTTCATCAAGTATTTGTGCAATTCTTCCCACATTTTTCCTCAGCTGTACAATATTTACTGAGAACGACAAAAGTTTTAAAAAAAAAAGGTTGGCTTATCAGAGGTACAGGTTGGTTCTCGTGCTAATCGCAACAGCAGCATCATATAACAAATTAGCAACACGCCAAAAAACCAAAATGGCTGCTGCAATGGCTTGAGGGCAATATCCTTGCGGTATCTGTGCAATTTAAAGCAATAGTAAAAGACAGGGTGTACTAAAAGGTAAACTTTACATATAAGAATTATACTATATATATAGTATATGTGCAGAAAAGGAAACCAGCTGAAACACAAAATTTTAGGAATTTTTAAACATTATCCATGAAAATGGTTCACTGATCTTTAATGTGCCAATCACCAGCTCCATCCCCAGTGATTATCTCTCTGTGATATTCTGATATTCAATCACCTCTATGGCATATACCCATGATTTAGCAAAAGTCTAAGTGTCGCCTACAAAAGAGCATTTTTGGAACTCACAACAATATAATTAATATCTAAAGCTCAACTGAGCCTAGGCCATTTCAAATTGAGGACATCATTCCCTTGCAGGAGCAAAAAGACAATATACAGTGGTGCAGGAAATTATACGTATAAGCAAAGGGAAAAATGAATCCCCCAGGAAGAACAAACTTATTAGGTAAATCGTTTAAGGAATCTGTGCATCGATTCTTGCAACAATAGGTTAAACGAGTGGTTCTAAATGGTGCCAGGAGGCCTTTCAGATTTAAAAAAATAAATGAATAAATAAATGTTTTTGGGGTTGTGTGCAGCTGAATTTGACCATACAGAAGCATAACGGACCCAAATTCTAATTTTAAACTTTTGGAATAAGTAGATAATTTCATGTCTATTCACTTTTTGTTGTTGTATTAGACAGCTTGATCTAGGCAGAATGCTTAAGAACCACTATATTATATGCTCAAATAAAAAGGCAGATTTAAAAAAAAACAAAAAAAACAAAAAACACAAACAACAAAAAGCAATTAAATTTCACAATAGATTATTTCGTTCATCCAGGTAACGGAGAAACTTTAACCCACCAACAGATGGACTCAGTGATGGTGCTGAAATCACAAAGGAATGGTAAATGCAACCACTCTGATCTATAATTATGTGATAATAAAAACAGGCAAAAAAAAAAAAAGGGGGGGGGGGGAGCTTTATTTAGAATGGAAGACGTAATGTGAACAATTTCTGCTAATTAGATGGTATACAGAGGTTGAAGAGAGCCTGCTCTGCACATTTTTTTCCCCCACATAGATTAAAGCAAGGAACATCTGTCTCACACAGTATAGTAAAAAGAGCAAGAAATGATCTTGTGAATTAATGATAGAATGCCCTTAGACCCTGAATACTTTATCCACATTTCATTAAGACATCATCTCCTTACATCACAGTGCAAAGCTACATTTTGGCAGGGGCACTGAAAGCCAGCCAGCAATGGATAATTACCCAGGATTCTTTGGTTCACCATCTCGTGAACTTCCTCCTTTCAACTTCCTAACCAGTTTCTCGCTGCTGCGCCTAATTGAAGCGCGGAGCTTGCTAAAGGAACCACTCCTCTTTAAAGATCCAGTGCCATCCTAAAAATAAAAGGTTAACAGGCATGAAAAGTCAGTTTTTATTATACAAGTCTAAAATTTCACACTGTTAAAAAAAGGGCCCAATTGATTTTTGTAACCAGGCTTTGATGGGGAAGAAGAAAAAAAAATGGCTGTATTCTACAGTATTTTATCCAATATTGAAAACCATTTTTTTTAGATTTTAGTTTGTTTTCATCTTGTGGATAAACTGGCTGGAGGATTAGTTTAAAAAAATGTACCACATCCATATACCGTGCGAGACAAGTGAACATGATAAACACAACTTACTACTTTAAGAGTGTTTCGTTGTTTATACATTCTAAGGCAGAGAGGACAGAGAATTTTTAACACCGTTGCATCCTAATATCTCTTTAAAATCAGGGGTGCTCAAAAGGTAGTTTCCCAAGCTGTTGCAGAACTACAAATCCCATGATGCTCTAGAAGCATCACGGAAGATGAAAGTTCATAACAACCGGGAATCTACCATTTGGGTAACCCTGTTTTAAATATTAGACCCATGGGCAGGGACTTCCACATGAGAAAAGGCTCATGTAAAGGTGAAATGAAACATACATTTGTAATATTAGGTAAAATTAAATGCTTTACCTTCCATGTTGCAGTTAGCGCTGATGAGAAGCGGATTTCAATGTAGACCATTGTACAGTTAACATAACCCTTTACTCCCAGACAATAATTCACTTTAATTTCAAGGTCCAAGACTCTTACAGGATTTTGTTTGTTTTAATTACTAAATTGTTAATTGCCTGGAATTCATTTACAATTTGAAAGTTTACTCCAAGGATCATAACCACCATGACCAACTGAAGTGGTTATGATGACAGGAGTACTCTGGCTCCATTCCCTGGTAACTGTAAAGCTTTGCTTTGTCCCTGCCAGCCGTCTGGTCTCCTGTGGTGCTGGCTTACGATATATATGGCTTCTGAAGAGCTGCAGAACCCGGATGCAGTTTCAGACTCTCATTCATTGGTTGAGTGCATCAGCTGACCACTAACATCCAACGAATGAGCTTCTGTGCATAAAAATATGCTCAGAATTGACAATACCAAGCCCGGAACTCTTGTTCTAGGCTGGATGATGATGACCCAGTGACGCTGATAGAGGTGAAGTTTCTCCTCCGGCCGCAGAATGGTTAACACCCCGTATGTGCAGCATTTCAAAGTAAAACACTGCACATACAGATTCCAGGCACCATGACCACTTTAAATCAAGATCCTTGGAGTAACCCTTTAAGACCAAAATAGCTGAAATTGAAAAATTCTCTAAGTCCATTATGGGTTTGGGTTACTTTGGTCTAAAATTTGCTATTCACTTTGAATTATTATTGTAATCCCTGATAATTTAGATTTTAGTAATTGAAGCTTACAGGGTTTAGGTTATTTATTAAAGTGAAAATAGTCAAGAATTCAAAAGGAATTTAAACTTTTGACCAAAATAGTCTAAATGACTCATAGAAGGTTTCCAACTCAGCTAGAGTTGCCAAAAATGGGGAAATTCACGCTTTGTGAAAAACCTGGTAGTGGCTGCCCACTCCTGTGTAATTCACCAACACAAACATTGCGCTTGTGGGATTATAAAATAACCTGGAAGACTAAAAATTTATAGTTTGCCATGAAACTACTATTCTACATGGAGGGACAACACTGCACCGCCTAACTTGTAACTTCCCTCTGGAAAGGGCTGCAGTTGCTAAACTTTATTTGGGGAAACCAGACACACAGACGGGTTTTAGTTTTATTTGATTATGTGTTTTCTCATCTATAAAACATTTGTATTCTGTGACAACACCTTGCTAGACCCCAAATACTTGGACTGGATGTGCAGTAATCCAGGTGTTGACCCACAAACTGCATCATCCTGACGACATGCTGTAAAGTGGTAAAAGCTGGAAGGTGGTGTTGTCCAACCATGCTACGGTAACATTTTCTCTAAACTTTGAAAGAGAAAGACTTGTTAGAAAGATGAATATGGTCGTCTACACTAGAGCTGTGCTCCCATTTAGGAAATTTGTTAACCAAAAAATGATTATTTAAAATTAAATCATGTGTTTTAACTGGCCCAAAGATCATACCACTTGAGAACTTTATAACGAATAAAAATGTGGGAATCGCTGCTCTAGAGTATCAATGAATGGACACGCAAGCATTAAAGTCCAACAAGCAGAAACGAGACACAGTCATTGGTCAGTTGGAGATAGTTTATTAGAAGTTAGAAAGACATTTTACACATATCACCAAACACTTAAAGATTAGTAAGAAGCACAACTGCCAAAAAAGGGTCACACTAAGACTGTATTCGCTCTTGTGCCAATTAAAATTAATTGCAGAGATCCATAAATCCATATTGATGGTATCCAAATAAAGGGTCTCTCCATGGATGTTTTAAGCACATGCCTTGACTCTACAGTGAATAATTTCTGTGCAGAGGTCCTGATCATGCCATTATGGACCTTCAGATCTTATTGACCTTCCGCAGAGAGCAACTAGCTTATAAGTTCTCTCCTATGCGTTTAGTGACTTAATAGAATGTACACACAGTTTAATGAACAGATTACATTTCTTTATAGCTAGATTACAGATTGGCAAAGCCACTGATGTACACTACTTAAAAAAACAAACAAAAAAAACAAGAAAAAAAAAGGAAAGAAAAAAAGTCAGGTGGAAGAGTATCAGCGCGGACGAAATGATCAATTTACAGGGAAGTGCATGATAGCTTGAAGAAGTTTCCTAAAAGGAGTGTTTAGGGCACAGTGCTCAGTACTGGAGACAGAGGTTAAAGCTCTAGATGGTTGACACTCGTCATGCAAAACACAGAGTTAGATTCACACAAGGCATCTAGGCCTGCCGGACAGAGAGAGAGAGAGAAAGAGGGAGAGAGAAAAAGATATCTCTATGAAACTGTTGGAAAATTAATCAACAGTTTTCAGTTTTGAACATTTGAGCTACAGTATTCCTAGGCCACCCATAAATACATCTTTTGCAAGAAATTTTTAATTTTCTGAATTGAGAAAAGCAAAAAGTTTTAACACAGCTTTAACTTCTGATCCAGTGGCAGAATTGGACATCTAAACTACTTCAGGGAACTACGGTAATCTAGTTACAAGTAACGCTACGAAGCAGAATAAGAAAGGTCAGGAAAGAGCAGGATAGATTTGTACGATGGATACAATAAAGATGGGAAGGAATGTTACGAGATTTAAAACACATCAGCTGCCAAAGGTTCTACAGTTGATAAACAACTGCCTCTGATTCGTTTTATGCTTTAGTTTTTGGAATGTACTTATCACTCCACTTTTGCGTCTAGAATATAAGCCCTTCTTACTGAAAACTTGTGGCACTTACTAAATCCTGCTCCTATAACTGATTATGTTGGTATTTTATTAATCCCACCAACTTGATTAGCTAGTTTGTAACTGAGAAATGGTGGTCTATGTTAATTTATGACGGTCTACTGATTGGATTTACAATGGTAAAATTCTAACGTTCTACAAGGGAAGACGCTACAAAAAATGAATAAGTAAATAGAAATGGAAGCTGTCAAGCCATTTATGCATGGTTTAAAACCTGCCTGGCTCTGTTGGGCACTTGAGGTCCTTTCAGTCTGCTTAGTGTTTTGTTTTCTTTATATTATTTTTACATTTCAGAATTACAGGTACCTGCCATCATTATGTATGCATATATACTACACTCATTTTAATATTTACATAAATATTACTATGCCTCACCTCTAATGGGAGGCCTCGGATAGGACTCTCAGTGCTCAAAACAGATTTTAATAAGCACCTGCTTTAGACATAAACCAGGATTAAGGATTACCAGCAAATTAATCCTCCAGCAGCTGAGGTTGACATTAGCAATGTCATTAAATATGTATGTTATTCATGTGTTGTAGAACCTTTTGTACAGAGACTGTGTACCATCAAATGTTAAAATCAAATCATTAAAAGAAAAAGTAAATTGGTTCTACAGAAATAGCTATAAGATTGTAAGCAGTACAAAAAAAATAAAATAATGGAAGATGTGTTAAAATGAAGCTTACATGCACTTCCTTTCCCCGAGCACATGCAGGGACAATAAAATAATCAAAATGTTTAAAATGGACATGGAACACTAATATATTGATTTAGGGAAGCGGCCTTTTTCCAGGAATGTCCCACTATTTAATCCATACATTGTGCTAATAAAAACTATCAAATGTATAAACCAGATAGTTTCTGGGTCTACTAGCGACCCAATACCAGAAAGTCTGGAAGAATGTCACTGTCTGGTGTAGTTGTGATTTACACTTTATTTCAGTAACACAGGTCTATAAACTGAATCTATATTCTACATTTCTCCAAGTGTATTCACAATGTCCTTAAAAGCACATTTCCCCCTGTTTTTTCACAAACACAATTTTATCAGCAATTATTTTTCATTGCATTGTAATATATTTTATGATCCAACATTAATAAAACTTTATTACCATATATACTCGAGTATAAGCCGACCCGAATATAAGCCGAGGCCCCTAATTTTACCCCAAAAAACTGGGAAAACTTATTGACTCGAGTATAAGACTAGGGTGGGAAATGCAGCAGCATCTGGTAAATTTCTAAATAAAATTAGATCCTAAAAAAATTATATTAATTGAATATTTATTTACAGTGTGTGTATGAGTGCGCAGTGTGTGTATGAGTGTGTGTGTATAAATGCAGTGTGTATATGAGTGCAGTGTGTGTGTATGAGTGCGCAGTGTGTGTATGAATGCAGTGTGTGTATGAGTGCAGTGTGTGTGTATAGTGTGAGTGCAGTGTGTGTGTATGAGTGCAGTGTGTGTGTATGAGTGCAGTGTGTGTGTATGAGTGCAGTGTGTGTGTATGAGTGCAGTGTGTGTGTATGAATGCAGTGTGTGTGTAAGAATGCAGTGTGTGTGTGTAAGAGTGCAGTGTGTATGAATGCAGTGTGTGTGTGTGTGTAAGAATGCAGTGTGTGTGTAAGAATGCAGTGTGTGTGTAAGAATGCAGTGTGTGTGTGTAAGAGTGCAGTGTGTGTACGAGTGCAGTGTGTGTACGAGTGCAGTGTGTGTACGAGTGCAGTGTATGTGGGTATGAGTGCAGTGTGTGTATGTGGGTATGAGTGCAGTGTGTGTATGTGGGTATGAGTGCAGTGTGTGTATGTGGGTATGAGTGCAGTGTGTGTGTGTATGAGTGCAGTGTGTGTGTGTATGAGTGCAGTGTGTGTATGAGTGCAGTGTGTGTGTGTATGAGTGCAGTGTGTGTGTGTATAAGGTGCAGTGTGTGTGTATAAAGAGTGCAGTGTGTGTGTAGAGTGCAGTGTGTGTGTAAGAGTGCAGTGTGTGTGTAAGAGTGCAGTGTGTGTGTAAGAGTGCAGTGTGTGTGTAAGAGTGCAGTGTGTGTGTAAGAGTGCGCAGTGTGTGTAAATGCAGTGTGTGAACGAAAGCATTGTATGTGGGTATGAGTGCAGTGTGTGTGGGTATGAGTGCAGTGTGTGTGGGTATGAGTGCAGTGTGTGTGTGGGTATGGAGTGCAGTGTGTGTGGGTATGAGTGCAGTGTGTGTGGGTATGGAGTGGTGTGTATGGAGTGCAGTGTGTGTATGTGGGTATGGAGTGCAGTGTGTGTATGTGGGTATGGAGTGCAGTGTGTGTATGTTGGGTATGAGGTGCAGTGTATGTGTGTATGAGTGCAGTGTGTGTGTGTGTGTATGAGTGCAGTGTGTGTGTGTATGGGTACAGTGTGTGTGTGTATGAGTGCAGTGTGTGTGTGTGAGTATGAGTGCAGTGTGTGTGTGTGGTATGGAGTGCAGTGTGTGTGTATGAGTATGAGTGCAGTGTGTGTGTATGAGTGCAGTGTGTGTGTGTGAGTGCAGTGTGTGTGTGTGATGTGAGTGTGTGTGATGCAGTGTGTGTGTGTGTGATGCAGTGTGTGTGTATGAATGCAGTGTGTGTGTGTGATGCAGTGTGTGTATGAGTGCAGTGTGTGTGATGCAGTGTGTGTGTGTGTGATGCAGTGTGTGTTTGTGTTGCAGAGCTTTGGTGGGGGGTGGGCATTTTTATAAAAAAAAATAAAAAATTTTTGGTTATATTATTTTTTTATTATTATTTATATATTATTAATTGATATTATTTAAAAAATTTTTGTTATATTATTATTTTGTTTATTATTTTTATTTATATATTATTAATTAATTAATTTATTTTGTGTCCCCCCTCCCTGCTTGATACATGGCAGGGAGGGGGGCTCTCCTTCCCTGGTGGTCCAGTGGCATTGGCAGTTCAGTGGGGGGAGGAGGGGGCTGGCAGAGCTGTAACTTACCTCTCCTGCAGCTCCTGCCAGCTCCCTCCTCCTCCGCGCCGGTCCGTGCAGCTCTTCTCTCAGCTCACACTGTAAGTCTCGCGAGAGCCACACTATGACCCCGCGGCTCTCGCGAGACTTACACTGGGAGCTGACCGAGGTGCTGACCGGACCGGCGCGGAGGAGGAGAGAGCTGGCAGGAGCTGCAGGAGAGGTAAGTAACAGCTCTGCCAGCCCCTAGTCTGTATTATGGCAATATAAATTGCCATAATACAGACTGACTCGAGTATAAGCCGAGTTGGGGTTTTTCAGCACAAAAAATGTGCCGAAAAACTCGGCTTATACTCGAGTATATACGGTATATTAAAAGTTAAGCTATAGCAAGGTTTTTGTTTCCCTACCTTTAGACTTTATTCTTAGTTTTGAAATGGCTAGCATTAAAAAGGGCAGTCAGAGCACCATAACCAGATGTAGTGGTTAAAGTGCAAGCAGGTTATTGGCGTGGCCTGGCCTATAACTCACAATATTACGGATATAGAAGTTCTAATACAGAATTTCTGTATTAGCACTGTTAATATTGCTAGTAATTAGCTAAGAGGTGCTAGGTGATAGAGCTAGTAGCCTGCAAGCATGATAATCACGAGAGCAGCCTGTAGTGGTTATGGTGATTAGACAGACCCCTTTAGTATTGGCTATCTAAAGAAGAAAGAAAAAATAATTGTAAAAAATAAATAAATATATAGATAAAAAAATAGCGCTACCTCTGTTCTACACTACTTAATGTTGAGCAAATACTCCGGCCCCTAAAACCGCAATAGTGCAGCCGTAAGGAGAGCATACCAACATTGCTCCTCCAGTGCAACATCATCAGTGCACCAGGCAATGTGTCACCACTTAAAACGTAGGACTCCGACAAGCACAGTAAGTGCAACCCTGCCAGGCCCACTTTACTACACGCTGAAATAAAATGTATTCAGCGAAGGAGCAGCACCGCAACATTCCTTATTTCTGGGACTTTATTTTTCAGTGTCAGGCCACCAAAGCAACATACGGTTTACAAACACTAGGGCTTTGCAAAATGTCACTTGAGGGAAAGTTGCTGAAGTCAACTTTAATCCTGTAATCAGTAGGTAGGAGAGGTTCGGACCTTGTGTATTGTAAACTAAATCCTCAAGGCTTTTAAATCCCGTTTACTTAGCTATTGTGCCTAAGAAACCTGAGCATGAAGTGCCTAGTTAATAGAACTAAATAAAATGCAATATGTCACGATCCATGCAGGGATGATGGATAAATGAAACAAAGCATGCCTTTTTTGCAACGGACACATTCTCAATGGAGGAGAGGTGGCCAAATGGAGAAGGTCATCAATACTAAAACTCGCAGGCAATCTGAGGACTACACGTGGCCACAGAAGTACAAAAGGATGACGTCACAAGCAAATTAAATGTGAATAAAAAGTAGATGGAATGTGGTACTTTTCACATACAAGTTTTAAAATAAAAAAAAATAAAAAGTAAAAAAAATAAATTATTCCATAACAATATGGGATTTGAGAAGTAAAGATGAAGAAACAAACTGGTTATTTTTGGGGTTTTTTATTGCATCCATGTGACAAATTCCTGGCAAGCTGCTCTCCAGGTGTTCGAGAACAACTTTGATAATTGTAGGAAGTATGTATTAACATCTGGAGTATGAATAGTAAACTCATTAGGGAGTGAATGACAGACCTAGAAATACTGCTAGACTTTCCCCAACAGTCAATAAAACAAAAATGATATAAAACTACTCCTCTTCCCACACCCTTTGCTATGCTTATTAACATCCATCCCTTCTTTCAAATAACATTACAGAAAAAAAAAAAAAGTTTAATACACAACATGCAAAGTCCAGCAGAAATAAAGGGGAGAGCACAGTACACAGTTCAAAATTAGCAGAAATTAGGGAATGACCCATGCTTTTCATTTTCACAGAACGGAGGACAGGAAATTGAATGAAGGTCTAACAGGTGCTGATTAATTGTCACAAGAGACATCACAGAAAAAAAATATATATAAAACTATATATTAAAATAATAAAAGACATACATAAATAAGATGCACTGTAAGTGTTACATATGCCAAAACAACATAAAATGAAGAAATTGAAATTAAATATCGGATAATTATTCCTTCTTCAGGAACACGACAGCCAAAAAGGAAAGCGGCAATTAAGCCTAAATGACCAGGAAGGCATCCCACAATTCGTGCAGTGTGGGTGTGCTCCAATATCACTCAATGCAGCCATTCAGAATACACCTTTGATTTCAAACAGATCAGCTTTCAATTGTCCCCATCCTCTCTTTCCCAGCAATTCATTACCTGTCAAAGGTCAGGCCTCTCACTGTAATAACACTCATTCTCTAAGATCCATAATGTTTATATACAGAGTGCTCCATGACAATTGTAAAGGGACACTCCTAACACCATAAATACTAAAACTTACTGTAGTTATGTCGCTAAGAAGCTGTACCAGCAAACTCCCCTTTTGAAATTCCTTTGAATTTTCTTTTACGTGTCCAGCATTCAGATTGCTAATTATGGAAATCATTTAACGAAAGCTGCTTCACAATTCGTCATCTAAGCTATGATGTAGGCACCTCCGGCAGTATCAAGGGGCCGACTTGAACAGTCAGTGCTTGAACACTCCACACAAATACTTAGACAGCTGAATGGCAAAAGTTAAAGGGAGAGGCAGAAGAATTTGGGTGATGGACATTTAACACAATAATAAGCCTGGGGTTTTAAACAGACAGACTGCAGAAGAATCTTCCTAGCACCATGATCAGAGCAATCAGCCCTGGCATAGTTGCTGTGATGTTGGAAGAGTTTTGTTGACTGTGTGGGTGTAAGCCTTCCAAAGGGCTGCTTATATCACTTAAATAGATATACGATTTCAAACAGAGAGCTAAAGTACACCATAAAATACTAAAAATAATAAAGTGCCAAAAAAGTAGACATTCAATCAGCACTGCAAGACTTTCAGAAAAGAGGCCGGATAAAAAGTGGTGAAAGACTTAAGAGTCAGGCAAGAGATTTCTTATTGTATAAGGTGATTAAACGGCATGCCAATTGTGTTAATGCAGTTTAAGGTTGGTTACAGATTGAGAACATGTGTACTGCACTTACCCCATTCCACTCAACGCTCATACTCACTTCCTCCCCTCCGTCTGGGCCACTCTCGTACTTTACCACGTCCAGGCTCTCTCGGCTTCTTCGCTTTTCAATGCTTTCGGGGTCATTTAATACTTCTGCCACTCTTTGCTTGTGGACATTGTCTAGTCCCTGTGAGACAGCACCCTTTAGTTACAAGTAAAGGAGGAAGAAGTCCCTGAGACCCATTTGCAGGAAAGAAGAAAATAGTACAGCAAGACACACAGTGATAATGAAATGATAGAGGTGAAGCTATGGTGAGAGGGTTTATACAGAAACAAAATGACAACACAATCAACATAACAAACATGCTCAGTACACTGGAATCTACATTTCACAATATGCAATGAAAGAGAACCTCACCAAAAACAACGAAAGTTAAATAAAATATTCAGCAGAGAGGCAGGGTTTTAAAGCAACTCAGTTGCAATATTTTGGTACTGAGGCATTTTCCCCCATGTCCTTCTGTTTCTAAAGTTGACACCCATTAAGAGCGCAGTACGCTCAATTTCTTAAATTTGATGCTTTGCCTACCTGCACAGGGTTAGTGTCAAATATACCCTTATACCAGGGCTAACATTTTCCACTCTCCGCTAACCATTGACAACATTAAAGGGGCACTAGTCACCCAGACCACTTAAGCTCAATGAAGTGGTCTGGGTGCAATGTCCCTCAGGTTTTAACCCCGCAGATGCAAACATAGCAGTTTCAGAGAAACTGCTATGTTTACATTTGGGGTTAGTCCAGCCTCTAGTGGCTGTCTTCCGGACAACCACTAGAGGAGCATCTGCGATGCTGGAGGCATATAATGCGTCCATCACGCAGAGCGTCTATAGGACAGCCTGATTGCACGAGGGAGCTGACGTCTGCGGGGAAGGATAGTTCACCAGCGCCAAGGGAGCCCAGCGCTGGAATAAGGTAAGCTGCTGAAGGGGTTTTAACTGCTCAGGGCACTATAGTGGGGGCATTTAGTAACTTGCAACTCATTTTATTTTCACAGCAAATTAGTTGGGAGCAACCAATGTGGCTTTTTAACACAAGGAAACAGCTACTATCACTTATGAACACAACTGAATCTACTGCATGGTGATTATTAAAATCTCAGTTTTCTACAAAATGATTTATTTTAAAAGCCTGCTTTGTTTTAGTGCTTCAACGCATCATACATGTTGGGTGGTTTAAGACACCCATGGGACATGCATGGGGATTTCTAAAATGAAAGGGGCCAAACAGAAAGAGTTCTACTGTCTAAACAGCTGAAGAGGGGTAAACAATGATTTAGGGAAAATTAATATTCCATACATGCACTAAAGGAAATTGATGGATTTATGTGCAAACACGACAAAGATCACAACTTGCCTGCTTTCTTGACCTCATTGCTGCCTCTTCTAAAGTCTCTGCTGCTTCGAACTTGCCCTGACGTCTATAAAGTGCTCCAAGGTTCTTCAGTGTAGTAGTGACTGTCGGACTGGATAGAGAGGTGTAAGAAGGGGAGAATGATACACTCACATATTAAAGCAAAAACAACTAGGACTGTTAATCGTAGGATGGCGTGTCTCACTTTAATTTCAAAATTTGCATTGCAAAATTACTTTAAAATAAGTGAAGTACGTGCAAACAATATTATCACTTCTACATTTCATAACACATGCAATTAGCATATGGACCAAGGAGGGGTTACAAAGTCATCTCTCAATGGTAAACCCATGTGACAGAACGTCTCTTATTTTTGTACAGTGGACATGTTCTGCTCTACGTGTTAAATATAAATTATTGTACACTTACCTATCAACCTTGCAGGCCTTGTACCAGCCACCGTACTCTCCAAATGTGCCATCCTTTTGCTTTCCCTAAAACACAAGGCCACAGTCTAAGTGACATATATTAAGTGGAAGCAGCAAAGTAAACCATGGACAACAGCTACACGGTTTTGATTTTCACTTGTAAAAACACATTAATATACAAATTAAAACAAATTCAAAAAAAAGGTTTATAAATTTTCAATGATTTTCTGATATGAAACTCTGATAAACAGCAGTAACTTGAATATACACTCTTACAAAGCGGTATTAAAATGTATATGTTGATTGTGTTGTGATAGGGGATTATGAGACGCCACCTATGTCAGGGCTCGTTTTGATACTAAAAACCTAGACAATCCAATTACTGAGCTGATGAGTGAGAGGAGTACAGAGTCCCTTATTGCTCCCATTTTAATTTCAGTTTTGTGATGGATTTCCTAATGTAATGATGATTAACCATGGCAGAGAAAATTAAAATATGATTTATTATGATTTGATTTTGCTGCATTTCCCCAGGTTTTGCAGATTCTGTAGTGAACATGGTTGTAACCACTTAAACATGATGCCCACTCATCCTTCTATATCCTAGAGCTAATCCAAAAAGCAATGCATTGTGGGTAAAAATCAAGGGTTTCTGCGAGTTGTAGTTCAGTGTTATCTTTCCACTTTAAAACTCCATGAGACGCAAGTCACTACATCTTCTTTAGTAGTATTTCTGATCAAGAAGAAAAAAATCCAATAATGTAAAATACCATACAGATTTCATATACCAGCGACATTTAAGCTTATTCAAGCTTAAAGGACCACTATAGTGCCAGGAAAACATACTAGTTTTCCTGGCACTATAGTGCCCTGAGGGTGCCCCCACCCTCAGGGTCCCCCTCCCGCCCAGCTCTGGAAAGGGGAAAGGGGTTAAAACTTACCTTTTTCCAGCGCTGGGCGGGGAGCTCTCCTCCTCCGATCCTCCCCTTTGGCTGAATGCACACGCGCAGCAAGTGCTGCGCGCGCGCGCATTCAGCCGGTCGCATAGGAAAGCATTCATAATGCTTTCCTATGGACGCTTGCATGCTCTCACTGTGATTTTCACAGTTATAAGCACGCAAGCGCCTCTAGCGGCTGTCAATGAGACAGCCGCTAGAGGCTTTGGGGGAAGGCTTAACCCATTCATAAACATAGCAGTTTCTCTGAAACTGCTATGTTTATGAAAAAATGGGTTAACCCTAGCTGGACCAGGCACCCAGACCACTTCATTAAGCTGAAGTGGTCTAGGTGCCTAGAGTGGTCCTTTAACTTGAGCCACAGCACCCACTAGGTCCATATATTTTTAGAAGTTACACATTGATGTTATTTAGGGAGAGGAGTATGGGAACATGATTTTACCGTTGAACTAAATATTTTGGTACTCTGTTATTACCTTGAATTTTTCCCTTTCTTCAGCGTGCATCCAGATTGGTTTGTTTTCATCTAGAAAACAAGAAAAAAATAGGACAGGATTCAAACACTGGCAAAAAACAACCTTATAATAGAATATGTTACTGAAGAGTAATAGTGTAAAATGATTCACGTTAATCTCAAAGTTAACTTCAAAACAAGAATTCCTTCAAGGATGGAACATGTATTTCAATGGAAATGGCATGGATACCAGAAAAACGTGTGTGGTCTTTTAAACCAGGCTTTGAACTGAGATCCTTACCGTCCACTGAGCCAAACTCCCTTTCGTGAGCACGGGTCAGGATTTCCTTATACAAAGTTTCCGCTTGCTTAAACTTTCCTTGTTTCAAATAGCAGGAAGCCTGTAAAACAAAAACATAAGTCATTCTACATACTGAACGCACACATGAAAAATCGTACCCTACTATGTGGAAGTCCCAAACTTACCAGGTTGTTTTTTGTTTTAGCCACGTTGGCATCGTCGGGTCCCAGTTTGGTTTGGTAGATTTCCAGGGCCCTCTGATAATAATATTCCACTTCCTCATACTTGCCCTGGTTCTGGCACAATAATGCCAAATTGTTTAATTGTTTGGCTACATCCGGATGGTCTTTCCCCAGAACCTGAAATAATAGACGTTTTGGACTATACTCACAAATCTTCACTGCTGATCAACATCACAGTAAAACATTCCCCAAGCTCTATGAGCTGTATTTAAGATTGGCAAATATTTAAAGTTATACATACAAGCTCTTTTACACTCCCTTTCATTCCAAGCAATACTAGTAAATTGGATTTATAGTCAAATCCTGTGTAAGAAAATTCATTTTACAAATACCACATATCAGTAACACTATATGTTGCTAGCACCGATGTATGTGGACACTCAGACAGCCTTTAAAGGGAAAATAAGCACCAGAACCAATACGGCTTAAAGGAACACTATAGTCACCTAAATTACTTTAGCTAAATAAAGCAGTTTTAGTGTATAGATCATTCCCCTTCAATTTCACTGCTCAATTCACTGTCATTTAGGAGTTAAATCACTTTGTTTCTGTTTATGCAGCCCTAGCCACACCTCCCCTGGCTATGATTGACAGAGCCTGCATGAAAAAAAAAAAAACTGGTTTCACTTTCAAACAGATGTAATTTACCTTAAACGTATCTCAATCTGTAAACTGAACTTTAATCACATACAGGAGGATCTTGCAGGTTCTAGCAAGCTATTAACATAGCAGGGGATAAGAAAATCTTAATTAAACAGAACTTGCAATAAAGAAAGCCTAAATAGGGCTCTCTTTACAGGAAGTGTTCATGGAAGGCTGTGCAAGTCACATGCAGGGAGGTTCATAAACAAAGGGATTTAACTCCTAAATGGCAGAGGATTGAGCAGTGAGGCTGCAGGGGCATGTTCTATACGCCAAAACTGCTTCATTAAGCTAAAGTTGTTCAGGTGACTATAGTGTCCCTTTAATGTAGTGGTTCAAGAGCAAATCTGTCCCTGCTGTCTAACAATTGTAAACACTGCTTTTTCTGAGAAAAGGTAATGTTTATATCTGTCCTTAAACCACCTCTAGTGTGTCAGTCAGCAGCCACTAGAGGTACCCTGTTGTAGTACTGTATCTATGCAGGACTGATGATTAGAGTCGTCACACTCTACATAAAGATGCCAAATAGTCACCATAGAGATATACTGATGGATCTCTATAGATGAATAATGATAGCTGCACATGCACTCTAGTCCCTCAAAGGACCACTATAGTGCCAGGAAAACATACTCGTTTTCCTGGCACTATAGTGCCCTGAGGGTGCCCCCACCCTCAGGGTCCCCCTCCCGCCCCCACCTTTTTCCAGCGCTGGGTGGAGAGCTCTCCTCCTCCGTTCCTCCCCGTCGGCTGAATGCGCACGCGCGGCAAGAGCTGCGCGCGCCTTCAGCCGGTCACATAGGAAAGCATTCATAATGCTTTCCTATGGACGCTTGCGTGCTCTCACTGTGAAAAATCACAGTGAGAAGCACGCAAGCGCCTCTAGTGGCTGTCAATGAGACAGCCACTAGAGGATTAGGGGGAAGGCTTAACCCATTCATAAACATAGCAGTTTCTCTGAAACTGCTATGTTTATGAAAAAATGGGTTAACCCTAGCTGGACCTGGCACCCAGACCACTTCATTAAGCTGAAGTGGTCTGGGTGCCTAGAGTGGTCCTTTAATGTTACCTTATGAGGAAGCAATGGATTGACAGATAAACTAATGATTTTAGCCAGAGAAGGAACCGTGGAAGGACCGGAGGGGCATGGAACTAACGTGAGTAAAACGATTTTACTCAATATTGGTAAGGGATATCTCTTTAAAAAATAAAATAATAATAATAAGGAACTGTAATATTAGGAATACATATTTGTAGGAATCATCACTAAATACAATCATTAGAAAGATTTTAGAGTACATTGCAATGGCTAACCTAGAGTTGTCATAAGTATTTGTGGTTTTACTTAAAAAAAATAAAAAAATAAAAAAATCACAAAACTAAGTGGAGGATTCTGATCACAGGCCGTTGTTGGAGAGAAAGGTATTTCATTAGCCAGAAGTAAGTATTAGGTCGATATAGTATGCAATCAGTGCATTTATCACAAGCTCATTCTATAGACGCACTGCTCCATCATACACAGCTTGCACATCAAAATGTAAAGGGACATGCCTAAGCTCTTCACAAGGGATTACTGTATACTCACCTGAAGCTGGCCTTGTTAGTCATACATTTTGTAAATGACAGGCCCACTTTATAGTCAAGCTTTTCAGCCACCCAAATAAATACACACTAATCCGTAGGCTGTTTTATAGTCAAAAATTCTGCACCCCCACCCTAACTCACTGCACTAGTTTTCACACCCAGAAATCAGAAATGCAAGAGAATGCATATACATTCAGATGACCAAGGGAGGCAACAATAGTAAAATAATTAAGAATTGTATGGAAGACATACAGCAGGATCAGAGTTATAGGAACAGCGTTAAGTTGCTTTAAAATCTTTGTTGTCGCAGTAAATCATTCTGAAGTCATTGTTTCTGACACACAGAACTGACTTAACAGGTTTACGGATAAATTGGCCAGTGAACGGAAACCAATGAAGGTGTAGGACCGCTCCTTGTGTATTAGCAATGAATGGTTGTTATTTCATATTAGAAAATTACCTTTTCCCGGATCTCCAGAGCTCTTTTACACAAAGGCTCTGCTTCCCTGTATTTTCCTCTCTTTCCATAAAGCACTGCAAGGTTATTAAGGGTGGCTGCAACCTAAACAAAGAAAAGAAATAGCTGAATACCCGCACAGAAAAGATTTAGCAACACAATTTTTAAATCAAGTGTTCATTTAAAATGTGCTAATAGGATCGATGTATGCATGCTATAAGAGCGAGACGGTCTTTGCAATCTGTAAGCCACCAATACCGTCTCCCTTCTCAGAATGACAGGAGGAGATCAAAGAAGTTTGAAAGCTGCATATTATCCAACCCGAAGTCTACATATTGGAAACAATTTGCAAATCAGGGAACAGTAAAACATTGACAATTTAAAGTGTTCAGATTACAGAGGATTGAAGAATATGATTAAACATGGAAAGATGTTCTAACTTACAGAGTAGTAAGAATAATTGTTTGAAGCATTACAATTTGAAATCGTCCACAACTGAACTAAAAAAAAGGCTATTTTTTCCATCCAAGCGTCCTAACATTTTAACCTTCTTTCAGTCAGCCTTACACTCTAGGTGTAGCCCGTTTCCATTGTCATGTTGATTCATGTACAATAGTGCTAACACCTTCTTTAATTACAACATATATGTGCAGTCTTGTTGGGCTTCTGTAAAGACACCTGGCACCAGTTGATATCACATGGATGTTAAAATAGTAAATACAAAATCCTATTTCGGTTTTCAGAATTTACCTTTGACATAAAGAATTCTACAGAGAATGGTGTCATTTTTGTTTTTAATTTTCCTTTAAATATATCTATGCAGATTTGTAAGAAAATCACATTAAAATAATTTCAGAAGAGTTTTGCTATTGCATGCAATGATTTCAAAAATACATATATTTTAAAAGAATGAAATTCAAGTGAATCCTGTAAAGCAGCAGTGCTCCCTGCTCTAGGTAAAGTCTCCTGTTATTCAGTTTTGTGTTTTAAAAATGGGGAAAAGAAAAATGGAATGAAAAGTTTAGCTCTAACTGCCACTTATTAATGCAATATCCCTTCATGACAAAATGCCTTGAAACTCCAATTGTGCTAATCAATAGATTTAAAAAAATCCCTCATGTGCAGTAATAGTTAATACACAACATTGCTATCTATGACAGAGTCACAAAAACAACAAGGCTGGAGCTGCCTAACCTTGATTTAAAATTAGAAGGAACAAGGCCTTGTTGATTCTATTCATCACAGGTTACAAAATCTAGTGCAATGGAAACAATTTTGCTTAAGAATAAACACATTTGTCTATAACAAAAAGTGCAAAATAGGGACGTCATCTAAAGGTGTTGCTAGGACTGAATATTAACAGTGTATTAAAAGTAAAGAGGAAGCAGACGTCTCCTCTGATTTACATACATAACAAAAATAATTTCAAAAAAGGTTTTACATAAAAAAAATAAAAATAAAGATTTTTCTGCTGCCATAGCAAATAGACTTTTCAACCAATCTGCTCCCTCTACCCGTTTTACATGACTAATTTATTCAACCTGAAAAAACAAATCTCCTTTAAACTCTTTCTAGTATGTATGTATAGTACAAAAATACTTCAAATTAGAAATAAGGTGTTTCCAAACAAGCTAGCTGTACAGGAAGTTAATACACCAATATACATATGGATGTTGTCCTAGACCAGTGGAACAGAAATATTTTCCTGCTAGTATCTGCGTCTTAAAATATTGCAGGTAGTACTGCTGCTTTAAAAAGGATGACAAGTCTAAGCTGCAATGCAGAGAAGTTGTGATTGGTAAACCAGCTTTGGGGGCTTTGAGAAGACCTACCTTCTCCTCTACTCGACAGCCAGTTCACATGCAACCTTGCCTGTTGAGTTTAATATTAAAACTTAAACGGTGCGCAGAATGTAACAAACAGATACACGTGGCATTGTAAAGAAAGTATCCTCCAGTTACTTACTGCTGGGTGATCTTTGCCCAAAGTTTTCTCACGGATTGCCAAGGCATCATTTAGTAGGTTTGCGGCATCCTTATATTTATTCTGATCCCTGAAATAAAATTTGGATGATAAAAACATGTTAAGCTTATTTTACAATTCAAAATATATTCTCTAGAAATTAAGAAAATAATATAAAAAACATGTTTCCACAGTGATTGTGATTTCAGGAGGGGAGGAATGGATCAGAACAAAGGGAAAATTAAAAGTCTTCATTTCAAGGTCACACTAAGTCAATCATTACCATCCAAATATGAACTAAATATTGCTTTATTGATATTTACATCAGAATGGGAGAGCAAGGTCTAAGGGTCCTCACGGACCAGTTTTGATCAAATTGCTCAAAATATGGACCAGCAAGAGAGGGACACACCCGCAGCCTAATAGTACCATAACACTACATCGGTATGCAGTACTTATGATGCCCGACTCTTGACTGTATGAAGAACAAGAAACAAATCAACGCTATCGCAGATAATTTGGCTAGCAAAGCATACAGGATCCATGTAACTTGGTGCTGTAAAATACATTTGTCCTATTCATGACAATGTAAATTTTCCGTCAATTCCTGTAAATACGCCCAACAAGACGTACCCTTTCAAAACCAACGATAACATGCTCCATAGTCACACAAGGAAAACATTTAGATGGGATTAATCTATTTAACATTCAAACAGATTAGAAAACGACACCAACCTGTAGACCAGAGCCAGTATATTGAGCATTGTGGCGACATCAGGGTGATCATGGCCAGAGGTCTTCTCCAGGTCTTCAAGAGCTTGCTTGCAGAGAGGCACGGCAACTTCGTACCTGCCCTGGGAGGCATACTGAATCACCAGATTATGCAGGGTCCTTAGTCTGGCAGGGATTTCATATCCTCCTTGCTGGGCAGCAGCTGCAGCGCTACTGTGTTGTTGTTGCACTGTACGAAAATCAAATATCAGTTTATGAGATTAAGACTACATCAGCGATATTCGTGAAACGGCGGTTTACATTATTTCACTTTTTGTAATGCTTAACATAGAGAATGCATTTAAATCCATGCCAATTAAATACATAAAAATATTTTTAAAATACCTAGAATGTTTGTAAAGTTCCTGTACTTGCACTGGCAAGAGAGAAAAACCCTCCAAGAGTCTAATGCTGGTTTGTGGGGTGTTTTTTTCCCCCCCTTATACAATAAACCCCTGTGCAGTAGCCACTGACATTCTACTTGCCCTGACACAAAATAGGTCAGGGAGGGAGACCTATTGAGCATGCGCTGCCGCCGGCGGGGGAGAGGGGGGTGGAGACCTAATGCGCGTGCGCACCATTGCATTAAGCCTCCCCATAGTAAAGCACTATGCATAGGATGAGGCAGAGTCATCAATGATGCCCACCGATTATCAAAGATAAAGAATACAGTAATGAACAGTTAAATCCGAGCTGCAGGGTCTCCTTACTTTAGTTCCAACAGTGTAACAAGCAGATAGACAAAAAAAATGGAGTTCTGCGCATCAAGTAGGTAGTGCACACCCAGGTGCTACTGCAGTTTATTAGAGGACACAATATAAACAAACTTTTCGGGCAACAAGCCCTTCCCCATTAGCACTGAGGAAGGGCTTGTTGCCCGAAACGTTTGTTTATATTGTGTACTCTAATAAACTGCAGTAGCACCTGGGTGTGCACTACCTACTTGATGCTCAGAACTCCATTTTTTGTCTATCCCCATAGGAAAGCATTGAGGATTTCAGCGACGCAGGAGGTCCTTACATAGTGTGTGGACATCCAGCGACGCTATAGCACACTTTTCGTGTGCTAAAAACGCGGAAGTGCCCTCTAGTGGCTGTCTAGTAGACAGCCACTAGAGGAGGAGTTAACCCTGCAAGGTAAATATTGCAGTTTATGAAAGCTGCAATAATTACACTTGCAGGGTTAAGGGTAGTGGGACCGAAGTGGTCAGAAGTGGTCTAGGTGCCTGGAGTGTCCCTTTAATGTAGTTCATTTCCCTTCCGTATTTACATCAAAAGGCCTGTGTTTACATTACAGCCTAGGGATACAGCGCTAGAGGCGCTTTTCACTGCGATTTTCACAGTGAGAAGACGCCAGAGTCCATGGGAAAGCATTGAGAATGCTTTCCTATGAGACTGGCTGAATGCGCGCGCGGCTCTTGCCGCGTGTGCGCATTCAGCCGAGGAGGATAGTGTTGTTAACATACATATGTTTTCCTGACCCTATAGTGTTCCTTCAACCAATAAAGAAAAATCTGAGTGCGAAATAGCTTGTCTAGAAAAATACTCCAACAATTAATTGTGCAAACATTTGGAGTTTTATGTCTCGCCCCATGTCCTCCCCCATGTTTGTGGGCTCATGCATGTGTGTGCCGACTCTGTGCGGTCTGTTCACATACGCCAGTGCTGACAGCATCTTGTGTGTGTGTAATAAATACAATCTAGAAATAAAAATAAATAACGGTTCAGTATATAAAAACACCAAGACTGCGCTGGAGGCTAATACGCACTCACAAGATAAGATTGCAGGCATATAAGGCATCAAAGATGGAAGGAGCTTGATCTTCTCTCGACCTTAAATAAGGGTTATGAGAGAGACACCGACAATTGAAGACATCTTCAATTTCCCCTGATGAAGTCCGACCCAGGACGAAACGCATAGGGAGGAGAGACTCATTCAGCACTTTAGTTTTTAAACTTTTTTTTTTATTATTTGTGTATGTTTTTTGGCTGCTTCACACCTTGTTCCCGACCCCAACGGATTCCATCCAAGTCCGTGGTCCCTAGGGATTGGTTTAGTGATATGCTCGATTTACATATTGATTCTGTGACTGCAATCTAAATAAATACTTATCAAGTTATTATATTGGTGCACTATGTCTGTGTCTCTCTCTTAACCCCGATTTAAGATCGAGAGAGAAGATGAACAAGCTCCTTCCACCTTTAAGATTACTTATACGCCTGCAATCTATTATCTTGTGAGTGCATTTTAACCTCCAGCGCAGTCTTGGAGTTTTTTAGATTGTATTTCTCACATTTCTATTAAGAAGACTTAAAAGGAGCTTCTTACAATCTATTGTACTATAACGGTAGTTTTTATTTTAAATATTTCTACCCACTTTTGAGGAGCACGTGTGAGATATATAGATATTTTTTTTTTTGTACAGCACGTTATGTGTATATGAGCATGTGCTCGCTGTATGTTTGTGTGTTGCATCTCTTACTCTCACCCAAGACAAAAAAAAATTCTAAAACATTTCATATGTTCTATTATTGCAACACATGATCTTTTATTAAATTATTTTCCATAATGCAGTAATGTTCTGTCAAAAGATAAGCCTATTCACAGCCCCGTTTAGAGGTTTGTGACTTTCATAGTGTACAGCACTGTCATTGCTCAGGTTCCCTCCAGAGCAGGACAGGAGGGGAGAGATGTGCTTAGTATGCATGAGACTACCACCACACAAGTTGGATGGATCTTTAACAGAAATAGAGAACATCCCTGACTGATGGGAGTCTTATAGCTACAGCCCAACTAACATTAAACTGGTGAAAATCTCTCTGCACATATTAGCAATATCCTGTCAATCTTCTTCATACCTCTATTCAAATTCATGGAAATGTCTTGAAATATTCCAATATTTTGGCATTTCTCCATTTCCTTGATCTTACTTTATTTAAATGTCATCTTATCATCTAACCAGCCCATGGATGACTAATTTCTAACCTTAGTCAGTACACACCCCCTACAGTTTTTAATCTGCACTACAACTGACCCCAATTCTCTCTTCCGACCATAAGCCTGTTCACAGCTTCGTAACGTTACTAACGCCGCTTAATCCAAATGTCACAATGCTCTGGTTTTTGTTAACCTTTCTGCTTCACACGGTGGACCACCCACCACTACTATTTATCCTTTATAGCAGTCTCTACACAAATAATAGATTTGTTCCAATAAGTACCAAGATATTTATATCATTAAACTATGGCCAAGTTCCAATTTTACCAAAATGTGTAGCTAGAAATAGTTTAACGAATTTACGTAATGTGGTCTTTGTTCCCACCACAATTAAGACTAATGTCAGTATCTACATGCAAACAAAAATATAAAACAATGACAACTGGATTCTGAAGAATACCACCAATAAAATAAATTAAAAAAAACAGGAAGGAACCCCCAGACAGCTTGAGGACAAGAGGTGAGAAGGAGCTGCAGAGTGTGCACATACCTAAACAGGTAAGTCAAGGAACTAAACCGGAATGCAATTCTCATCAACGATACCCATATCATTTTTGGATAGCTGGTACACTTTTAACTCATGGTGAAAACAGACAAAACGGTTTGATGCGCAAAACACTTACTTCCTGGACCCTGATCATCATCGTCATTAGGGAACAGATCATCCAGCGGCTCCTTTGAAGAATCACTGTCTTTGTCATCCTATAAAAATAAAATAAAAAAAAGGGTACATTAAAATGCTGAAAGATGCTCATGCTAATGTTGGCTCAGCATTGCTAACAATGTCATTAACTATGCAGAGTCAGCAAGCAAGATCCAATTTAGCAGAGTCAATACCCAGAATATTTTAATCTTCTATACAGCTATTCAAATGCAAAAACAGCCAAAAGGAAGCAAACGTATTTAAACCAAGTTAGTTAATGCAGCATTATCACAATACCAGTAACTCGACACAGGTCAATGTTGTATTGGGTCACAAAGCACTGCAGAAAGCAGGCCCAAGGACTATCAAGCAGTAAATGTAAAAGTTTTAATAGCACCAAATCAGATAAACAAACAAAAAAAAAACATTGAGGGAGCTACAAAACATTCTAATGGATTTCCGACCCATAGGTCCTTAATTATCTTTCCTACATTTTGTGGCTCCACCTGTGCGGCTATCGGTTTTGGTGTAAATAAAACTCCTTTTCCACTGTAATTCTATTGTGAGATGATTTCTAGGATTGGAACATCCCGTGGCCTGGCTTTTCCCTTGGCTGTAGGTGATTGGAGCTTGTCGCCATTACCAAACATTGCACAAATACACACACACTCTCACTCGCTCTCTATGCATGGTCCAATGCTAATCTCATCGACAGTAACACATTCAACATCCATTAATCTGATCCACTAGATGAGGCAGAAGTCTCATTTTACGCAGCACAGTGACCGTCCAAGATCATAGATTTTAATTTCTTAGAATTGCTGTTCTTTTAATACCAGATTGTTAGCATGTTTGTGTGTATCAAACAAAACTACAAGGGTCTTACGGTTTCCAGCAGATACATTTTACAAAAACAAATATGTGCAAAGTTCCACTTAATAATCCATCATAACCAAGGTCATTTTCATTCTTTTGTTAAAATAAAAAAAATAAAAAAAATTTTTTTTTAAATGTGTTGTGGTTTTCCTTTAATAAATAAAAAAAGCCAGAAGTGAGTGTTTGCTTATAAGATAAAGAGAACCAAAAAACAAACAGTTGTCCTGCGCATCCAGTATCGGCTTGCACACCCAGGTGCTACCACAATTTATTTGAGGACAAAATTAATGCAGCAAACGTTTCGAGCAGCAGCCCTTTCTCAATGCTAATGTCTACATGGGCCATTAGCATTGAGAAAGGGCTGCTGCTCGAAACGTTTGCTGCATTAACTTTGTCCTCAAATAAATTGTGATAGCACCTGGGTGTGCACACATAACACGTGTTTCTTTTTTGGTTGTATATACACTGTTGGGACTTCAGTGTGCAGTATCTGCAGTACATGTCTATTTTTTTTCTTGGTTTATATTTTGAATTTTGTAGGCATTTTTTGCCTCTACCTCACCCTATATATAAGATAAAGAGAAGGGAGTACATCACTCACCATTCAGAACCAGTTTGCAGTGACTTACCCACACTGCTAAGGTCATTAATGTGCTATGGCAGGGTTAGGCGACGTTCAGAGCTCCAGATGGTGTGGACTCCATCTTCCCTGATGCTTTGCCAGCATTACGGTTTTAACAGGATTATTTTATGAAATATTTTACCAGGAAGGATTATGGGAGATGTAGGCCACAACATCTGGAGTGCAGAAGGTTGTCTACCCCTTGGGATATGGAGTATTGCCAACTACCCAAAATACTCAATATCATAACAAAGGAACTGATCTATATAAACAATATATTGGTAGCCCAAGATAATTTTTAATACTTTTAGTGAAATAAGTTTTGAGCAGCTCAATTCATCATAAAGACATGCACTATTTGGCATAATTACTTTTAGCCTTACAGGTGTTTGCATTGGCCAATTGTTCTCTTTATTTTAGATGTTACAGTACTGCCACAAAAAGTGAGATAGAAGGGTAATAAACCTCAGCCTTCACTTCAACCACACTATAGCAGCATCCTCTCACTAAAATTCTTTACAGCAGGGGTGCCCAAAACTTAGATCCCCATATGTTGTAGAACTACAATTCCCACAATGCTTTTAGAATTATATTAGGAAAAAAAGGATCATGGAAGATGTAGTTTTAAAACATATGGGGATCTACCTTTTGGGCACCTCTGCTTTATAGCGTATAAGGCTAAAAGCTGCATGGGCACTCAAAGGGTTAAATCGAATGACAGCTATTTCTGCCCCAGTCACGGCCCCTCTTAAGCTGACTGGGACCGAAACATTGCATCAGTTTAAATAATAATAATAATAATAATAATAATAATAATAATAATAAGGTATGTAGCCAGCTACGTTTTGGAAAACCCTTCTACTTAGTGAGTGCAGTCCCATTTATTGTAAATTGAAATTCTTTATTGATCACACTTACTTCACTTCCCCATTAAAAAAAAAAAACTCAATAAATCCTAATAGAAGAGATACTTGCAGCCTTAGAACACATCTGTCATAAAAATGAACACACATGAATCATAAAATATGGAAAATCTACGTACTGAAGGAGAAATATCATCATCATATTTTTTCAGCTGATTCATAAACTCTAGGTGTTTCTTCTCTTCTTCGAGTTGGGCCACAGACTGCTCACTCCTCTGCAGCTTCTGCTGTGTACTGGCCAACTCGTCCCGCAGCCACTGATTTTCCTGGCAGAGCCGACGCACTTGAGCTCTCAGCTTCTGTTTCTCAGACTCCACCGCGTTCAGATGGTTTGATAATGCCATCATTACCTGTGATAAAAAAAATTTTTTAAAATTGGCATCGACGCACATTTTTTGGCTTCAGTACAGCCATGTAAAGTTCTATAACCCAAGCCCGGATATACATGTTCCCAATACACAAAGTTACAAATGTACCTGTGCTTCACTCAGTCCTAGTTCCAGCATTTCCAGAGACTTGCGGATCATGTTGGACTTCTCTTCCACCAAGTTGCTCTCATCATCTTTCTTTAAGCACTTCAGAGTTTCCAGGAGGCTCTGAAGGATGGAATTATGCTCGTTCTTCAAGGCCTCCAAACCTTGGATCACCTGCTTGGTCTTTGAAATAATTTCATCTTGGGTGAGTTTCTCCAACTTGTCTTCCTTTAGGTAAACCATTGTGGACATGTTGTCATACATTCTGCAAGGTAAAGATTAGGTCACCTGAAATATCCAGATATTTGTGTCATTATGAATATTAAAAAAGCAAGTAGATAGATTTAAAACATTCTGTAGTGTAGACACGTACGTTCAGATATCAGGGGCTCCTTTCATACCTCATGTAATGATCACTGCATTCCATTTTACTGATACAAATTTATGGAGAAATAGAAGGATACAAGACAGACAGAAGACAAACATGGCAGAAAATATCACAGAGTAAAAGTTGCTTGTGAGAATTTAGTAAAGTGAGCAATGAGAGAGTTTGGTGAATAAAATTACATAAAACTAACAATAAATAGAAAAGGGGCAAATGAATACTAGTCGGACCCACATATTGGACATGGTGCTTTATATATACACAAACATCAAATATGGTGTTTTGCAATATTAAACAAATGTAAGAAAAACAGGAAGTTTCATTTACCGGTACTTTCGAAATAAAAATAATGAAAGTCACCTGTTTACAGTACAGGACTTGCCTAATCCTGCAAATAAAACCACACACAAAAAACAAAATACTTTAGCCTAACAAACATTAGCAGCATCTGATTTTGCCTAACAATTTTTTTGAGAGCCTTGTATCATGGGAGTTAACCATGGGGATCTACTATTTGGCCATCATAGACATACATGGAGCCACAAGGAACTTACAACATCCGCTAAAACATTACGCAGGTATCCAGAGATCAGCTTATTAGAATCTAAAGTAACCAGCAGAGATATGACTCATCGCTCCATTAAGCCAGATGCCGTTTCAGATGGCAACAACCACTGACGCAATGCATATACAATGTATTACAAGAACTAAAATATCTTGTGAATGTTACATTGATCGCACCACTCCATTTACATCCACACATCTAACTGCATTAGCAGCAAAGAAAAATAAAAAAAAATACTTGCAGTCTATAGGAAAGGGGACGGGAATCAATTTAACGTCAGATTCAAATTCTAACAGCCGACAAAACAATCTATAAAATAAATAAAGTCTTGCAGTCTCTCTCTACATGGAAGCAACTTAACGTTTCAATTATGCAGCCAAGAGCTGCAAGACGTCCATTTTTGGTACAGGACTGAAAATAAATAAATGCATTACAGGAGCAGAAAAAACACCCACCAGGGCAAATGACGTCCAATATTAAAAGTCCAGTTCCTCATTCTTCCTTGAAAAAAGGTAGGTGGAAAGTTATGTAGGTGCCAACAAATGTCTTCATTCATGATTGTATGATCAGAACCTTTAAATATTCCCATACTATAATTGCAGTGCTGCTGACAATGTTGGCGCTATATAAATACGACTACTACTAATAAATAATAATACCTTGCACTGCTCATGGGTGTTCAGTAAAGCATAAGAAGATATACCAGGCACCATCGAGGTTTCAATAACAGACGTAGCAGATGTCTCTGCTCTGTGCAGGGATTGATTTGCTTTAAAACCAGCCAATCCCATTGCGTCAGTTAACAAATCTAGCTCTAGGTTTGACTAATGACATCTCCTTCCCATTTGTGCAACTGGGAATTGAAGAGAAATATCACTGCTTATGTAATTTTTGGTGGCACCTGTGAATGCACACCAGGGGACCAGCAGGGATTCCCTTTCAACCCACAAACTCCATTTTTTGAAATCCACACGAGTCTCATCATTGAACGTCCACCAATCATTTCATTTTAAACAATATTATGAAACTTAATAAATACATTTTAAAATGTGACCCCCTTCTTAAGAAAATAATTATTGTAATCATCAAATTTAGAATCAGGTCACCGAGCATCATGGGAGAGGTAGTCCAAGGCACCCGCAATATGATGGTTGGTCATACAACTTGGATTACGCCTTCAAACTACAGTTACCAGAACTTCAGAAGAAACCACTAACGTGTAAAACACATTCGATGACAGCTCTGCAAATCTCCCTGTTCTCCATCACAGCCAATTTGTAATCTCTTTGTCTCTTTTACAATTCAATGAGATACACGTTAAGATTCATCCCCATGCTTGTTACATTCTATACAGGTTGCAGCAGCCACATCACAACTGTAGTTTAACCCCTACAAAGAAAATTGATGCATTGCAGGTGGTTGTTGCCAGTAAATCAAAATGTAATAACCTGGTTTGCACGTCAATATGGAACCACAGCTAATTTAATGCAAATATAATGGTCCTTGGTCCCAATAAAACTCGATTACACATTACATGAGGACTTTTGTTCATTTATCCCCATTATGTTGCACTTTAAAAAAATAATGTAAAGATCCTCTTACGGTATGTCAAAATGTACTCTGCCTTCATGAAATGACAGGAAATTTATATTTAAATAGGAGATATACAACTCATGATTTATTTATGCAGTGGGTTTTCCCACAATGCTTAGCATGAACTGACTGCAAGAGAGCGTGGGTGCACACACAGATTACACTACATGGACACAGCTGTGGTATATTGATTGAGGCTAATGGCAGAAGCTGAATTCTTCAGCTAAGCATACAACTATCAGGATTATTTATTACAGTGAGAATTGTTACAGTGCTTAATGTAGTTGTTCTGGTGAATATAATCAGTCCTTGCATGATTTTTGCAGTGAACACTATTTTTTTTTTAGAAAAAGGCCTGTGTTTACATTACAGCCTAGGAACATCTCCACTGGCCACTCCTCATATGGCTGCTAGAGGTGCTTCCTGAGGCAATGCTGCACAGTGAGAGTGCCATTCAGTATCACCACCCTCTGCATGGAGACAACTTTCCTCACTGAGTAGATGATGAATGGCCAGGCCGGCATTTGGCTCGGTCACTTTGATGACATCAGCCAACACAAATCTTTCATATTGGAAAGCATTGGATTGGCTGAAGTCATCAATTCTGATGATGTCAGCCAAGGAGTTTGATCAGGGGACGACAAGTTAATGCCAAAATAGTGGAAATAAGTTATATTTCCTTACCTTTTAAGGAGGGCAAGAAGGGGCAAGCCACCTAAATGATGGTTTGAACATAAGTTAAACTGTTTGATAAGGTTCTGACAACTTATCTGGATTCTTTTGGGTGCCAGAAAATCTAGCATGGAACTTCAGCAGGATCCTCTAAACCAAGCCGGGTGGGCCAGCTCATTGGCTGAAAGCACAAACTGCCGCTGTTATTACAGGAAGCACTGGCGATAAGGCAGCTAGTGAATAACTAAGACTGGGACTACAATATTCCCTTTCAAGAGTTACATTTCCACTTGCCTACAGCAAGTGTGAGTGAATGAGTCTAGCCATTGGAGTCTAGCCATGTTTAAGGGTGTATGGAGGAAGGAAGAGGGGGGATAAAATATAAACATTCAAATGCAATGTAAACCATGAGAAGCTGAGAAAAATGACAAGGAAAGCAAAAATGTTCATTTGGACTACTTCAGCAGTTTGTGTGTGACTAGTTATGTGTAAGTAAAGGCTAACTGTGTCTAAATAGGATTGACCGATTAGAAATGAATGACCAGGTTTTTTTACTAAAGAACGATTCGTTGGGAATTAATCAGGGAATTGCAAATCTTAAAACAGGTTAAAAAATAAAATATATATATATATATATTTATTTATTAATTTATTTTAAATGACATCTATCCCCAAACTCCGAAACATACGTTGTGGGATAATCCAAATCATTTAACAGATAAGATGCCAACACATTTTCCAACATACCTACAGGCAACAATTACATACACACTTTCCAGGATATGGTTTTCCTGTCACAAGAAGACAAATAATGAATAGCAAAAAGCTGCAAGGAAAATACAGAAAGCTACACCAGAAAATGTAAATAAAAGACATCAGAATACTTTGCAGCAGCATGCTCTATGAGCGATGTTAGACTTTGAAACTTTTAGATAAACTATTACAGATCATGGGAAAGCCATACAATACACAAACAAGAAGCTAACTGTAAGATCACTATATGTACTCAAGACCGTCATGCAAAAATAACACAAAGGCATTTGTAAACAAAGTGTTCTATCTGTATCAGCACCAGCCAAAGTGCTAGCAAATATGCAGATTGTAGTGTATAGTTTAATTAGTGTTTCTGTCTATTCTGCCTTTACCTCTATCAGCACTGAAAAAAAGAAATGAAAAATAAAATTTATAATTTTTTGACATTTTGGAATGAGCTGTGCACATAGATGTTCAATACTCGGTATGGGATAATAATGGATTTTACATAGGACCCAAGCAAGCTTCAAACCATTCGAAAACAGTTTGACTCTCTCCTAGGACAACAACCACTACCTCTTTCAACAGAATAGGAATGCATGATCTACAAAAAAAAAAAAAAAAATCATTACATAAGATTGTTTTAGATCTCCAATTCACAGCCAATATGGAGACATATGGCTGCAGATAAAGAAATAACTGTCACGAACAGGAAAAGCTCCTCATTTATTTTAATAATAGAGAAAAATAAATGTTAAAATGGTGCCACACACTGCACACTCTTCCGCTTGCTGCCTTTCCACAAGAATAGTTACTTAGCTGCAACAAATCCCATGAGGCCATCTCCAGTAAGACTCATTTTTACGGTCAAACTGTGCACTTTGAAGCCACATGATGCTGAACAAGCACTGAATTTAATTGTGTCCCCCAAGGAATACTGTTCAGACGCAGACAGCTTTAGGGGGTCTTCGACAGATTTCTGTCTTCAAAGTCCCTCTAAATGTTGCACTCGCACAAAACACTGACTTGTTTTACAAACCCAATAAGCCTATTTGAAATATTTCAACGAAAGTGAACGGTCACTATCCATGGAATCTTGTCTTTAGGTTTACAAATTGTGAGCGTTTAAAGTAATACTACATTTAGCTCTATCCTGAAAGTCTAGATTTTGGCTCCTTTTAAATCATTGTTAGTTCTGTGCTTCACTCTGGTCAATCAACATATAGACAGAAGGGGGTTGGGGGTGACAATGTGGGATAGGCAAGTTGTCTTAAATATAGTGCAAAGGTTTAATCATTAATATAACGTGTCTGCTGATTATATTGGTTTCCATGGTGAGTTATCAAAATGTACAGATTTTTTAATCAGCAGACAATATATTGGTGGTGATTACTCCTTTTTTAAAATTTGCATGACTTAATTACATACATACCTTTATTGTTTTATTATAATGCCATAATTAGAGATGGATATAGTCATGCATGTTTTTAGAAGGAAAAATAGATAAATTTGGAGGAAAAAACTAAAGTATTTTGATGGAAAAGAACACAGATTCTCTCTCTGAGAGAATTTTAGAAACCACGGTTGCTCTATTTTGTGGCTTCCCCAAATCTTTGGTTTTCAGACTGCCATACGCAAGACACTTGCTAAACTCGTTTTTCTCCTGTTAGAACGCAGCCTTTATGTACAGTGCACAGCATTCCATATTGGTATCCTAACCATGGGTTTTAATTATTAATGAAAAAGTGGATGAACTATTTAGTAAATTGTCCACAGTCCAAATCATTATGGGTTTATTCACTAAACAGTTTTAAAGTTAAATTGAAAATTGTGACTATAATAGAGCAGAATACTTGTCAGGATCTCCGATCCTAATGTAGTGTAAGTATGATGAGCGGCAGTATGTGCCGTCGAGTCTTCAAGGTCCCTGGAGTCAAGATGCCTACCATTGTCTTCAGGTCTGTAAAGCCAGCTTGTCACCTTCAAAATGTGTGCCTCTAGCTTGTAACACGAGTTTAATCTGCATATTGCACTAGCAATCTTGTCTGTAGACATATTGCTCTGTGCTATAGACAGCAAGAAAGGCTGTCACATATCGAGAATACTGCTGGGCCTTCAAACACATGCAATACTGTCTTTTTAAAACGGATAACCTTAAAAAGAAAGAAAAATACATTGCACCAGCGGAATCATCTCCTCCCGTCACAAGGGGATACTTCCAAATAGGGAAGGAAGTGAAAATTGTTGATAAAAAGAATTTTCGTTTTCAATCGCAGGATATTAACAAAAACAAAGGTAGTTTTAGTCAGTGAAATCTCTTCTGCTAGAAGATTCAAGAGCTTTACACTATAACAATAAATCATCTCTGAAATTAGACAACTGTTCCATGTAAGTTGTTCTTGGACTAAAAGTCCCATGATTCTTAGCCAGCCGAGTACTTTGGATGATGCTAAAAACCACAACAGATCTCGCAGTCTAGATCAAGGGTGCTTTGGAAGCAAATCCTACAGTTGCAGAACTACAAAATCCATAAAATATTGCAAGCTATAAAAGAAACATGGGAGTTCTGCAACAGCGGTGGGGAGGGGAAATTTACCATTTGCCCATTTAGAGATATTTTTGTAGATAAAGGGTCAACACATCTCTCTATAAATACTATACCCATACACACAAGCTTTTTTCAAACATTATTACCATTGTCAATGTTTTCACAGCAGCACAGGCACCCACGTTCATTAACCGCTTACAGCCTGCTGGAGCCAGCAGCCTTGTCCCTGCACACACTGCATAACTGGAAGGCCTGTGATGGGTGGATCACGTTATCCCAGTAAAGGTTAAATAGCACATGGTGTTTTCGTATTGCAAATTCAAAAGGAAAATGTCTAACAAATGAAAGGCACTTCATAGTAACTCAAAACCTTGGCAATAGGTTTCCATGGCAATAAGGGAAAGGTATCCATGCCCCCAGCTTTTTCCTTCACACAATGGCATTAAGTGTTCAGTAGAGGTGTACGCTGTGAGGGAAAGGGAGGACATCCATGCATGTAAGAAGCTTACTGCAGAGCTGGAGCAGTGTCTACAAAATGGCAGGGTGATGATGGTTACAAATCTGACACCTGCACCATGTAGTACTATTTACAGGATTGTGTATCTAAGCCACGTTTGAGTTTGAGAATTATTTGGCAGTTTAAAAAGGAGTTGTGCTGTTAAAGGGACACTCTAGGCATTTTAACCATATCACCTCATATAAGTGGTTATGGTGTGTGGTAGCAGTCTGGTGCAGTCTCTGTTCAGTACTAAAGGACCATCAATGGCACAAAGAACAACATCTCAATACAGCGGTCTGGGTGCATTGGTCCTTTTGTTTTAACCCTTTAATATAAAACATTACTGTTTAGTAGATATAGCAATGTTCACAATAAATGGTTAAAATGAACTCTAGTGGCTACCTACCAGACAGCCACTAGAGGCACTTCCACAGTGAGATTCCAGACAAACTCCAGCACCATGATTTAGTCAATGGGCTGTAGGAGTTACGATGCTTTTAAGACAGTTCCTTTATATGAGTGAAAGTGTCATATCAATGCGCATAATACCTGAAATGTTTATAGACAGGACTGGTTCATAAATAGAAATTATTCTGCAATCTTAGTTTTAGTTACAACCCCACTTTATTGAACAGATAAAGATAAGATAATCTTCCTACTGAATTCAGCTTCTGAATGTTCTCAAAATTCCCTGAATGGGCATTGTTAAAGAATTTAATGTGAGAGTAATTGAAATGACCAGAACTAATTGGGTGTACCCCCCTCTCTCTCTCTCTCTGATGGAAAATTATATTTTTAAAAAATGGCATGCCTCGAATTATATCCAACAAAATGTTCAAGAGCAAATTGGAGACTCCCCAAATCAGCTACAGTGCTCCTTAGATATAGCTAAATGGAAGTACTTACTTTCACATAAGGCATATAGATTTAAAGGAACACTACACAATAATAATAATAATAATAATAATAATAATAATAATAATGTAATTAACCAGCAAAGGTACATACAAATTACTATGGTTTCCAAGTATGTCCAGGGGATGTTACTATTACCCAATTTAAAGAGACATTATAGTCACCAGAACAACTACAGCTTATTGAATTTGTTCTGGTGGGTAGAATCATTACCTTCAGGCTTTTTGCTGTAAACACTGGCTTTGTTTACATTACAGCCTAGTGATACCTTCACTGGCGGCCACTCAGATGGCTGTTAGAGATCCTTCCTGGGTCATGGCTGCCTAAAATGCATCCCAACATTCAGTATCTCCTCCCTCTGCATGCAGACACTGAACTTTCCTCATAGAGATTCATTGATTCAATTCATCTCTATGAGGAGATGCTGATTGGCCAGGGCTGTGTTTGAATCATGCTGGCTCTGCCCCTGATCTGCATCTCTGTCAGTCTCAGCCAATCCTATGGTGAAGCATTGTGATTGGATCAGGCCACCATATCTGATGATGTCAGCAGACTGCTTGCTTTTCTGAGACAAAACCGCATGCAGAGCTACAGCTTCAGGCTTGAATACAAGTAAGATTTTGCTATATTTAAGGAGGCGGGGGGGCTAGATGGTGGTTTTAACACTACAGGGTCAGGAATACATGTGTGTGTTCCTGACCCTATAGTATTCCTTTAATGGTACTCATAGCATCAAAAGCATAGGAATGCAGCCTGCATGTGTCCGAGGCTCCAGTAGAGAGGTTTCTCAGTTGAGAATCATCTTATTGGCGTATTCCTGAAAGTCTGTGCTGAAAGAAAAAAAAAAAAAAGACGGGAGATCTTGCAAAGGTTGTAGACCCCAAAAGTCAATAATCTGATCCTTTAAACATTTTTTGGACAAATGTATTGGCTGAGGGTATTAGGTAAAGTTCTCAGCAAAGGAATTCCATTCAAAGAATGGCTGTGTTGAGGACACTAATGCACGATAAGGATTTTCGCTCTAGTGATACCTGAGATGCTTAGAGGACCATGCAATTGTCATACCATTTAAACATTGTTGGGACAGTGTGCTACAGTGGTTATTGTACTTTGTGCTTAAAGGACCACTATAGTGCCAGGAAAACATACTCGTTTTCCTGGAACTATAGTGCCCTGAGGGTGCACCCACCCTCAGGGTCCCACTCCCATGGCGCTGAAGGGGGAGGAAGGGGTTAATCCCTTACCCTTTTCTCCCAGCGGCAGGCTCCCTCGGCGCTGGGACTCTCCTCCCTCTTCTTCCGTCATCGGCTGTATGCGCATGCGCGGCAAGAGCCGCGCGCGCATTCAGCCAGTCTCATAAGAAAGCATTCTCAATGCTTTCCTATGGACGCTGGCATCTGCTCACTGTGAAAATCACAGTGAGAAGCGCGGAAGCGCCTCTAGCGGCTGTCAATTTTAACCCATAGGTAAACATAGTAGTTGCTCTGAAACTGCTATGTTTACAGCAAAAAGGGTTAAACCTAACTGGACCTGGCACCCAGACCACTTCATTAAGCTGAAGTGGTCTGGGTGCCTATAGTGGTCCTTTAAAAACCATGTATGCCAACCACAGGCAAATACTTGGTAGATAAATTACTCAACACATGAGGCAGTAAATAAAAAGGTTATTACTGGTAAGACGTAGGAGTGCACCTTTGTAAGTGCTAAAGAAGTTCATGCTAAACATCCTCCGCTTCTCAATATCCCCCATGTCCTGGCATCCTGATGCACTGTGTGAAATTAAGCTAAAAACCTAGACCTGAATTGGCAAAATTGAGGAAGACAGCTTGTAAAAGCACTTTTCAGATATATACTAAATGCAAAAAGAAAGTATCCTAAGTTCATAAGTACAAGCTTGTTTGTGCCTCACTTGTGTTACAAAAAGTATTTTGAGAGAAATGTCTGATTTTTCAACTCTATTTTGGGGAATATTAAAACATGTTTTCTGAAAAGTAGCTGTTAAATTACTTTGATTGTATTTATTAAAGTAATCTAAAAATAGACAGCGGTCTTCATAGTAAATTCTGCCAGTTTTCACTAAGACTTCCATTTCATAAGACCACCAAAACTTACAGTGGCTGAAGAAAAAAAAAAATCTTTCAATTTGCAGGAGGAGAAATATTCAGAAATCAGTTGCTTTGGTAAAAAATGGCGCATGTTCAAAAATGGCGGTTAAGGGGGCAAAAGAAAACCGATGAAAAAAAAAAAAGTTACAACAGATTTATTACTTGAACAAAAGAAATGCCATAAATTCGCCAAATATTTTATGGAAAAGTGTTGGTGACACTCTAATAAGTTTCCCCAGATGTGTTAATAATCCGTCACATACAGCTAGTGACTTTAACCATGGTCTGCACAGTGTCCCCTTTACAACAGAAGTGTTAATAGAAGCTATATAACCCTCAGTTTTACTCAAACTCAATTGTGGGCAATTCAAAGTATATTTTCAAATTTTAGTCAGCTATGCCTCCATTTTGGTCTAAATAAAATATAAAAATGTAGTTTCCTGAGAGGAAATAACCATATTTGCATTTTGATGAAAGGTCTTGCCCAATGTTATGGGGAACCTAGGAGAACCTAATAAGTCAAAGCGAAGTTTAAAGTCAAATTAACAAATTGTCTCAACTATGCTTTAATTTTACTATTCTGGTTTAAAAAATTTAATTTACTTTAGTGAACTCCAGGAACTAGGACCACTTCAAGGCCATGGTGCTTGTAGTAGCCCTTCCACTGTGAAGATTCGCAACATTTTGCAATGAATTCCTTTGCTATTCTGTTATGACTCTCTGAATCTATTGTTATTATTATTATTATTATATTATTATTATTAACAAAACAAGCAGGCTGATAATTAGCTTTTCAAATATATGCCACATCTTCCTACACTCTTATGAAGGGTGTTAAATTAGATAAAAGGTTATTTATTGTACCATACAAATCCTGTTTGCGAGGAGGTACACCGTGAGAATCACACATTACCTGTGTGTAGGTATGCAAGTCTCTGGGTGTGACATTCAACATGTCCAGGTTTGACAGGGACACAATCTTTACCTTACCTCCTTAAGAGAAAGATTTAAAGAAGAAGAAAAAAAAAAAAAAGCATTGGGTTGTTTAACCTTTTTTCTCAACTTAATAAAATTTACAGAGATCCTGTAGTGATTTTTTAAAAAGGACAATCAATAAAACTGACCTCTGGTCTGAATCAATATTCTAAAAAGTCCCATCTCATCTAATGCCCTCCATACTTTATAGTTACTGTATATTAAAATGTTAAATAGCTCAGGATGGTACTTTCAAAACTAACCTAAAGCCAGAATAGCCTTGAGATTATACACAGAGTGACCTACGCCCTCATCCTCTTCCTCAAACTACTTGCCTAATCTGAGGAGAGCAACGTCAAAGGTAGCATTTTTTATTGTGTAGCTGATAAACATACTCTGCTGTAGAAGTTTGAAGTACTGCAGAGAAGTATTGAAAACTGAAGAGGTCTGTAGAATATACAAAAAAGTTATACGACACAGTTTTATTGATCATTTAATACAGTTATTAAAGCAACCATACAGATCACTATGGATGAGCATATCCCATTAGAAGCGAAAACTGAAAGACAGACAAAAGTTACCTGCAACATCAGATTTTTCTCTCTTGCTTGCTGAATTAATCCAAAAGATTTTGATCAATAAACTTAAAAGAACACTTGAAGGTTAAAAATATTTATTTTTAATGTGTGCGTGTTTTAAATTAAAAAATTTTTTGTTTTGTTTTTTTAAATAACCGGCTCCTTTTTTATCCATAAGTAACAAAGATATCTAATGTTTATTTGACAAACCATGAATTAATATTACAAAATGTGTGATAATTTTACTTAAAAAAAAAAAAAAAAAATTTAAAATGTAAACCGGAATGGTGTTTGTAGCATATCACATACTTAGTGATCGTCCTTAATCTACAAAAATAAAAGCTTCTAAATTTCAATGAGACCTGCACAAAACCGTATTTTCATTCCTATTAATAAAATGGTCTTATATTCATTAAAATAACCCAATGAGCAACCTTGAATTACATTGCAGCAGCAATAATGCCAAGAAAATCTCATTATTAGTAAATTCTAAATTCTATTGATTATGCCAAATAAACGGCGCAATCACTGTGTCACGTATATTCATGTACAAAACCTCCCAGGGTTTCAGAGGGTCACAAAATATAACGGACACCTTTTGGAACATTTCACATAAAACTCTGCTTTCTGAAAATCAGGTTGTTCTTTAATTTATTAAATCCACTGACCTCTAGTCCATAGTCATACCATTTGAGCTGCATTTAGAAGTGCCAAGATAAATAATGCTTTATAACCTAGATCAAGAAACAAAAGGATATCTATCATGAAGCATGATACTTAAAATTGGAACCTAAAAAATTAAAAACAAGCAATTGTTGACAACCAAGAAGCAGAAAATTAGATTTAATTGGTCAATCATACAAGCACCCTTAGGAAATAATGACTATTTTTCAGTGCAGCTGTAGATCATAATTTAAATGCCCTAAAAGCTTTGGCATCCTCTGAATTTTAATATGGCGTAAAATGAAAACAGTTTAAACCGTCCCCAAAACTTGCATATAAAGCAGATTAAGTGTCACACTGTGTGAGTAAGAGGTTTTAATCATTCTTCTGAAGGGTTAAGGAGACTGCCTTTGTTATAGCATGCTCTTTGTGTGAGGAGGTAGATAGATGACAGTGACCCACATGCATCACAGCGCTAGCTGGGTGTGTCAGGAACATCCCAGAATTCGGAACATGCTCTGATCCTTTCTAGTACAGTAAAACTCTGCAATAGATATTAAGTGCCAGTGCTCAGCCTCTCTGCTAAAGATTCTGTCATGCACCTACGCACCCATGCCTCCGCCTAGTCTCCAGAAATAAAACTGTTCACTCATTTCTTCAGTCCAAAACACAATATTCCACAATATCCCTAAGATAACAAGTATATTTCTCAACGCAAGAATTGCCTTCAGCACACAGCCCATCGCAACAAAATACTGCTGCGCACCACTAAAAGTACTATAGACGGAATTTGTGAGTCAGTAGCATTTAATGACAGTCAGATTTTACACCGTATGAAAGAATACTCCCTTTTAATAATGTCATTATTTCAGTGCATTGCAGGGTAATATTCCAGATCATTCTTTTCAATATACGTGTCTAAGCCTGCGATAGCTGTCTCTGCTGAGGCCTCTGTGCCATTAAATTGTTCAGTTAGTGCGGTTAATTGAGAGGTTGCAATGAAGCAGAGATATATTCCCAGGAGATGGAATGACAAGAAACAAACACTAATGCTAAGATACGAACTGGAAGCATACACAACATTACAGTCACCATAATGTTACTGCAACATCTGAATCTTCAAGACGTACGTTGATCCTGAGCAAATGGCAAAATGCAATCGGAGTGACTGCACCATACCGCCTAAGCTGTGACTTCCCTGCACCATTACAAATATCCTGTTATACAGTGTATTATTTATTAATAGAAGCTACACAATATCACACATTTCTGATGACAAATTAAAGCGTCAAGCCCTTTACAAATGAATGTTATAACCTACAGCTTGTGGATATTTAATTCCAATTGCTACTAGCCCTGGGTTATTGCAAACCTATCAATACTACTCAATTAACAACTACACAAATAACTAGCAGTGTGTACTGCACACCCACACAGACAACCTTTCGAAGGTCACATGACTGAGCAGCAGTGCATCGATTTTGGGTTTTGTTCTTTATTTCTTCTTCCCCATTTACAAGGCGGTTAAAGAGCTAACCTCACATTAGAAGCTGCACATAATGTATTTGCTATTGTCATCTATACCTGCAATGTCAGCCATCCCCAGCATGTTCAAGAAGCAATAAAGGACAAAATGTATACCCTATTCAGCCAATAGATAATGCTTAAAATACAAAATAACTACATAAAATAAAAAAAATAAAAAGTCATAATGATACTGAATAGCCACCTGGCTGTTCTGCAGCTAAACCAAGGTTAACCAAACATTCCCTGTTTGGAGGTAATCTAGTTAGGCACTCACATGGTTAACCCATCAGCCATGTGATAAAGCAAACCCCCTGCAATACAGAGAGCCTTTGCAGCACAATAAAACGTCACTGTTAATCACAGGTACCCCCACTCAACAGAAATGAGGAAGAACAGCCGTAACATCAGTGAATTAACAAAAAGAGAAGAATAAAGTCTATAGGAAAACATCAGATTCCCCTTATCAGGTCCCCTGATATAAAACTCCCTGCCCCCCTCGCCATATCTACCCACCAGGCCCCCACAGGGGCCCCAGGTACCCCCTTATCCATCCCCAGGCTCCCATTAGCAGATTATCAGTAACATCATGCGTGAACACAGCTAGCAAGCTATTCAATGGCAATGGCACATGCAGTAATCATCCATCTCTGTATGTGAGGAGTACAGGGATGCCCTCCATGTGCCATGCCCTATCCCCTCTCCATGTGCCATGCCCTATCCCCTCTCCATGTGCCATGCCCTATCCCCTCTCCATGTGCCATGCCCCCCCCCTCATATACCTCTCCCAAGTACCATACCCCCCCCCTCCCAGGCCTTCCCCCCCCTCTCCCCAGGCACCATGCCCCCCTCTCCCCAGGTACCATGCCTCCTCCCAGGTACCACCCCCCCCCTCTCCCCAGGCACCCATGCCCCCCCTCTCCCCAGGCACCATGCCCCCCTCCTCCCAAGGCACCCTTGCCCCCCCCTCCCTCCCATTCCCCCCTCCCAGTACCATGCCCCCCCTCCCTCCCAGAGTACCACCCCCCCTCCCTCCCAGGTACCATGCCCCCCTCTCCCAGAGCACCATGCACCCCCCCCCTCTCTCCCCAGGTACCATGCCCCCCCTCTCTGAGCCCCATGCCCCCTCTCTCCCCAGGTACCATGCCCCCCTCTCCCCAGGTACCCTTGCCCCCCTCTCTCCCCAAGGTACCATGCCCCTCCTCCCAGGTACCATGCCCCCCTCCCTCCCCAGGCACCATGCCCCCCTCCCTCCCCAGGTGCCATGCCCCTCTCTCCAGGTACCATGCCCCCCCTCTCCCCAGGTACCATGCCCTATCCCATCCCATCTCCATCTCCTGTCTGCTCCCTGAATGACATCCATAGCATCATGTTCCCCTCCTGTCCCCTGTATTGGGGCGGTGGTCCTGGGCTCTCTATCCTGCCCATCTCCCCCGGTCCCCCCACACCCAGTCCGGTTCGGTCCCCTCTCTCCCTCCCCGGTGCCCATTACCGTTCTGCGGTCAGTGTCTGCGGTCGGTGTCGGTGCTGGTCCCGCTGTCGGTGTCGGCCGGCCGGTGATGGTGGAGTCCGCTCTCTGTCACAGGGCCGGGGCCTTCCTAGCTGCCAGCCCGAGCTCCGGAGCTCATCCTCCTGCCTGCTGTTGGTAGCCGGTATCCGCCTCTGTCTGCTGCCCAGCGAAAATGGCGTCCTGCCCTCCTCCCCCACAATGCACCGCGGCCAGCCATGATGTAATGTGTCACGATTTAAAGTGACAGCGCAGGGCACAGGGAGCGTGGCAGGGGGCATGGGGGCACAGGTAGCATGGCAGGGGGCATGGGGCACAGGGAGCATGGCAGGGGTATGGGGGGCACAAGGAGCATGGCAGGGAGCATGGGGGGCACAAGGAGCATGGCAGGGGGTATTGGGGGGCTCGGGCATCATGGCAGGGGGCAATAAAATATTGAAAATCGCCTATTAAACTTTTTTTTTTTTTTATTTGATGCATTTGTTGTTTTTTTTGCAGAGCTCCCAAGTGTCCATATTTAGGAGGGACAGTCCCTATGTTGGGCCCAAATTCCCTTGTCCCTCTTTTCTGTCTGTCCTAATGTCTAGGAGCTCCATATTGTTGGTGTGTCTTAATGTATAACAGAGCTCTGCATCAATAATACTCCCAGTAATGTGTATTTAAACTACAATAAATGTGTTTAGAAATCAGTCTGTGTAAGTAAGATACATTGTTCTTGTTCTAAATTACATTTTAGTTGCAAAAATAATTATTAGTAAGTCACCTAAAATATCTCAGGACACCCACCTCCTGGCCACACCCCCACTCACACCCCTAAAATTAAAATATCCCTCTTTGTCGATATGAAATGTTGAGAGGTGTATTTTTCTAAATATATATTAAAGATTTAGCAGCTAAAGTCACAATACAAGTTAGTTTTGGCACAAAAAAGTGTCGAATTAAACACAATATGACAAGCCACCATTACTGGAACTGGTGGAGGTAGGGGTTTAAACTGAAAAATATTGGAAAACACAGATTAACATATCCAAGGCATCACTTACGAAGATTGCCTAATAGATGCCTGTGACAATTTTTTTTTGCGCTTATGCAATGACTGATAAGCGCCAGGCAGGCAAAATTACCAGGAGATAAAGTAAGATGGAGGCAGGAAAATGGGAGCACTAAGTAAGAACACTTTAAATAAAATTAGTGTGTGTTTGTTTTGAAGAAAAACTGTCATGGTCTTGGCACCGAGTTCTGCCAAATACGACTAAATGCTATTACATACCAGCCAACATTTCTAATGGACAAAGAGGGACATTTTCATTTTAGGGCTGTGAGTCAGGGTGTGGCCAGGGTGGGCTGCTCTGATAAATTTTAGGTGACAACAAATAACATAATATATATTACTTAACTTTTTAATTTGTAATGTAGATAGTTACACAGGAATAACAAATTTCAAGGGTATATTTTCTTAAACATTTGCACAGTTATATTGTATCCACTCATTTTAAACTGTATATTCATTTCAAATAGTCCCTTGTGAAATCTTATTCAAGTATAGCAAAAAAAACCAAAAACTATTTCCCAGGATTTCTGTGTACGTTTTGATTTTGTACAGTATAATGAAATATATTGGTGCATTATTAATAAAATAATAATACTAATATGTGTCAGTTGTAGAACCATTGCAGTTATCAGTGAATTATGGTCTGAAAAGCTCACGGAATGTGAGGTATTAGATATATATGCAGATACTAAGCACACATGCTGCTATTTGAATTCCTCAGCCATCTGACCATCTTCACGTCAATCATCAGTCTATCAGCTGCTCCTATCAAGATTTCACTTCTAGAAGAAATTATATATGCATCTTTTTTTTTTTTTTAAAGTGCATTGTTGATTACATACATTAGTAATGTCAAAAATAGTACAGTTGTAGATAAGTGGTGACATATTGGTAACAGGTTCAAGATGCGTTGCACTTTTTTTTTTTTTTAAAGGGACACTATAGTCACCTGAACAACTTTAGCTTAATGAAGCAGTTTTGGTGTATAGAACATGCCCCTGCAGCCTCGCTGCTCAATCCTCTGCCATTTAGGAGTTAAATCCCTTTGTTTATGAACCCTAGTCACACCTCCCTGCATGTGACTTGCACAGCCTTCCATAAAAACTTCCTGTAAAGAGAGCCCTATTTAGGCTTTCTTTATTGCAAGTTCTGTTTAATTAAGATTTTCTTATCCCCTGCTATGTTAATAGCTTGCTAGACCCTGCAAGATCCTCCTGTATGTGATTAAAGTTCAATTTAGAGATTGAGATACAATTATTTAAGGTAAATTACATCTGTTTGAAAGTGAAACCATTTTTTTTTTTTCATGCAGGCTCTGTCAATCATAGCCAGGGGAGGTGTGGCTAGGGCTGCATAAACAGAAACAACGTGATTTAACTCCTAAATGACAGTGAATTGAGCAGTGAAATTGAAGGGGAATGATCTATACACTAAAACTGCTTTATTTAGCTAAAGTAATTTAGGTGACTATAGTGTTCCTTTAAGGAAATTCAAGAGTAAACAGACAGGCTTAACAAATTAAAGGAAACTGGCTACACATGCTGCCTCTAACATTTTGGTTTGAGATTATACTACTAGGTCTGGTCATATAATGAAAGTGGTCAAAATACAAGATTAATTGCTCTGTTAGGAAATACGTGCTGGAACACATTAGCTTGTAGGCCTGCCGCTTCATCCGCTGGTACCGCTAAAGGACCACTGGGCACATTGTGATTTCGTGCCAAAGAGTGCTCAGTTAGTACGAGAGTCCAGTGCAATGTGGGTGTGGATGCTTTCTTAGGAAGGAGGGTGCAACGGTCCGCTGGTACCCATGCTGCACTGTCAAGGCTGAGGTGGGTATAGCTAGCCCTTGCTTGGTGGATTGATGTGCTCTCATTCAAACTCGGCCAGGGTGGTGCGTGTTGTGGACAGAGGGTCCCAGCTCAAACTAATCCATGCTCTGGGTCATTGTCAGATCGTTCCTGGTGTCAGGCAGGGTCTTGGCGGGTGACCCCGGATACCCCAGCAGCTGGGGGTCGATTTGGTCGTCGGTGGGTGTTGCTGGTTGGGTTTAGCCTCCGGTTAACGCCGATTTTCCGGCCCTGAAGCATGAGCTCAGACAGGACATGTCTGATCCCGCCGACGGTCAGGCCCCGCCCCCCCACATCTTTTTTTTTTAAATCCTTTATTTATTGGTCAAGTAGAGAAGTACATTAAATCGACGTTGAGTTGACAATATACATTCAGCGCAATATATTTTTCTGATTAAAGAAACAGGCCTTATGCAAAAGAAAAGAGCTAAGAAAATTCCCACACTACCCCATTCTTCCTATCCTTTACCATGCTCAATCTTCTACTTACACTCTCTTTTTTACTTTACTCCTTCTCTTTGCTCCAGGACTATACTAATAAACCATCATAACACCTCCTCCCAGAATACTATCTACACCTATTAAAGCTAAACAGTAAACCACCTGGTGAAGATGGTAACAGACTGATAGAATCACATCCTCTATTGTGATTGGGCAGACTAGATGGGCCAAATGGTTCTTATGTGCCGTCACATTCTATGTTTTTATGTTTCTCAGGAAGCGTGATTGGGCTGACGTGGTGAACATACACTGCCCACATCGGATACAATTACACCTTTCGCACCTAATATGAGGTGGTAGGCGAGGCGGATGTCCAGCTTTTAGATTCTTTACACATTGGTGTGACTGGTAGGGATATTTAATTAGCTTGATTTTTCAGTCCCCCACGTTGCATCAGCCCTGACACAACTCTCCCCGTCCATACTATACACGTAGCTGGGAAATTAGCTACACATCCGCCATCAGATCGCCTCACTACAACGCTAGTTGGGCAAACTCATTACAGTTATGTAATGATTATTGTTAAGCGAGAGACACTAGTGGTGCTTGGGTACATTGCTATACTTATGTAACACGACTGCTTATCGTGAAAACTACTGGAGTGTAGGGGACCTGCGAGTCCTCCTTAAATGTTTATACCTGTACCTATTTCTGAAAATTCTTCACTAAAATGATATTTACAAAAAAAGAAATAAAAAATCCTTATTAATGTAAGCATTTAAATAGAATTTATATAGCTCTTTATGGGGCCAACACTTTGTTGTATGCAGGCAACATAGAGCGAATGTTTGCTGTCAATTTATCTATAGGTGATACTGAGCCCCGCACCTAGTTAGAGGCCATAGTCCTCCTGGCCGCCTGAGTAATTTGGTTAGTTCCTGTTTAGGCATAGATGATTGCTCTCATCCAATGAGCTACACACTATTTAGGAACTTCTGGCTCTCCAGCAATGGTAGTGCAGGAGGGGAGCGCGCCCAGTAGATCCTAGGTAAAAAGTCAAAATGTTTGAAAAGGGCTTGAATCTTTACAATAGGATTGTGCCAGGGCACTCTGGCACTATAACAACAACAATGAGTTGTAGTGGTTATGGTGCTCGTAGTATTCCTTTAATTGTAATGGATCAAATATCAAACAATTTGATTTGATTTAATAAATGATCATTTGTTATGCTTCATTTTAGCAATAAGTCAGCAACAATCTCTGAGTGATCTATGAAATGCCTACCTACGTTTTGTAGCAGAGGTCAGGCCTTTGTTATACAATTCTGAATGTAATTTAATCTTTGTAATTATATGATTCAACTTGCTTTTCCACATTATTTTGTCACAGTAATGCCTGCTCTCTGTAATTTACCTATTGTGTATTATTATTTCGTCGTGGCGATGTAATCTGTATAAATGAGTGATTCTGTGTATAACACTCTGTGCTGTTACTGTGAACATTAGTTTCATTGTATTGAGGTTACGTGCTGTATAGTATACTGCGTTTGCTGTTCGCCAGAACTGGTCCCATCATCTGCACATAAACTTCCACTGAAATACTATCCCACAGAAGGTGTATCAACTCCTAAATAGCCCATTATTACTGAATTAATTCATACAAATCTTACTCCAACAATGTACACATTCTTGATAAGTGCTATTTGTGCCGTGGTTTTGTTATCCGTCCAAACAAAAAACTTTTTTTTAGTAGTGTTTTTTTTTATATATATATATATATTTTTTTTTTTTCCAATAAAGTTAAAATTGTATTGCTATCCAGAGACAAATCTAGGTCAGCACAGACAAATAGCAACTTATTATCAGTTTTAAAGGGATCTGATCTTAGAGTATGAGACAAAGTTCAGAATTTTATTAAGACAGGGAGGCTCTTATTATGCTGTACTATTTCTTTATTTCCCTCAGCAGCAAAGAAATATAACATTAAAAAAATCATTAAACAACATATATATATATAACATCAGAGGTCAATCTACCTAGTAACCGGAACAGCCAATCAGCAACTAGTCCTTCGCATAATAGGTGGTAACCATTAGATCACTACCTCTTTCTTTGCTGCTCCCTCAGTTAAGTACACTGCTTCCATAGTTCTCTTAATTGTGGGATAGTTATATACTACTGTTTATATATTATCACTGTGATTTATTATCATTTTATCTAAATATTATTATTTCATTGTTATTTTCATTAGTGCATTTTAATTTTATCATGTTTTATTTTATTTCAGTATCGTTAATTTTAATGGTGTAATTTGTTTTGTTTATACTTTTATCTTGCCCCTGGTCCCTTTAAAGGATCACTACAGTGTCAGGAAAACAAAGCGGTTTTCCTGACACTATACACCCTGTTCCAAATTATTATGCAAATTCTATTTAAGTGTCACAAAGGTTAAATATTTTGTTTTTCAGTTTAACCCCTTAAGGACTGAGCCAAATGTACACGTTGTGAACGAAACAAAATGTAAACAAAACCTGGCATTTGCGCTACATGTCTGTCCAACCATAATTCACCTCTTTCATATTAAATGCACCCACCCTTATTATATATCATTTTATTCAGGGGAAACAAGGCTTTCATTTAATGTCAAATATTTAGCTATGAAACATAATTTAATATGAAAACAATTGGAGAAAATAAGATTTTTTTTAATTTTTTTAGTTCTACATGACATTTTAATTGTCAATGTCTTAACACTGTTTGCTTTTACTGCAATAAAGTACACATATTTGTATTCAGCAAAGTCTCACGTGTAAAACAGTAACCCTATGTACAGGTTTTATGGCGTTTTGGGAAGTTACAGGGTCAAATATAGCACGTTACATTTGAAATTGAAATTCGCCAGATTGGTTACGTTGCCTTTGGGACTTTATAGTAGCCCAGGAATTAAATTTACACCCATAATGGCATACCATTTGCAATAGTAGACAATCCAAGGTATTGCAAATGGGGTATGTCCAGTCTTTTTTAGTAGCCATTTGGTCACAAACACTGGCCAAAGTTAGCATTAGTATTTGTTTGTGTGAAAAATGCAAAAAAACGCCAATTTTGGCCAGTGTTTGTGACTAAGTGGCTACTAAAAAAGACTGGACATACCCCGTTTGCAATACCTTGGGTTGTCTACTATTGCAAATGGTATGCCATCATAGGGGTAATTTTCATTCTTGGGCTACCACAGGGTCTCAAAGGCACCGTAACCAATCTGGCGAATTTTAATGTGAAAAAAATTAAACGCAAGCCTTATATTTGACACTGTAACTTTTGAAAACACCATAAAACCTGCACATGAGGGGTACTGTTGTACTCGGGAGACTTCGCTGAACACAAATATTTGTGTTTCAAAACAGCAAAAAGTATCACAGCAATAATATCGTCCGTGTAAGTGCTGTTTGTGCATGAAAAATGCAGAAAAAGGGCACTTTTACTGGCGATATCATCATTGTAATACATTTTACTGTTTTGAAACACTAATATTTGGGTTCAGCGAAGTCTCCCTAGTAGAACAGTAGCCCCCATGTACAGGTTTTATGGTGTCTTGGAAAGTTATAGGGTTAAATATACTGCTAGCAAATGAAATTCCCTTTACTTTCGGCATGGGTTGTCAGGCAGGTCCCGCTAATTGTAATTAATTAAGATACCTAATTATGTAAAAATATTACATAAATATATATGTAGAATTAATATATGTATATATATATATATATATACGTAGGTGAATCTATATGTGTATATATATATAATTTATTTAAAATATTTTTATTTATATATAGGTATATATATATAGTGATATATACGTATATATTTATGTATGTAGATATATATATTATTTCGTTCTACGTGTATTTTGATATAAATATATATATATATATTAATATCACAATACAGTTAGAACGAAATAACACACATCTATATATTTTTTAATAATTTTTTTAAATTATTTTTTTAATTTTATTTTTTAACATATTTACATATTTAATTTTTTTTATATTATATATAAATATATATATAACAATAATTATACATAGATATTTAATCAGTATCAGTCTACGTGTAATTTGATATTAATATATATATATATATATATATATAATTATATATATTAATAGTAAAATACACCTAGATAGTGTATGTGTGTGTATGTATATGTGTAATATATATATATATAATATATATATATATGATCTAAGTATATATATATTTTTTTTTACACTTTTTAATTTTATTTTAATTTTATTTTCAGCCAGCAGGGGGACCACCTGTCATTACAGGCAGCCCACCTTCTGGCAATGCAGGAGGCAGCTATCCCGGCCATGTGATTGTGTGGTCCTTGCAAGGACCTCACTCTCACATGGCCGGGGGGCACCGGAGGACGAGGATCTGCCGCGGGGGGGCTCCCTGGTAGTCCCCCCCACCGCGATCACCGGCGTGGGACCGCCAGCGACCGGGTAAGTAAGACAAGACCGGAGGGCGTTTAGAGCCGCCTAAAATAGGGCGTAATTGTACGCCTCCCGATCTTAAGGGGTTAACTCATGGATGGCATTGTGTCTCAGGGCTTTTTTGATCACTGAAAACAATCTCGGACACCTGTGATAATTAGATTGCCAGGTGAGCCCAATTTAAGGAAAAACTACTAAAGGAGGGTGTTCCACATTATTAAGCAGAGCACCATTTTCATGCAATTTGGGGAAGAAAAAGGATCTCTATGCTGCCGAAAAGAGTGAAATAGTTCAATACCTTGGACGAAGTATGAAAACATTTGATTTTTCACGAAAACGTAAGCGTGATCATCGCACTATTAAGAGATTTGTGGCTGATTCAGAGCACAGACGGGTTTGTGCAGATAAAGGCACACTGAAGAAGATTTTTGCCAGATCCATGCATCAGATCAAGAGAGCAGCTGCTAAAATACCATTCATTACATAGCAGCAAACAGATATTTGAAGCTGCTGGTGCCTCTGGAGTCCCACGGACATCAAGGTGTAGAGTCAGGCCCGGACTGGCCATCGGGCACCCGAGCGCCGGCCCTGCTGTGTGCCTCCATGGGCCGGTGGGGAGATCAAAGATCTCTGAAACTGCTATGTTTGCATCTGAAGGGTTAAAACCTGAGGGACCTGGCACCCAGACCACTTCATTGAGCTGAAGTGGTCTGGGTGACTATAGTGTCCCTTTAAGTAAAACCTTTTGGGGACTGAGGGGTTCTTCTCTACTTACTCCGTTTTATATTTTACTTATTTGCCCGGTTTATTTTCCCTAATGGTTACTGTTCTTTCGCGCCCTTTTTGCGGTTTTTCTAGTTAGCCGCGATTTACGCATGCGTGTCGTTTGGTAGTTTTCACCATTCGCGAGTTTGGTTTAATTTTGAATGCCGCCAATGATCTTTCAGGGTTTTAACCATTCGGTTGTTTGCCTCTGTTCGCGTGTTTTCGCCCCGATCCGCGAATTGCGCATGCACGCAGTTCGGTACTTTTGGTAGTTCGTTAGGTCTATTGTACTTTAACAGGATTTTAATGCAAACAACTGTTCGTTTGCATTCGTTTCATGAAAATTTCACCATTCAGTGGAATTTCGCGCCCTTTTACCCGATAACCTCTTCCTGTCTAAACCTTGTTGGGGTTTAGCAGTTTTGGCGAACTGACGGCTCTTTTTCTCTCTCTGCGTTATTTCTATAACTGTGAGTTTATTTTCAGCATTTTCTTCCCGCTGGGGAAGGGGTTTTCTCCCCTGAATTTCCTGCATCTGCAGACATGAGGGTGCTTTTGGATGCCTTAATGTCCAGATCTATGATGTAGGCTCTGATGTCTGCTATGGGCGTGATGTCGACCTCTTTGTTACAAACCATCACTCAGGCCCTTTCACAGGTTCAACAGTTGGCTCAGCATACTGTCATGTCGACTACACTTACACAGGCACCTGTCCCACAAGGCCGTAAAGCTACGGCCAAGTCTAAGCACTCCTCCAAAACAATTCTGACAGACAGCTTTCCTGCTGTCACAGATGGCGCGCAAATACCACCTAGCAAAAGAGCCACAAGCCGGGCAAAATCGTCTGCTAGACTATGGAAGCGGGGGAAAGCCCAGCTTGATTAGTCTGATCTCAGTGACATCGAGGAGGAGAGCGATGAGTCCATAATAGACGCCTCAGACTACCAGCCTGAACCAGACTCCGCGTACGGGATGCGACGAGGGACCTCAGGTAAGTGTGGGTGTGACAATTTGGCACACCTACTACATGTCAGAAATATTTGATTTTGCTTTTATACTAATATATCTTTTTTCAATTAATTAATTTTTTTATTTTCTATTTTTGCAGTGCAGAAGGTTACAAGCAGGCTTGAGGTGCCCCAACGACAATTCCACAAGCTAATCAACAGATAAACCGTGGGACACTTTAGAGAACAATTTTGTAAATAATAGCACATAGAAGAATAGAATTACATTGTAGCGTACATACACTGCTCAAAAAAATTAAAGGGAACACTTAAACAACACAATGTAACTCCAAGTCAATCACTGAGTGACAATCAATTTCACATGCTGTTGTGCAAATGGGATAGACAACAGGTGGAAATTTTAGGCAATTAGCAAGACACCCCCAATAAAGGAGTGGTTCTGCAGGTGGTGACCACATACCACTTCTCAGTTCGTATGCTTCCTGGCTGATGTTTTGGTCACTTTTGAATGCTGGCGGTGCTTTCACTCTAGTGGTAGCATGAGACGGAATCTACAACCCACACAAGTGGCTCAGGTAGTGCAGCTCATCCAGAATGGCACATCAATGCGAGCTGTGGCAAGAAGGTTTGCTGTGTCTGTCAGCGTAGTGTCCAGAGCATGGAGGCGCTACCAGGAGACAGGCCAGTACATCAGGAGACGTGGAGGAGGCCGTAGGAGGGCAACAACCCAGCAGCAGGACCGCTACCTCCGCCTTTGTGCAAGGATGAACAGGAGGAGCACTGCCAGAGCCCTGCAAAATGACCTCCAGCAGGCCACAAATGTGCATGTGTCTGCTCAAACGGTCAGAAACAGACTCCATGAGGGTGGTATGAGGGCCCGACGTCCACATGTGGGGGTTGTGCTTACAGCCCAACACTGTGCAGGACGTTTGGCATTTGACAGAGAACACCAAGATTGGCAAATTTGCCACTGGCGCCCTGTGCTCTTCACAGATGAAAGCAGGTTCACACTCAGCACATGTGACAGACGTGACAGAGTCTGGAGACGCCGTGGAGAAAGTTCTGCTGCCTGCAACATCCTCCAGCATGACCGGTTTGGCAGTGGGTCAGTAATGGTGTGGGGTGGCATTTCTTTGGGGGGCCGCACAGCCCTCCATGTGTTTGCCAGAGGTAGCCTGACTGCCATTAGGTACCGAGATGAGATCCTCAGACCCCTTGTGAGACCATATGCTGGTGCGGTTGGCCCTAGGTTCGTCCTAATGCAAGACAATGCTAGACCTCATGTGGCTGGAGTGTGTCAGCAGTTCCTGTAAGATGAAGGCATTGATACTATGGACTGGTGCGCCCGTTCCCCAGACCTGAATCCAATTGAGCACATCTGGGACATCATGTCTTGCTCCATCCACCAACGTCACATTGCACCACAGACTGTCCAGGAGTTGGCAGATGCTTTAGTCCAGGTCTGGGAGGAGATCCCTCAGGAGACCATCCGCCATCTCATCAGGAGCATGCACAGGCGTCGTAGAGAGGTCATACAGGCACGTGGAGGCCACACACAGGGCCGGACTGGGGGAAAAATTTGGCCCGGGCATTGTTAATTACAGCGGCCCACTGAAAAGGGGGCGGGGCCAGATAGGGAGTGTTTTGTCATCCCCAATGACAAGCACGCCCCATCTCAAAGTGAGCATGTTGGTTCAATGCTCTTCCAGGGCATGAGAAAAGGGCCCTGTATTTGATCTGCACAGCGCAAGCAAATTTAATAACATGTTTGCATTGTGTTTGCTTGAAACTTGTCTCAGGGGTTTCCATAAATTCCATAATACTCACTTTGCTTAAAGGGTATCTAGTGTGTTCATAGGGGATCCTGAGTGTGTATGTCAGAAATGTAGTGTGTGTGTAAGTGGTGCAGCGTCTGTGTGTAGGGGATCTAGTGTGTGTTTGAAGGACTCAGGAGTGCGTATAGGAGATCTAGTGAGTGTGTGAGTGGTGCAGTGTGTTTGGGGGTGCTGTGTGTGTGAGGGGTGTAGTGTGCATTTGTGAGGAGTATAGTGTGTGTGTGGGAGGGTGGTGTGTGTGGGGGGGTGCAGTATGTGTGTGTGAGGGTGCGGTGTGTGAGGGCGCTGTGTGTTAGGGCACTGAGCGAGGGTTCTGTGTATTTGAGGGTGATGTGTGTTGGGGTGCTGTGTGTGTGTTGGGTTGCTGTGTGTGTGTTGGGTTGCTGTGTATGTGTTGGGGTGATGTGTGTATGTGTTGTGAGGGTGCTGTGTGTGTGTGCTAGGTTGCTGTATGTGTTAGGGTGATGTGTCAATGTTAGGGTGCTGGTGTTAGGGTGCTGTGTGAGTGTCAGGGTGCTGTGTGAGTGCTAGGGTGCTGGTGTTAGGGTGCTGGTGTTAGGGTGCTGTGTGAGTGCTACGGTGCTGTGTGTGTGTTAGGGTGCTGTGTCAATGTTAGGGTGCTAGGGTGCTGTGTGTGTGTTAGGGTGCTGTGTGTGTGTTAGGGTTATGTGTCAATGTTAGGGTGCTGGTGTTAGGGTGCTGTGTTAGGGTGTGTTAGGGTGCTGTGTGTGTGTTGGGGTGCTGTGTGTTAGGGTACTGTGTGAGTGCTAGGTGCTGTGTGAGTGTTAGGGTGCTGTGTGTGTGTTAGGGTGCTGTGTGTTAGGGTGCTGTGTGTGTGTTAGGGTGCTGTGTCAATGTTAGGGTGCTGGTGTTAGGGTGCTGTGTCAATGTTAGGGTGCTGTGTGAGTGTTAGGGTGCTGTGTCAATGTTAGGGTGCTGGTGTTAGGGTGCTGTGTGTGTGTTGGGGTGCTGTGTCAATGTTAGGGTGCTGGTGTTAGGGTGCTGTGTGTGTGTTGGGGTGCTGTGTGTTAGGGTGCTGGTGTTAGGGTGCTGTGTGTGTGTTAGGGTGCTGTGTAATAGGGTGCTGTGTGTGTGTTAGGGTGCTGTGTGAGTGTTAGGGTGCTGTGTGTGTGTTGGGGTGCTGTGTCAATGTTAGGGTGCTGGTGTTAGGGTGCTGTGTGTGTGTGTTGGGGTGCTGTGTCAATGTTAGGGTGCTGGGTGAGGGTGATGTGTGTGTTTGCAAGGATTTTGTATTGGGGGAGGCAGGTAAATGGCACTATTAATGTTTTACTAAAAAATTATAATAATAATAATAAATAAATACATAATAATAATAATAATAAATAATAATAAATACATAATAATAATAAATACATAATAATAATAAATACATAATAATAAAAATAATAAATAATAATAATAAATACATAATAATAATAAATACATAATAAATACATTATATTTCACCCCTCCCCCCTCCATTCTTACCTGTAGTCTGGAAGGGGGTGGGGGTCGTGCTGCTGACATCCATCCCTGGTGGTCCTCGTGCTAAGTGAACTCTAGCCCTTTGGGGCTAGAGTTCACTCTCGCGAGACCCGGCCGGTTGCCATAGCAACGGTCCGGATCTCGCGAGAGAAACCCGGCGGAGCTGCAAGTTAGAGCTCCGCCGGGTCCTCTCTCCTGGCGGCTGTCTCCCTCCCTCTCTCCCCGCCGGCGGCCGCGTTTGAGCGCATGTGGGCCGGTGAGGGAGATCTTTGACCTCCCCACCGGCCCTCCATGGCAAACAGCGGGGCCGGCGCTCGGATAGTGCCGGCCCTGCAAAGACCGGCAGGGGAGATCCTGGGACCTCCCCTGCCGGCCTCGGCCCCACGGCCACCGCGGCCCACCGGGCATTTGCCCGGTGTGCCCGATGGCCAGTCCGGGCCTGGCCACACACACTATTGAGCCTCATTTTGACTTGTTTTAAGGACATTACATCAAAGTTGGATCAGCCTATAGTGTGCTTTTCCACTTTAATTTTGAGTGTGACTCCAAATCCAGACCTCCATGGGTTGAAAATTTTTAATTTTTTTTATTTTTGTGTGATTTTGTTGTCAGCACATTCAACTATGTAAAGAACAAAGTATTTCAGAAGAATAATTAATTTAGATCTAGGATGTGTTATTTTTGTGTTCCCATTATTTGTTGGAGCAGTGTATAGCAAAGATTAATCCACATAGGAGTAGCTTAAAATGTCATAGAAGAACATTGCACTTTTTGGTATAATGAAACATAATGAGATGAGATTTGCCAGAGACCAGAGTGCCAGAGTGAATGCACAAACCTACAGGTTGTACATACTGGCATTGAGAGTAATTAGTAAGACCACTGGGTTGAGAGAGAAAACAAAGGAGAGGTAACACAAGGCAAATAAAAGAAAATATAATACTACAGAAGGCAAACAAGTGCGACCCCGCTTTCAGCATTAGAAACAGGAGCGTGTCACGTTGCAGCTCTGGATGTCCTAATAGCATATCACCCTATGCCACAGATAGTCCTGAAAGGGACACTCCAGGCACCCAGACCACTTCTGCCCATTGGCGTGGTCTGGTTGCAACTCCCACTACCCTTAACCCTGCAGCTGTAAATATTGCAGTTTTCATAAACTGCAATAATTACCTTGCAGGGTTAACTCCTCCTCTAGTGGCTGTCTACTAGACAGTCACTAGAGGGCACTTCCTGGTTTCTAGCAGAGGTTTTTCCAGCGTCGCTCTATTCCCCATAGGAAAGCATTTTCAATGCTTTCCTATTTAAATGTCTAATGGGTGCACGCGCAGCATTGCCGCGCATGTGCATTAGGTGTCCCCCGCCAGCGGCCACGCATGCACGATTGGTCTCCACTGCCAGAAGACGTCGGTGGGGGAGGAGCGTGGGCAGACCCGAAACCACCGCCGAGGGACATCGGCGGTGCTCTCAGGTAAGTCACTGAAGAGGTTTTCACCCCTTCAGCAACATGGGATGGGTGGTGGGAGGGAGAGGGTACCTGCAGTGCCAGGAAAACCGTTTTCCTGGCACTGGAGTGTCCCTTTAACCCTTCCATGTGCTGTGCAGATTTTGCAAGTTTCCATTCTTCAGATAGTGAAGAACGCCATCCAGCTGTTGTCTTCCGTACCTGCAGCTCCGGGTCTGACGGGGGTATACTAATAATTTTGACCCTCTGTGAAATATTGCAAGATAGGGAATACCGTATTCTGTATAAAATGTTTATTTCACACAATATTTCTATAACGGGTGAATGAATAAATTAGTAATTAAAAACTGTAAATTTTGGTAATTTTAATTCTTAAATTTTAACAGCCGTCTACACACAAAATTGCAGTAGTGAAAGAATTAAGAAAATTCCAACATTTTCTGCAAGGCATGAAACATGACACTTAAACACAAATTCAATGCGTTTCATACATTTTTCATGAAAACCACAAGGTAGGAATGTCATAGACCTCATTAAAGGCAGTTTGTTCGCGGGGTTGTTTTACAGAGATTACATACACACAGAATTATTCTAAATATCAATAGATTCTCAATATACATGGAGTATGAAAGCATGAAGACATCATAATACACTTCTCCAGTCCCAATATTTAAAAAATCATTTAATGATCTCCGCTTATGACATATAACTGCATTCTTGTCAATGAATGCTAGCTTGATAAAACTAAATAAAAAAACCTTTATTGCGAAGTAAGGTGTGCATAGTAAAAATACAAAGGTCACAAATTATTTATATGTTAAAGGAACTCTATAGTATATACAAATCTGGCTAACACTATAGGAATCCTCTGCCCCCTCCAGCGATGTAAAGGGTTAAAAAAAACACAAAAAAACACAACTTTGGATATTTACTCCCCCCATACTCAACATCGGGTCCATCGGGACACTGCAGCCTTTCGTTGTGTCTGTGTTTTTATTCATTTTTTTATTTGCCACAAAAATATGATAATACTGTGCTGATACTCTTTTGTGTCTTTCATGCACTTAACACAATTTATAATATTCACACATATAAAAGTATCACATGTTTACTGTTGGCAGTGTCATTATAATTGAAAATAAAGAGAAGAAATATAAAAAACAAAACTGTTGTGGACAAAAATATTAACTCAATTTATGTTGGTAAAATGCCTATTTACTCAGCATACCTACAATCAGCGTTATTTAACTTTATATGTGATTTACCTAAAATGGCCGCTAGGGAGTTTCTCTTTGACATCGACTAACACCCTCACTAACAAGATGGCGCTGGAATCTGGGGGACACCTCCAAGATACCAGTGACATCACACCCGGTAGGAAGAGCAATAAATGAACCACTTAACACCCAACCAATTATTGACGTATTATTCCATGTTATCTCTGACAATGCATATGATGTAATTTTGCTTTATAAGGGGCATGCCGTCCCCCCAGAATAAACATTCCTCAAGTTTTTCATTAACCCGAAACCTGTGTCTGGTGTGAATTACTTTAGGAGCGTGCACGCATTACTGCTTTAATTTGGCCGGGGGGAGATACACAAGATAATCAATTAATTGATTGATTCCACATCAAAAACAATAAAGACGTTTTTTTTTTCCCAACACTCTAGATATCTTTATGCAAAGCGTGAGGACGTCCAGCGTCGGTGCACGGAGTCAAACTTTGATACTGATAGATATATTCTTTTTGTAGTATTCGTGTGTGTTTTGTCAGGATTGGTCTGACGCAGACACATAAACCTAGGGATATGCAAAGTGGCCATGCTAGCACTGAGATTAGTCAGAAAGTCTGCAAGACACAGAATAAACGGTAATAAGCAGGAATTACAGAGGTACACAAACAAAAAGAAGCCAAGAGCAGGATTTCAGAGATCAAGAATGGTCAGATCAAGAACGGTCAAACAAGCCAAGGTCAGAAAACAGAATAATAAGTAATATATAACGCATTATCTGGTAAATAGAAACCACGGCGGGGCCAGGAAACAAGGACAACCAGGAAGTATATATAGCCTGTACTGGGCTGTGATTGGTTACACAGGGCTATGATGTCAGATGTGCACATCATCAAAAAGCACCACAAAGACTGACATAATAACAGGAGATCAATGGGAGGGTTCCATGTCATAAATGATGTAGTAATGAGGCACCAGGAAGTTAGAGATGAATGGATGTTCGTCAGAATATAGAAGAGACATCACTTCTGGATATCAAACGGCACCACGAAGGGACAGGTATTAAGACACATGTGAAGTATTGTACGTTCTTAATGATCTACACATTCATTCTCTATTGTTGGACACTGGTTAGTCTTGCTTCAGTTGTCTGGATGTACGCTGACATTCTCTATCAATATTATCCATTCCATTCTAGTTCCATACCTTACCTCACCAGGAGATCAGCAAAAAATACTTTAACGATTTACCGATCCACGCTCTCTTCCATTACACGACAACCTTAAATGACCTATCGCCGATCCTCACACCCTCAACATGATCAAACTCAAAATTGTATGCAATTTTTTTAAACAAAATTTCAACTATCGGAGCCTCCTTTCCAATTCAGGTCCTACTTACCTATTCTAGAATCTCAATTAATGTTGTTCTAGGTTCCATAATGTAATTTCATATTCCCTTATTTTTTCTAAGCGTCACTAACAGATTTCTCTTTTTCACCATCCTGAACGTACTTTAACAAACGGTGCTGCCTGCAGCCACCTCAACGTACACTGGTCTACTCATTTTCCTCATTTTTAACAAAAAAAAATAAAGACAAACTGTCTTTCAGTCACTTAACCTTTTAAGTTTCAAATTCTTTCTCATACAAATCCCTCTAGAATCTTGCACCTCCTTTCCTCTTACCTCTCATCTCCTATTATATCACTAATCACCCCTCTACTTCCTCACCGCCATAATCATTAGTTACTCCCCACCTATGAGCACCTGCCCATTTCTACTCATTCTGACTGCATGCCCTCTACTTCTGGTACAAACTCCCCACTCACAAATCTTTTCACACACTTGAAACAAAGCACTATTAACTAAAAGCCTTTACTGAGTCTACGTAAATCAATCCTTTAGTGCCTGACACCAACACGCAAACCTAGGTCTTAGGCAAGGAAAGTAGGAGTACCGGTCCTTAGAGCACTGAGATTATAGTCAGAAAGTCTGTAAGCAGACACAGGATAAACATTATCAAGCCGAGGTCAGGGATTATAGAGGTACACAGAAACAAGTCAAGGTCAGGGTTTCAGAGATCAAGAATGGTCAGAGAAGCCAAGGTCAGAAAATGGAATAATAAGTAAAACATAACGCACTCCCTGCTAAACAGAAACCACAACATGGCAGGGAAACAAGGACAACCAAGAAGTATATATAGCCTGTACTGGGCTGTGATTGGTTACACAAGGCTATGATGTCAGATGTGCACATCATCAAAAAGCACCACAAAGACTGACATAATAACAGATCATCAATGGGAGAGTTCCATGCTATATATGATGTCATAATGAGGCATCAGGAAGTTAGGGATGAGTGGGCGTGCATCAGAACACAGAAGAAACATCACTTCCGTGCTCACAATACGCCACGAGGGACAGGCATTGCGACAGTTAATTTCTGTTCTGCTCATTTGACCATATTGCCTTCTCTTTTTATTTCCTTCTTACCACCAGCTTAGCTACCATCGAGAACCTACTGATTTAGATCTCAGACAAGTCCGAATTCACATCTTTGAAAGTGATTTATTTTTTTCAATTTCATGCTATATTCCTACAGAGCACCGAAATCATGGAACGACCTCCCACACACTTTCAAATCTTCCCCAAGCCTAAAATCCTTTAAGGGATCCCTCTCTACATATCTCAAAATAGAATGCACCAGTCATTATTATTATTATGTTATTATTTATATAGCACCATCAAATTCCGCAGCTCTTTACAATGGGTGGACGAAGAGACATGTAGTTGTAACCAGACAAGTTGGACACACAGGAACAGAGGGGTTGAGGGCCCTGATAAATGAGCTTACATGCTAGAGGGAGTGGGGTAAAGTGACACAAAAAGTTAAGTATAGTATTAGACTAGTGACAGTTGCAGACGAGGAATCAGTCAGGAGCTATTAACAGTTTAATTGATACGCTTTTATGAAGAAGTGGGTTTTTAACGATTTTTTGAAGGAGTGGAGACTGGGTGAGTATCTAACGGAGGAGGGAAGCGAGTTCCACAGGAACGGTGCAGCCCTCGAGAAATCTTGAAGGCGAGCATCAGAGGTGGGAGTACTGACAGAAGATAGACGTAAGTCTTCAGCAGATCGTAAGGGCCTAGACGGGACATACTTGTGTATAAGGGAGGATAGATAGGTGGGAGCAGCATTATATAGCGATTTGAAAGCAAGAACCAGAATTTTTAATTGAGTTCTATATTTTATAGAAAGTCAATGTAGGGACTGACAGAAGGGTGAGGCATGGGAGGAGCGGGCGGACATGAAGATGAGCCTCGCTGCCGTACTCATTATGGACTGTAACGGCGCAAGTTGGGAGCACGTAAGACCACTGAGAAGCGGATTACAGTAGTCAAGGCGAGAAAGGACAGTGGAATGGACCAACACCTTAGTCACATCTGGTGTTAAGTAGGGGCGGTCATGTCATGGTTGATTATATATTTCCTACCTGTTCTATGTTAAATTTTGTATATATTGTGAATTAATATTGTTTTTGTATTTTATTGTATCATAATGTATCAATGCAATGTTTCGTAGACCCAGGACATACTTGAAAAGGAGAGAAATATCAATGTATCGTTCCTGGTAAAATATTTTAGAAATAAAAATAAAATTTATAGTTTCTACCATATTTATAGATTCTGATTTTAGTTTATGACTTACTAGTAAACTGTGTAAATCACTTTGGATAAGTGCACTACACGGGTAAAGGCAGAGTAGCTAACAGAAGTGCATGCTGATCGTTAGAAGGGCTGGGCTAGCGCCAAGCCAAGGTAGGTGGAATGTCTGCAAAGAGAGAATGAACAACAGGTAGAGGTCAGAGGAATACAGAAAAGCACAAATACGAGGGATAAGCCAGAGTCCACGTTTCAGAGGTCAAGAGTAATCAAACAAGCCAAAGTCAGAACCAGATAGGACAATCCATTGTACAGCGCTACAGAATTTGCTGGCGCTACATAAATAATAAAATAATTTTAAAAAAAACTAATAATACTCACAAGGTTATTTATTAAAATGAAAATTTAAACTTAATTTCAAATTTAAGGCCATAGTTGTCAAACTAAAAATTCCATAAAAATGGATAAAAATTCCAGTTTGACTTTATTTTGTTTTTGGCAGGACAACGGCGAGATAGAGCAGGTATTCGTACAATAGGAAATACAAAATAATTTGTTTGCATGGCAAATTCGTTTAAAAAGTAAATTTGTTTTAAAAACATTTAGCACTCAAGCTGTGTAAGGAGTTAAATTGACAAAGCACTGTATATTCCTAGGAATATGAAACGGATATGTAATCGGATATTAAAGCTCAGTTTGCGGACTAGAATAGAGTAGACCTTCAAATTTGACCCTATTACATAGAATTGAATATCATTTTAGAAAAACAGATTATCTGATTGGTAGATTTCGTTTTAGATTTATCAGGGATTGCAGAACATGAAGTTTGTGTAGCTGTGTATAGTATAGAGGGTTATGTAAATATAAAGCCTCACACACTAGTTAATATAAAAAAAAATGAAAAAAAAAGCAAATTACACAGTGAATCAGCAGATTATGAGGTCAACGGAACTTTAGACATGAATTATGCAGTTGTGCAGACAAGACAGTTTTGGCCTTGGTACAAAGTAAATATTTTTTCCAGTAAAATGCACAGCAGACTAGAATTTCTATGAAACAAACAGGAAGAGTAACTGCACAACCAATAGGTTTCTTAATTTATGTGGACGCATTCTGGAAAACCCAATTGCAGACCCTTTGCTTTCTATCATTTGACTCCTTTAATACATGAGCGATCACTGTATTCCCTGTTCTTAAAAAGAGAGAACAGTAATTTCCCTGAAAATTGTATTATTCAATAAAACATTTTTTTTAAATTTTATTCATGTGATGTTCAAATGTATTTAAAGGAGCTCTATAAGGTCAGGGACGCAAACATGTATTTCTGACCCTATAATGTTAAAACCACCATCTAGCCCCCCATGTCCCATCTTGCCTCCCTGAATATAGTAAAATCTTATGTCTATTCAAGTCTGCAGCTTCTGGCTCTTCCCCGGTTAGCCTGTGAACTTCTGCTGCCTGCTGACATCATCAAAAGTGGTGGTCTGAGCCAAACACAGTGCTTCCCCATAGGATTGACTGAGTCTTTTTTTTTTTTTTTTTACTTTATTTTTGAAAGAATAACAAAGCCAAGACAAAGACATATGACATAGTCAAAGCATAAAATAGACATTGCCAGTGTTGCGTTATGGAAGGCACGATGCTCAGTATGTAAG
>OW240924.1:80870943-80873443 GCA_933207985.1 Pelobates cultripes
TCAGTAGTCCAATCCAATATGAGAATTCTCGCATTTGTAGGTTTTTGTAGGGTCAAAATAAGTGCAGCACTTTCAGGCCACCTAAGCTCTTTCTCTCAATACTCCCACTCGTCAGTTTTCATATCTAGATAACTAAGAATGTTATTTGCAAATTTTACAGCTTGCTTTCTTGCTGCTTTTGTACATTCATCTCCTTGGGAATCAATAGCGTCAAGAGCAAGCAATTGTTTGGTGATTAGCTCTTCCAATATCATATAATTCTTATCAGCTCTTTTCCCATCAAATGAGAGGACATCTTTCTGGAGCTCTGATAAGTTGCTGAGAACCCTCCAGACAGCTGCGTGGGACGCATGTTCCGTATTGAGCTGATCACCGGCATGTTGCCTTCTTTCGAGTGCTTCCCTCAGGTCGATGTACATTATAACAGCTTGAACTTCAACCACAGCTCTTCTTCTGGCTTCACGAATGCAAGGATTCCTGCCTGCACTCACCTCGTCCAACTGAGCAATAAGCCCCTGCAGCTCAGACTTGGTCCCCATATGAATGTCAGATAAATTATGAAACCTTTCCAAAACAACACTCTTGATTTCTTTCATTCTTTTGCGAAGTTCTTCTATTTTTATAATGGATTGATTTTGGGCCAAGTCATAAGAACTTGTCATCTGGGCTTCCTCCTCTTCATCTAGATATTTTAACAAACCATTTATTTCTTCAACCACCTCTTTTCTGTAGTTCCTCACCTCCGTATGTCCGGAAACATCCAGGGCATCCAAGTCTGCCATTAATCCAGAGAGAACACAGGAAAGGTGCCTGTAAGTTTCATGATCATTTACTCCAACGAGAAGTCTTATGAGACTCCATCTGGTCTTGTTAACTTCACACATAACGGAGTTGATTTTGGAAACCGACGGATGTGCCTCAGTCGACAGAGGGAGAGAAAGTATTGTTTTTTTTAAACAGTTTTCTAAAATTTCTTGGACACAAAGGACTTTGGTTAAGGTACGGTACCTTGCTTTTCTCAGGGAGCTTTTACCCTCAGTTTTCACTTGTGTTAATCTCATTAGTATGTTCTGAATGCCTTCCTCAAACTCTTCCGGGATGCCTTTCCCACCTCCAAAAAATGGAGTCATTTGCTGTGCTACCAGACGTTGCGCTTCCTTAAAGATATTTTCTATCTCCAGTCGGCACGGGTGGTTTGCGTTATTCTCTAACTCCTTCAGAATCCTTTCAGTCTCCTCGGTAGCCCGTTTGCGTGCTTGTAAAATGTGGCCTTTTCCATCAGTGTCTATTGACTCTATATCAAAAAGATGTCTAAGCAAAGCATTCTCTAGCTTCTTGTACTCTGGATCATTGCTTAGACCACTGAAGGTTGACACTTTCTTCTCAGTGTCTTTGACTTTTCTCTGTATTTCTTGAAGAGCAGTGATTGAGGCATGTTGATTACCCATATCCATAATCAGAAAAATCCTTGGTTTAGACCAACGTGGGCTGAAAAAAAATAAGACAAGAGAAAATGTTTTCACATACTCTGGGTTTATAAAGGATAACTAAAACATCGCACATTTTGATTAGCATGAATGACAAGCTCCATTTTACCTTTTAATATTTCTGTAACAGTGCATGCTATATAAGGTGTAGACACCCCATCTCAGGTCGCACAGGGTTAGAATGCCAAGTGAATTTAAAATTTAAGGTGAAATTAGCCAAACTGGAAACATTCTCTAAGTCAGCTAAGCTTCAAGTTTGCTTTTTTGGCCTAACATTTGGAGTGAATAACTCTGTGAGACAACATTCCCTGTTTTTCTATTAACAGCACAAATCTGGCCAATCTAGCCTCTATACGTCACAACCTTCTCAGCATCCAGAATTAGCAATACGCCAGAATCTTTAGAATAAAATCAGTTTCATTTAGTTTCCAAGAAACTGTTTCATGCATAGTCACAAAGATAAAATAGACCGTGGCATATTCTTTTATGTCCTGTTGTCGGCTAATCAGTAAAGATTATTGTATACTATTAATTATCGCCATTTATATAGCGCCAACAGATTCCGTAGCGCTTTACAATATTATGAGGGGGGGGAGATATTATGAGAGAAACTATTAATTCTGGAAAACGGTATTTAGATTAGGCTTAGAATGAAATCAGATGCATTTCGATTTTTAAATGGTGTACAGATACTTTTCACTTTTGTCCACAATTTAAACATGGAATATGTTAATTAGATAAACGGGCCTTATTATTTTTTTTTTTTTAAATTCTTTATTTTATTGAGGCATTTGAGTAATACATATCAGAATATAACAGTAGGTGCTCACATGAGCCATGAGTGCAATCAAGGAGCAAAAGCTCCAGCATAAAGTTGCCTCTTTTTTTTTGGTTGCAAGTATATAAGAACAGTACATGTACTATATTCAAACAGTTAAAGACATACGATGCTAAGATGCACTATATGTGAGGTGACCGGTATGAAACGGGCCTTATTATTAAATTGTTTTCAC
>OW240924.1:80878443-80881066 GCA_933207985.1 Pelobates cultripes
TAGCGCAAATGCCAGGTTTTGTTTACATTTTGTTTTGTTCACAATGTGTACATTTGGCTCCGTCCTTAAGGGGTTAAGGGGTTAATACCAATCTAGGATGTTTAACACCTGTCAAATACAAGTAAAACAGACAACTAAGTATTTAATTTATTTTAACAGTGCTTGTTCAGAGATCTTTTAAAAAACAACTACAAACAGAAAGGCTTTACGCTGAAAATGTTTCCCAGCTGACAAGACAAATACATGATAAAGGAATGACAAGTTCTGGTTCTGTAGTAGTTTACCAGTGTGCATTCCCTTAAATAAAGACTTAAACATTCATGACATTTGGGGTTAATTCCTAGCCTGCAAACTGTAGTGAGAGGACAAGGGAATTGCTAAATTTAGGACAAAAATGCAAGCTGTATTGATGAGTTGTAGAGTTTTGCCAGCTGACCTGGTTTATTAAATAAAATTAACTATTAGTATGCGTCCTCCACCTCTTAGTTAAAATATATATTTACATGGTACGAGATCATTTGCATTCTACCATAATCTACCAATGAAGCAACATGTAGAAAAGAGGATACCATGTGTTCGGGAAATATAACGCCTTTAAGGGGTTCTGGAGACATCATAAGAAACCACAAGTCAGAAAATCAAGTCTTTTTTTTTTTTGATGTCCCAGAACCCAAAGATAGCATTTTGTTCACAGTTATAAATCTTCTTGCATGACTTTTGGGGTTTTTTGATTCGTTTTGACGTTACCATGAGGGTTAACGTAAATATGAGGGACACTCTAAAAGGAGCCTTTAACTGGTCAAATTAGACATTGAACAACAGAGTATTATAGTGAAGCATTAAGAGTGTTCACCATCATCAAGTTGTGCATAGTCCCGTAGCCAGAAGTACCACTCAAGACCTTAGTACACATTCAGGTGCTCTCTGGATCCTAGGGTTTATCAAAACCTGCACTTTATTAACCCTTGGGCCCTATACTTTGTTGTTGTTTGTTCATAAAACCTGAATTTAAGAGAGGTCTTAATAAAAATGAAATCATCAACTGGGAAACACACAGAATGCAGTACATAGTTACGACGGCTGTTCATTTGTCCTCACCGAAATTGCACATATTTAGCATGACAGTACTTGCAGTAGAATGGGCTTTGGAATTAACTCCATATATCTTAAAATAAATATTTAACCCAATACAAATATATATATATGAAACCATGAGGTTTGACGTTGTGGCAGACTTATGCAATATATGATCATATAATGCAACTAAACCCCCATCATTTTTTGCCTAGGTGAGGTGTTTTTAAATAAAACTATTACAATTTGTGAGATTTTAAATCATTGTTTAGTGAATAAGCGAGTTCGCTGGATTTTGTATTTTGCGTATATATAAATAAATAAATAAATAATGTCCTGTTCCACAGTGCAGCTCTGCAAAATAGTTTGGAGTTTTAAATATAATTAAACGTAAATAAACCTTTTTTTTAATTAATTTTACTTGCATAAAAAAAAAGCAAACTCTGATTTAGAGATATATATTATATTATCCAATATTATGTATGGTGTTCTGTCTCCTGGATATAGAATGGTACCTGTGCAGTTTTGGCAAATTTGGAGGTAGAAGATGAATGCTGTGAAATGCCTGTGATTTGGGGAGTAGGTCTACCCTTGGTAATGTGCCTAGTGATGGCTGTGCCGATTCTCTATGGAATGGGAACAGACAACAGAGGAGATCGGGAAAGCTGAACATACAACAATTCCTAAAGGACCAACGATCATGTTGATGACTGAAGAGATGCGTTCGGGAATGATTTAGTGCTGCCTTACCCCGCGTACTATCTTGGATGAGGTGCTACTCTTGTCTCAAGGTGCTGTCTTGCAATTTCAAACCTGCACTTGAGAGTTGTTCCTCTGGCTCTCAGTGTGATATTTCAGGCTAGTAAAATCTTGTTTTTCTATCCTTGTGTGTCTGTGGCAGCTGTTTCTCCTGGACTCTCTCAGGTCGCTTTGCTACTTCCTCTTTCTAGTTAGATTTTCTGTGAAGGTGTGTCTAAGATGCTCAGTTGTTCTGATGTGTCTGAATGAAGGTGTGTGTCCCTGACTGTCTCGGCACTGGGTAACATTGCTGTTTCTCTGCAGTTATGTATTGCTCTGAGTCATTGAGTGTTATGCATAAGAGAAATTCTGTGGCAAAGTTCTAAAAGTGGTGCAGTTACCATAGAAATCAATGGAATATCCTAACTGATTGCTCCACTTTTAGAACTGTGCACCCATATTGTTTTACTACTCTCTCATTAAAATGGGGATTATTTACTACATTAGATTGTTTTATTTCTCACATTCTGGTTTTCCTCACTGTGTTAGGCAGATTATCCTTGAATGTCTCAATCTGCTTTGCTGCTGTCTCTTCCTATAGTGGTGTATCTCCATGACTGTCTCCGTTTGTTAGTTGCCTTTCTCTGCTAGAAAATGCACCTCCCTGTTCCAAATCTGCTGGACTGCTGTCCCCTTTTGGGGGTATGTCTACCTGGCTGTCACAGGTTGTTGGACTGGTGGCTGGTGATTGGGCTTCTGACTATCTCTCTAGAGGGTTTTCTCTCTGACTGTCCCTGGTGATTTGGCTGCT
>OW240924.1:80881166-80901616 GCA_933207985.1 Pelobates cultripes
TCTCAGGTCACTGGAGAGCTGTCTCAGGTCACTGGAGAGCTGTCTCTCTCAGGTCACTGGGTACCTGTCTCTCTCAGGTCACTGGGTACCTGTCTCTCTCAGGTCTCTGGGTACCTGTCTCTCTCAGGTCTCTGGGTACCTGTCTCTCTCAGGTCTCTGGGTACCTGTCTCTCTCAGGTCTCTGGGTACCTGTCTCTCTCAGGTCACTGGGTGCCTGTCTCTCTCAGGTCACTGGGTGCCTGTCTCTCTCAGGTCACTGGGTGCCTGTCTCTCTCAGGTCACTGGGTGGCTGTCGCTCTCAGGTCACTGGGTGCCTGTCTCTCTCACCTCACTGGGTGGCTGTCTCTCTCAGGTCACTGGGTGCCTGTCTCTCTCAGGTCACTGGGTGCCTGTCTCTCTCAGGTCACTGGGTGCCTGTCTCTCTCAGGTCACTGGGTGCCTGTCTCTCTCAGGTCACTGGGTGCCTGTCTCTCTCAGGTCACTGGGTGCCTGTCTCTCTCAGGTCACTGGGTGCCTGTCTCTCTCAGGTCACTGGGTGCCTGTCTCTCTCAGGTCACTGGGTGCCTGTCTCTCTCAGGTCACTGGGTGCCTGTCTCTCTCAGGTCACTGGGTGCCTGTCTCTCTCAGGTCACTGGGTGGCTGTCTCTCTCAGGTCACTGGGTAGTTGAGATGTCTCACATGCTGTCTAGTTTATGGGATGACACCAGCCTCCCCCTCTCCCCCTCTCTCCCATGCAGTCTTACCTTGGCCCCCGGGGGCCACGAGCAGGGCTCGGGATGGATGGGCCCTGAGAGCTCTACGCACTCCGCCTGGCGCACGGCTCCCCGGCTGCCATGGCAACGCACGACGTTCTACCGTAAAGCGACACCCTGACCTCCTTCCGGAACAAGATGGCGGCGCTCACCGGCTCCCGGGCCCTGCGGGTCTGGACCCCCCTCCGCCGGTACCGTCACAGTGAGCCCAGCGGACCGGCACCGGCCAAGGTGACACCACAGACATTACCGCCCTCTCCACCAAACTGGGGGTTCCGAGCATTTCACAGGCCAGGCCAGAGCAACCGAACTGGAGAAATCCAACTCTGCTTCCAGATCGATTACTCTGGCCTTAAACAGCACATTCCGCTCATTCTGCCAGCGCTGGCCATGCGCCAATCAGAGAGCTGCCCCCAATCCCCAGCCTGGTCCTAGTGACTCTAACTATGTACAGGGGTATTCAATAAAGTGAGTATCTCCCCATAGTGAATATTTATCTCATTCATCAAATTAATAATAATAATAATATAATATGAGCTTCACCATAGTCCCAGCTGGACCAGTTAATCCTGAAAGGAACACTCTGCACCCCTTAAATCACTTCAACCGGCTGCGGTGCTGCTTTTGGGGGCTACCATAGAATACCTTCCTTTCCCGCTTTATAAAAGTATTTATTGTAAGGAAAATCAGAACTTTAATGAAGTGACATGGTTGCACTCTCCAAGCTCTCAGAGCAGAGGCCTGTGCTTCTTAGAGAAAACTCAGAATTAAAGGGAAACTATAGTGCCAGGAAAATAAAGTTTGTTTCTCACGTCCCCCTCCCCGTCTTCCTCCACCTCTGTGAATTAGGGGTTAAAAAAAATTTTTTTTAACTTACCTGATTCCAGCGGTAGGGGGGGGAACGTAAGGCCCATGCGCGGCACTTGCAATAGGATTTCCCTCATAAGAAAGCATTATATACATTTTTTTTTTACTATGGGGTTTTGGGAGACGCTGGATGTCCTTATGCATAGCACATCAATTGTACAGCTCTACAGAATCTGATGGCGCTATATAAATAATATAATAATAATTGGGTGACCAAAAGTCACCTGGCGACCTGGAAGTCACTCTAGTGGCTGTCTGATAGATAGCCACTAGAGTTGGAGTTAACCCTGGCAGGTAATTATTGTAGTTTATTAACCACTAGAGGTGTCCTTAGGCAGCAATGTAAACACTGCCTTTTCTCTGAAAAGACAGTGTTTACATTCAAATGCCTGCAGGGACATACTATACACATCAGAACAACTACATTAAGCTATAGTGGTTCTGGTGACTTTAGTGTTCCTTTAAGTAATTTTAAAAAAAACACAGTTTGAGGCACATCCAGTTTTGCAAAAAGCTAGGGAAAAAAGACCTTTTGATCCCAGAATGGCAATCAGATATCTCCTTGAATCTAGAAGCCATTACCCTACAAATTAAAAATTATATCCCTGTGTTTACAAGTATTTTCCCAATTGCTGCTTAACCATTTCTATAGACTATGATAAAACTAACGAAAGTACTTTTTCGGGCAGACAATTCCACATCCTTATTGTTCTTACTGTAAAAGAAAAACCCCTTTCATTTGCATTAGACTAAATCTCTTTTCTTCCAGTCTAAATGCGTGACTTCATGTCCTATGTATAGCCCTGTTTATGAACAGATTTCTATACAATGGTTTGTATTGTCCCCAAATATATTTGTATAATGCTATCATATCTCCTCTGAGGCACCATTTTCCAAACTAAAGAGGTTTAAGTTTGTTAACCTTTCTTCATAACTAAAATTCTCCATTCCTTTTGTCAGTTTTGTAGTCCTCCTCTGCACTTTTTCTAGTGCCATAATATAGGTGAGCAAAATTGCACAGCATATTCAAGGTATGGTCTTACCAGTGATTTATAAAGACGCAAAATTATATTTTCAACCCGAGAATGAATGCCCCTATTTATAAGGCCCTAGATTTCAGTAAGGCTTTTGACACTGTTGCACATAGAAGGCTTATCAATAAACTGCAATCTTTAAGTTTGGATTCAAATATTGTTGAATGGGTAAGGCAGTGGCTGAGTGACAGGCAACAGAGGGTTGTAGTTAATGGAATATATTCGAAAGCTTGGACTTGTCACCAGTGGGGTACCTCAGGGATCTGTACTTGGACCCATTCTCTTTAATATTTTTATTAGTGATATTGCAGAAGGTCTTGATGGTAAGGTGTGTCTTTTTGCTGATGATACTAAGATATGTAGCAGGGTTGATGTTCCAGGAGGGATAAGCCAAATGGCAAATGATTTAGGTAAACTAGAAAAATGGTCAGAATTGTGGCAACTGACATTTAATGTGGATAAGTGCAAGATAATGCATCTTGGACGTAAAAACCCAAGGGCAGAGTACAGAATATTTGATAGAGTTCTAACCTCAACATATGAGGAAAGGGATTTAGGGGTGATTATTTCTGATGACTTAAAGGTAGGCAGACAATGTAATAGAGCAGCAGGAAATGCTAGCAGAATGCTTGGTTGTATAGGGAGAGGTATTAGCAGTAGAAAGAGGGAAGTGCTCATGCCATTGTACAGAACACTGGTGAGACCTCACTTGGAGTATTGTACACAGTACTGGAGACCGTATCTTCAGAAGGATATTGATACCTTAGAGAGGGTTCAGAGAAGGGCTACTAAACTGGTTCATGGATTGCAGGATAAAACTTACCAGGAAAGGTTAAAGGATCTTAACATGTATAGCTTGGAGGAAAGACGAGACAGGGGGGATATGATAGAAACATTTAAATATATAAAGGGAACCAACACAGTAAAGGAGGAGACTATATTTAAAAGAAGAAAAACTACCACAACAAGAGGACATAGTCTTAAATTAGAGGGACAAAGGTTTAAAAATAATATCAGGAAGTATTACTTTACTGAGAGGGTAGTGGATGCATGGAATAGCCTTCCAGCTGAAGTGGTAGAGGTTAACACAGTAAAGGAGTTTAAGCATGCGTGGAACAGGCATATGGCTATCCTAACTATAAGATAAGGCTAGGGACTGATGAAAGTATTTAGAAATATTGAGCAGACTAGATGGGCCGAATGGTTCTTATCTGCCGTCACATTCTATGTTTCTATAAATGACTAAACCTTACTGGCCTTACCAACTGCTGATTGACATTGCATATTGTTGCCTAGTCTATAGCAGTGGTTCCCAACCCAGTCCTCAAGTACCCCCTACCAGTCCAGGATTTACAGATTACCCTGTTGTGTCTAAAGTGTTTTTTTTTTCTTTCCAAAAACACCTTAGACACAATTGAGTAATCCTTAAATCCTGGACTGTTAGGCGGTAATTGAGGACTAGTTTGGGAACAACTGTTCTATAGCAATTCCCAAATCCTTCTATGATGCTTTGTCTTTTTAAAGGCATGTAAAGTATCATGGGAGTTGTCATTCTACAACATCAGGGGATCTTCCTTATGGACACCCCTGCTCTACAGACCTCCGTGCTGTACTCTTGTGAATACACAAACTACCTTTAACTTCAACTGTGTACCACTGCACACTAAGCAAGGATGTCAACGTTGGGGGTCTTGGCAAATATTAAGCTGCCCCTGGTGTGTATGTATATACATACACATATCATAAGGCACTAGATTTGTAGCAAACAGCATAAAAATTAAGAAACAAATATTTATTGGTATAGGTAGTCAAGTGTAAGTAAGGGGATATGTCCTGGAGTAGTCGAAGTATGGACAGTAACTGTATATTTTTTTGTTTAGTTTGATGCATCATTCATTGACACAAAGTTGTGAAGATTCTGTGAATCTGATTGCTGATCAATGGAGTAAGAATCGAAACGCAAATAAAAAAAAAATATATTTTATGACTCCTGATATAAATAGTGTAACGGCACCCTCAGCATAAAAGGGTTAAACCGCCGTTTAGTAGATCTTCCCCTTTCAGAGACACAGGCACAGCTACTGCAGAACACCAATCTGCCGAACAGGAAACCATACGAATGCTGTAAACAGCCGAATAGGAAGAACCATACGAATGGGTTTACACTCCTAGCAGTCAAACTGGAACAGCATACAATAAATCCCCCCAAGAACGAGACAAAGCTCCGTGTTGAGGGTCAAGCAGTGAACAGACAGAGCTGTGGGTTTATTGTGCTTATGTACACATTCTTACACATTAGTACCACCCACAGGGTTTTGGAACACAACCAATAAACACATACAATACACTCAGACACTCCCACACAAATTCCTCCCCTCTGCATGTGATTCAATTACCTTACACAATGGGTAATGTAATTTAGCACAAGCAGAAATAAATTTTTCCACATTATTCATAACTTACATTTTCAGAATCAGCATACTCCAAATACAAACATACGTCAAAATCATACAGATTGGTCCAGTGGTTCAAAAGATAGATCGTAGTCCTTTGTGACCACAGGAAGCATGGCTTTTCTGCCCAAAACCAGTTCCACAGAGTCTTCTATCCTGGAGATTATTAGAAGTAATTCAATTATCTCCAAAGACAGAGGCAAAACTCCATTGAACACATGGCAACAAAAACACAGTAAGATACAATAAAATACACAAGGTTACATTTATGACATAAAATACAGACATGCAACATATCCCCAGATAGCTTAGGTCTAAGCGCACATTATTACTGAATGGCGCTCAGAGCACACACATACAGTTCAATTGCCATGGAGCCAAAATCTTTCCCATAGTCTTTCATTATACGAATGGGCTCCATGGCATAGCTATCTGGGGTATCACTGCTCAAACAGGGCAAGCACCAAATGACCCGGCTTTCTTGTCTTTGCAGGGGAAAATCAAGCCTTTTAACATGAGGCCATAATCCCAAGGCAACAGGCGAGCAACCCGGCTTCTCCAATGCAATGTGGCGAGATTGGTCTCGTCACAAATAGCTACATCACATAGCACTGCTGAATTTGTATTATTGAAAAGTATTAAATAAATTGATTTCTTAAACTAATTTTGATATATCCTTCATCATATTTTAGGCAGTGGGCTTCTATCCTCCCCCCGACTCTAAATATGACTGGATTGGTCCTCCTGACAGGATTTCAAACCTAAGACCCATAAAATTTTTTGTACCAAAGAATGAATCTGAGCCAGAAAGAAAGCTCAGGGAATTGCGCGAGGAAACACAAGATTGGAACCAAAGATTCTGGGCTACGCAGAACATGACATTTCTTAAGGTAACCACTTTCCACTTTAAATAGTGTTCAATTAGTTTCATCGTGTTTTTAGGTTGCAAAACAATACTCGTTGTAGAAGATTTGTTCATATTTTGCATACGTTTAAATTTGATGTGAAAAGAGCTTTTCCCTCTTGTAAAAACTGTTTTAGTACATTTATGTAGCTTTAAACTCTTTCATTTATCGTAGTCCAATGAAGAGTAAGACAGGTGTATAAAGTACATCACCATAAACCAACTAAATTGTATATGAATATAGAGACTTGTATATATCTTACACAACATTTCTTTGTGGGTAGTTTTTTTTGTTTTTTGTTTTTTAGAAACATTATAAAACATGCTCTCTCACACACTACATACCTAAAGAAGGATTAATATATACAATCTTGGTTTTATTGCAATTGTAGGCCTGAATAACATGGGGGTGTTAAACAATCCCATTTTATTCCATGATAGGTGGTTAAGCTGTTATTAATTTAATAAGATACCAGTCTTGAGTTCAAAAGTGAATTTTATTTTGGACTGGAGGGATATACCAGAGAATTAAAATAGGGCTGCCAACTAAGGAACACATTTTCTCGTTAAAGTACTTGTGTAATGAAGCTTCCTATAGGATAATAAGCACAAACATGTTAAAACAACCATCTTGACCCCTGCCCCCCACTTGCTTCCCTTAAATATAGAAAAATCTTACCTTTACTCCAGTCTGCTGCTGCTGGCTCTGCCCCGATCTACCTGCTTGGCTAACATCATCAGAAGAGATTCTCTCCGCCAATCACAATGCTTTCATTTAGGAAAGCATTGGATTGGCTGTGACTGTCAAGGAGGCCGATCGGGGGCAGAGCCAGCACAAGCCAAACACAGCCCTGGCCAATCAGCATCTCTTCATGGAGATGAATTGAATCAATGAATCTCTATGAGGAAAATTCTGTGTCTCCATGCAGAGGGTGGAGACACTGAATGTCAGTCACACAGTGCAGCACTGCCCCAGGAAGCACCTCTAGTAGCCATATAAGGAATGGCCACTCTCTGAAAACATGGTGTTTATTGCAAAAAGCCAGAAGGGAATGATTATACTCACCAGAACAAATACAATAAGCTGTAGTTGTTCTGATGACTGTAGTGTCCCTTTTAAAGAAAAAGGAGATTTGGTTGTAAAGTAGTCACAACGGAGAAGGGGAGGAAAGGATCCAATGATGTAGTATACATTCCAAGCAGCAAGCAGAATCTTATAGAACAATTTAGAAATATGACCAGACTCCTCAGGCACCACCCCAAATGTTGCTAGTAAAGGCTGGATGTGGAACAGTCTACCCAAAAACATAGTTTTATAATCGGTTACTCTCTTCCATAATGCCTGAATCTCCACACACTCCCAAAAATAATGATACAGCTCTGCTCCTTCGGTCCTGCATTTCAAACACTTGGCAGTGTTCCTCATTCTTAAAGAAAATTGGTTTTGGGGTGAGTAGTAGTTGTGATGTGTAATTTTTAAATGCATATTCTGGTAAGATGCAGATGGAAGTAATTTAAAGGAACACTGTAGTGTCAGGAATACAAATGTGTGTCCCCTCCCCCCAAGTGAAAAGGGTGATTTTGCTTACCTTTTTCCAGCACCGTGCAGGTCTGGTCGCTGATGGCTCCTTCCATGCTCCACCTCCTTGGCTGAGATCATCCATTCTGCTGATCTCAGCCAATCCAGTGCTTTTCCATAGTAAAGTATTGGGAGGTTAATTTGCACAAGCAGCAAAACGCTGCGCTACACCAATTGTCAACTCTGAGGCACATTGTGACCCAGGAAACAGAATCTGGATAGGATACAAAAGCAAGACAAGAACAGAAAGGATTAGCATGGGTCCTTAGAATGGCTTCATTTAAAGGAACACTATAGCATTAAGAATACAAATGTTAATCACTAACACTGTAGTGCCCTGATAGCCATTTAGGTTCCTGTAGAGAGTTTAAAAAAAAGTCTCTTTACTTGCCTTTTATCCCTCTTAGTGCCAGTCTCCATACTAGGGAGCGACCGATATTAATTTTTTAGAGCCGATACCAATAATCTGTGAACTTTCAGGCCGATAGCTTACCAATATTCTGTACATTTACAGTATTTTTTTTTAAATTTTATTAAGTGGTAAATGCACGAAATATGCATGCCAGTCAGATTTTTTTTTATGTTTTCAATAATATTTTTATGTGTCTGTGTGTAGTAGATGCAGTGAGAGTATTTGATTAGTAAATGCAGTGTGTGTGTTCCTCTCTCCCCCCTAGTGTTCTTCACCCCCCTTCCCTGTCCCATAGTGTTCTTCACTCCCCCTCCCCTGTCCCTTAGTGTTCTTCACTCCGCCTCCCCTGTCCCATTGTGTTCTTCACTCCCCCTCCCCTGTCTCATAGTGTTCTTCACCCTCCTTCCCTGCCCCATAGTCTTCTTCTCTCCCCCCCTCCTGTCCCATAGTGTTTGTAAGAAAACCCAACATTTCCCAAACTCTTTCGGACAATATTTCGTAGGGTTTACCCTGTTTTCATTTGTTTTTTTGGTAGTTTCAAAGCTACCGAACCACCGTCCACCCCCCTGGTTCATTATCTTTAAAGGAAACCATCAATCAAGCGCTCTCCCTTTGCGGCCGCCGTTTGTATAATCTAACGCCACGTGCAGGAGAAAACGACGGCCATCTTGTTTGCACGAAAGGAGGCAGCGGGACTTGGTTGTCGAGTGTCTGGAACTAAAATCGGACACTCGACTTCCCGAACACCGGTCAAGCTATACGAACGCCTGCTTCTTTTTCCAGAAAAGCTAGGGGAGCGTTGTTTGGTTCCCACGAACCAGGGGAACAATCGCTACTAGGAGCCAGGGGGTTCTATTCGTGCATTAGTTCGTTTTTTTTAACTTGTCGAAATAGACCGACTGCACAGCCTAAACTCATGCAACTGTTTCTTGGCAGGAGCCTCGTGTGCGGTCGGTCAAAATGGGACTTCCATGAAATTCGAAAACCCTGGGTTATGGCCCGAAATGAGGATTATTGAGAGTAGTGGTTTTCAGATCGTAGGGAGTGAGGGTGTTAGTAGAAGGGTGGGGGATCTGAATGGGAGTGGGTAGGAGGCTGTGTGTGTGCACCAACACCCCTTTCCTCTCCCCGCCTCCTGTAAATGGATTAGAAAGAATGGAGTTCGGTGGGAGCAAACTCCCGAAAGCGGGGCACCAGACAAGCAAACGCACGAACAGTTTATTCGTTGATTTGTCTGTATTAAGTATTCCCGAAAGAGACCGACCGCACAGTCTGAATTCATGGAACTCTTTTGGGAAGGAGTCTCGTGTGCGGTCGGTCAAAATATGACTTCCATGGAAATCTTAAACCTCTGAACTGATCTGGGTGATTTTGGATATGTTGGTCACCCAGATCAGGGCTATCAGGGAATATGACATTTATGGGGATGCTATGTGTTTTGGGGTATTTTCTAAGTTTTGTGAAAAATATGGTTTTTCTGTCTGGAGATAATGGAGTTATTACTCTAGCTGACTCCATTATCTCACAGTCAGAGAAGAGGGAATTATATGTTTTGTTGCAGGCTGGCCGGGTATTAGTATACGTCCTCCATTGCAGCAATATCACTTTCACGCTATATGGCTTTATGTTTCCTCAGGGTCTGTACTGGTAAGGTTTTCAGTACACAAACATCCCACTTCTGAAACCCCTTGTAGCAAGCTGGCCGGGTCTTGGGTTACAAATAACAGAAACAGTTCTTTCTTCCAATATGAGGGAAGCTTTATTTAGCAAGCAGGCCCCAATTGAGCCACAGCAAAACATGAAAACCAAAATAAACTCCTACTCCACACTGGAGACTAACATAGAGTACCCTTTCTATGCTACTGGGCACCTAAGCTGACCCCAGTAGTTTAACAAATAAAAATAAAAGCTTGCAAAATACCTTTTTGTTCCCACACAGTTTCTAGCTCTAGCTCTAGAGGTCAGTCTCACAGCATACAGATGAATATATAAAATAAAAAACAAATGCAAACAATAGTGTCCACTGTGTTAATAGTTTACTCACGTTTGATAGAGCAGTGGATACCATGTAAGTATTTCTGCTTGGGTGGTATGATCCTTACCAGGGATATAATGTGGAGTAAGTAGTAGGATGATGCTATCCAGGGATAATGTGTGGTAGGTTCTTAAAGATGATTGATGTGCCAGGAACAATAAAATATAACACTAATACTTTAAAGCCACTCCATGCTTCCAAACCTCCCCCGCCCCCTTGTAGTTTAGTAAATATACCTACAATGAATACATGCATGCATATTTTTATGTATGTTTTTATTGGGAGTATAGTATAAAAGAACTTACAAAAGCTGCAGTTCTTATGACTGCACCATTTGTAAGCCCTCCCTTTTTCTCCCAGAAGGGATTTTCAGTCTCTTCACTGGAAAATAACCAATCAGAGGCTTCTCACTCTGAAACCTTTGACTTGGTCCCAACGTGCAAGCGCACCAGCTTGTGCACTCGCATGTCTGGAGCTGACGAGCTGGTCTGAATTTAATATTTGGCACAACCTATATTGTGTTTAGTATTATTCGTATATTCTACCATCTAGAGCGAGCAGCAGGCATTTCAAATTTGCATTTTGGGACTGGTTCAACTATGGGTAATTGTGCATGAGAAGCACTGAAAGTCAACGTCCACCTTTTGTTTTAAAGGAACAACATGATGTTTGTGTTAGGAGAAAGGTTGAACCTAGAGCCCATTTTTTTTTCTTACTTATTGGCAATTTTATTTTCCAGGAAAAAGAAGACTTTATTACAGCAAGACTAAGGTCTTTGGGGCTAGATGAAAGAGATGAAGACGGTAAGATGTAACTGTAGCTTAATCCACCATAGGTTAGAGAGAGATGTGTGTGTTTGTCTCTCACAGATACACATATATATATATATATGTATATGTGTATGTGTCTAGTATTCCTTTTCCCAATAGCAGAGTATCGCCTAGAATCTACAGGAATAAATATCGCTGGTATCGCCAAATAATCCACACGTGAGCCAAAGCTTAATGCTGGAACAAAACTGATTTACTGGAAGCAACAGGCATTCAATATATGCAGTACAAACTCCTCCTCTGGGCCAGGCTAGATAATTGAGTTTCAGCAGCATACTAAACTCAATTATCTGCTGGCCAGAAACATTAACAATTTTCAACATTTTTGGAAATATACTTTCTACATGACATATGAATATAAAAACCACATCCCTCGGTAGCTGAGGATACTGGGAGTAACATATCCAAATTGCACGAAAATCTGTTCGGTAGTTTCCGTGTCGCATTGTGTGGAAATTGGGACACATGGACTAGTTTGTAACCACCAACTTAAAGGGTTAGTTTAGACAGCATAACCACTACAATGCTCTGTAGTGGTTATGGTGTTCATTGGAGCTGTTCCCCATGTGAGAGTCAAAGCGTTTACAAACACTTTTACACTTTTCTGTGTCTTTATGGTGCCTGCAGTCTGGCCCTATCTTCAGATATTACTAAAGACTCTTCCTCCATTTTTCTGCTTCTATCAGCTGATGTCCTATTAATCCCTCCATGTGAGAGCACACTGTACATGCAGATAACGTTTTAAATTCTTGACATTATTCTTTGTGATATATGTCTTTAACCTATGGTCAGCGTCTTTGCAATCCGAATCACATTGTGTATGTAATACTGTGTCCACATCTGAAGAGCAGTAAGTGTTACCACTTTTCCTGCAGAGGGTAAATCCTGTTAACTTCTGCTGCCTAATCACTGTATAGATTAATATTTGCTGAGAATGGGAAGTTCTGAGCCAAACTCTCTCTCTCTCTCCTTCACAGGACACAAAAGGAAATTGAATGCAGAAGAAATGGCAGATTTTTACAGGGATTTCCTCAGCAAAAACCTTGAAAAGCATACACGTTATAACAGGTAAAATATGTCCTCTAGATGGGCCTGTTTGTGGGTAGCTATATACTGCTTTAGGCATTAACCTTTTCATTACTGAGAATGTCAAAGGTTCACTTCCCTTAAAGAAATATTAACATTTTGCTTCTTTGTTCAAATATAAAAACTGTATGTTATGTGTCAAAGCAGAGTGTATGTTTACAGGTAACAGGATCAAGGATGTGGAAAATATATTGCCCGACTCCTGGTACATGCTTTTGTTTTTTGTTATTCCTTTGGCCAAACAGCAAGTGGCAGGGCTTTGGGATTGCTGCCAGAGCTGGGAGCATTAGATCTGCATCTCAGGTGAGTGCATACCACATTAATCACCCCCTTACGGTCCGGTGCTCTCTAGTGATTCAGAGGGCAGTCGCTAGGATTCCCAGCATGTATTCTGACTCACTGAAAGCACAGACTCTGAGGGAGTCATTACTCAGGTCTGTATTAGCCAAAGGTGTAGACCTTACGCACCCACACAGAACCACCATGGATTCCCCCTTTACCACCAGGCTAAACACAGCACCACCACACACATCACATACAGCCAGCACACAATATGACAAGGGGAGAGACAATGACACGTGGATAATTCACATAACTCTGCATTTTGAGCTATATAAATCCAAATGACAAAACTGAGGCAAAAAATAGCCATATCATGACTATTGTGGAGTTACAGATTTTTTCCAACTATTTTACCTCTTTTTTTTTTTCCATTTAGATTTAATTTGTTCAAATTTAGATTTTAGCAAATAGCCCCATCAATGTCCAAGGCTCTAGGCAGGGGGCTCCAATCTTTGTAACTGAAATTGTTTTGTATCAAAACAAGTAGAATATGATAATAGACAAGTAGATTGGGCTTGCGAATTAGTGCCTTGGAGAAATAAAGGTTTTTGTTGTTTTTTTTCTTATTCCACACCCCAGTCACACAGTTGATTAGTTTGGACATCAACAGCAGCATGCACCATAGCCTATCAGCAGTGGTGGTTGGAGAAGTAGCACATCACCCTCCATTTGTTTACTTGTAGAATGGTGAGATATCTTCTTTGTTACTTGCAGTGGAGGGATCGTTTTGTATGGAATTTTAAATGTTTTTACTGTTCGCTTCTGTCAAAACAAGTGGTTTGACTTCATTTAAAGGAACCCTCAAATCACCCACTATAACATTTTGTGGTGTTTATAGTGCTAGCAGTGCCTTGACTTCATTCCGGTGTAATCTGTTAAACCAGTTTAGCACGGTTTGACATGTACCAGTGTCGTGTAGTGGTTGTGGTGGTGGAGTGTTCTTTTAATAAGCCTGGTACGTTACAATATTGTTTCAGTGTTTAATTTGAAAATTGCAATTTTTCAACTCTCAAGCAGGAATTTATAAAATGTATAACCGCAGGGTAGTCATACTGCTAATAGACATTTTTTTTTTTTTTTTTTAAAACAACACCTGTATTGACTTAAAGTGGCCCGTTTGTTTTTGTTTTTTTGTTTTTTTTCACGTTTTCTCCAGTATCTTAATACATATAAATGCTGCTTGCCTTTATTTATATTGATCTTTTTCTTATTGTGCTAAATCTCAGTACCTGGGCGCAGCCATTTTGTTGTCCTCTGCCCATGGTGGTCATTCTGTGGGATTGATTGTACTGGGAATTTACAGTAAATTTGATTGGTAACCTTGCTTCTTTTTTTTTTTAATTCTTTATTTTGTGCAGTGCATATGGGTGTAACAAACATACAGGTGGTACCCCAGCGGCATTCCACTTGCTTATTTCAAAACAATTGTAACAGTGGGGCATAAGATAACAGTGCACTGTTTTATATTTAAGTTGAAAGTTGTCATGTTTGGAGCATACTTTTCACACATGGTGTTCGGTGATACAAACAGGCATATTTCAGGCTCTGATTCTCATTTGGACGTGAGAAGGTATACATAGATTTATACTGTCTAGTGAGTTTACATGCTGATAAACCAACAGTTACTCTTTAAGTTTTAAACAGGCTTGGGTTGCCTCATTAGTTTATGCTGGCTAGTAAAATAATGCCTATTAATTAAGCATTTACATGGTACTTGTCAACAGCGCTATTTTTTAGTCGGGTATGTTGAAAATAATTAAGCATGCTTATGGGGTGTCAGGAGTATTTTTAAAGCTGTTACCGCTTAACTACAGTATTGTTCTGAACATACAGCTTCTCCAGCTCAGTTGCATATATATGAAGCTTAAACCCATTATGAGATGTGAGCTGGGTTGTATTGTGACCTAAGAGTAGTGGGTCATATAAGGAGCTGTGCATCGGCTGTATAATCACTGGTCAAAAAGAGCACATGCAAGGGACAAAGGCAACGGCTTTGCAAAGAGTGGAATACTGACAGGTTAAAGACCGTTACTGTATGCTTAGCCAGTGTTTAGAGAGCAGTTTGTGTGTTTTAAGAGGCAAGGTGGGGAAGTCCAGCTATAGCGGGGTACGCCTGACGGGCTCCAGTCTCATGTCCACACTCATCCGATCCCCTCTGGGCGCCAAATATAGTCCCTGAGAACCAGTGTCACCTGGGGTGCCAGATGCATGCACCCGGCACGTGTTGGTAGAGGTTTGCGTGGTGGTGCGGGGGTCGGTGCTTTTCTGGTGGGCAGGGTACTTCAGGTCCAGACCGTGGTTGAGGTGGCCTGGAGTGGAGGTGTATGCTTGATAGGGAGTGGGCTCTTTGTTTCCGCCTGTGCCGCAGGTCTCGCCGTCGATGCTTCCTATGGGAGCCGCTAGCAGTTACCACTCTACTTCTGCCCCTGGGACTTGAGATTGCCAAGGGTGTAATTGCAGGAATGATCTGCTTTGCTGGTGTGTTCTGCTTCCTCTCCGATATCCTGGCCCAGAAGGCATAACATTTTTTTTCGAGCCTGGTCAGAAGGTAAGTCGCCGGATCCCCCGGGCCCCGATGCTTGCCGACTGGTGCATGGTGTCCGCCATATTGGAGTTGGTGAATTTGGGGTTGAGCAATCTCCGGGACGCGCAGTAGGTATGCTGTTGGTGCCGGGATATCCCTCACCGGCAGGGGGGAAGGCTCGTGGGTGGTCCTCTGCAGCTTAGGCTCCGCTGCCAGGGAGGCCACGGGCTGGGTGATCAGCCACCTCACCCACGCCCTCGCCTCCACCTAGGCCACAAAACGTGGCGGTTGTCGCCCCAGTAGGCCCCAGCGATCTATCTCGAGTTCCCGGTGTCTCAATGGTTCATGCTTAGTCTTGTTGCAATCCCCCTTGCATCCCCTACGTGGGTGATGCAATTTGGGGGATTTTGTAGCTTGAGAGCCAGGTTAATGTCACATAGATTAGGAATGCAGATGGGAGCTCGTGCTGCACACATCCGATCAGCTTGTAACCTTGCTTTTTAAATACTGCTCCTTCTCAAGTTCTGTCTGACTATTATACATAAGGAAAGAAATGAAAAAAAAAAAAAGATTCATACACAGAGAACTATGTAGAAGCAGGTTAGATGAAGTTTATTTTTGATGACAAAGCCACTTTAACTATGTGTGTGCATGCTGATATTCTCACATGTTCTTTTGTTTCAAAGGTATGTTTTTATTTTCTCTCCTAATGGTATACTCCACATACAACCGGTATAATAATAACTGGTAATTTAATGGATTCTGTTTCTATAATGTGTAACTTTGTTTTTCTTTGTTATTCCCCTACACATTACAGAGAATGGTATAAGCGGAATTTTACAATTACGTTACTCATGGCAAAAGTGACGTTACTGAGAGCTTGGGAGAAACTCGGTTGGAAAAAGACAAAGACTGAACCTTGACAACCTGCGATTTTGTGGATGAACCAAAAAGAATATATTTCTCAGGAATATTAACCCAGAGGACCTAAAGTTGATTGACTGTGACATTAATTACTTGTTACTTTTCACTATATGCTGTTTAGTGCTTCATCAAACCGGTTCTCACTCAAGGATCTGTGCAGAAGACATTTGCTGAGTGTGAAAGGACAGCAATAGCTTAGAGGCTTGTTAAATTTTGTGTTGATTTCTAAATGAAAATTAACATCCTTGTTGACATGCGAATGTAGTTTTCTGGCATTATTTATTAATTGTTTCATTCCCACTTAGGGTTTTATTTAAATGTCACACATCCTGATCTTTCCTCCACTCAAATGGTTATGAGTTTGAGTCGACTCAATTTTGTTTTATTTTTTTACTGTTATTTCATTCAATTTTGCTCAATTCAGGGTAAAATGGCTGTTCTCATGTGGTCATTGGGTAATTACAACTCAAGTGCATCTCAAGGAAATGACTGAAGTCACCACAAACCAGTTGATGTCAGAAACCTTTGGACTAAATCAAAAGCCCCCTTAGGAATTTTCCTGGGGTTGATAACAAATCTGGTTTGTTGACTATGCAGCAGTAGACAAGACACCACCAGTCACGACCATTGGTTTAATCTCTCTCCATATTCTGGAGACCGTGTGTGGTACAAATTATTTTTGCTTGGAGGATCTCACAAATCTGACTATTTGAAGAGTATGCACCAATGCCTTATTGTAATTAATGGGATGACTAAATCAGTTTATGTATTGGGGCTAGTGTTCCTCTTTAACCTATTCACTTGTCTGAATCTGTTCTAAGACTAAAGACATTGCGTCACTTTCCCGCTATTGTGCAATTGCAATTTAAATACTAACAATTTTATTATGTGTTCATTTGTAAGAGAAGGAAAAAAAAAACATCATAGGGTTTTACTCGTCATTCTGGAAATTACAGATAAGTGACCATGGTTGTACAGAATTGTATACCAAAACAGCCATCTAAACTTTTATTTATTTTTTTGAGTTGGCATACTTACCCAGGCTGATTTCAATCATAAAAGGCTTTGCTCCTAATCTAAATGTGTAAATAAAAAGAGATTTGGGGATACAGAAAAAAAGAAATCGAAAAAGGAGAAAGTGTAGTTATGTTGGTTAGAACCTTGTGTGATAGCAATAAATACAGTGCATGTGTTAGAAGTGTGGGTTTATATGAAGATGCAAGTTTAATATCATCTTAGACAGTGAGTGCCCAGCACAAATCTATCACAGTTGGGGTTAGGGGCATGAACATCACGAAGGAACAGAATATATATATATATGTTTATCATGGTAACCCATAAAGCCAGCTTTAAAGGGTAACTGTCACTTCCAAAGATTTGTTTAATATTATATTTATTTAACCATTCTAACAAATATGAATTGTGAAGGAGTGAAAAATTAAATTCAATGTAGAAATCCACACCATTATATCCTGCAACTGGGCACCTCCATCTTTGCTCCCGGTCAATCATTGTTATAAGCTCCGCCCTTTACACCTGTCAGTCAGCCTAGACAAAGCATACAAAGAGGAAAAAATTAAACCATGTTTCTATTTTTACTCCTCATTTGCATTTTTTGCCCTGGGTGTTCTCAGACCGAAGTGTATTGTGATGTGATTTGCTAAATCTTTTCTAGAAATGTTAAAGGGACACTGTAGTCACCAGAACAACTACATCTTATTGCATTTGCTCTGGTGAGAATCATTCCCTTAGCGAATGTTTTGCCCATTTACAAGAAAGGTAATAGGGAGGAGTCGGGCAACTATAGGCCAGTAAGCCTTACTTCAGTAGTGGGGAAAGTGATGGAAACCATGTTAAAGGATAGGATTGATGAACATCTAAAAACACATGGATTTCAAGATCAGAGACAACATGGGTTTACTTCAGGGAGATCATGCCAAACTAATCTTATTGATTTTTTTGATTGGGTAACTAAAATTATAGATCAGGGTGGTGCAGTAGACATTGCTTACCTAGATTTCAGTAAGGCTTTTGACACTGTTGCACATAGAAGGCTTATCAATAAACTGCAATCTTTAAGTTTGGATTCAAATATTGTTGAATGGGTAAGGCAGTGGCTGAGTAACAGGCAACAGAGGGTTGTAGTTAATGGAATATATTCGAAGCTTGGACTTGTCACCAGTGGGGTACCTCAGGGATCTGTACTTGGACCCATTCTCTTTAATATTTTTATTAGAGATATTGCAGAAGGTCTTGATGGTAAGGTATGTCTTTTTGCTGATGATACTAAGATATGTAACAGGGTTGATGTTCCAGGAGGGATAAGCCAAATGACCAATGATTTAGGTAAACTAGAAAAATGGTCAGAATTGTGGCAACTGACATTTAATGTGGATAAGTGCAAGATAATGCATCTTGGACGTAAAAACCCAAGGGCAGAGTACAGAATATTTGATAGAGTTCTAACCTCAACATATGAGGAAAGGGATTTAGGGGTGATTATTTCTGATGACTTAAAGGTAGGCAGACAATGTAATAGAGCAGCAGGAAATGCTAGCAGAATGCTTGGTTGTATAGGGAGAGGTATTAGCAGTAGAAAGAGGGAAGTGCTCATGCCATTGTACAGAACACTGGTGAGACCTCACTTGGAGTATTGTACACAGTACTGGAGACCGTATCTTCAGAAGGATATTGATACCTTAGAGAGGGTTCAGAGAAGGGCTACTAAACTGGTTCATGGATTGCGGGATAAAACTTACCAGGAAAGGTTAAAGGATCTTAACATGTATAGCTTGGAGGAAAGACGAGACAGGGGGGATATGATAGAAACATTTAAATATATAAAGGGAATCAACACAGTAAAGGAGGAGACTATATTTAAAAAGAAGAAAAACTACCACAACAAGAGGACATAGTCTTAAATTAGAGGGACAAAGGTTTAAAAATAATATCATGAAGTATTACTTTACTGAGAGGGTAGTGGATGCATGGAATAGCCTTCCAGCTGAAGTGGTAGAGGTTAACACAGTAAAGGAGTTTAAGCATGCGTGGGATAGGCATAAGGCTAGGGACTAATGAAAGTATTTAGACAATTGGGCAGACTAGATGGGCCGAATGGTTCTTATCTGCCGTCACATTCTATGTTTCTATGTTTCAGGCTTTTTTTTTTCATTTATGTAACGGTAACATAGGTGAACGTACAATATGTAACAAGAAATTGGTATACAATATAGGCAAAGGTAAGGAACAGTACAGAAGAGATCAGGTCATAACATTACATTACAGGCCTGTTGTGCACCTGTATTACTGCGGGGTGTCAGTGAGCTATGTTTAAGGTTGCAATTTTAACATAGATACCCTTATTTGTTTTCATTGTTCCACAGCCCTTGCGATTGGTCCCATGAGGAATGTTCGTATATGTTGTCATAAGGGTTTCGCTATTGGGGGCTTACGTCCTGCCTGCTCTTAAAAGGGTGGTGTCATCCAGCTCGGGGTGCCTCCTTTTTGTGATCGGTGGTCCCTTGTGCTGTCACGTAGGATTTGTCATTGTGGAGGCGTGTTTTTCTGGGTTATGTCCTGATATGAGGATTAGTGAGAGTAGTGGTTTTCAGATCGTAGGGAGTGAGGGTGTTCGTAGAAGGGTGGGGGATCTGAATGGGAGAGGGTAGGAGGCCGTGTGTGTGCACCAGCCCCCCCGCCTCCTGGAAATGGATTATAAAGAATGGCGTTCAGTGGGAGCAAACTCCCGAAAGCGGGGCACCAGACAAACGCACCAACAGTTTATTCGTTGATTTGACTGTATTAAGTATTCCCGAAAGAGACCGACCACAGTCTAAATTCATGGAACTCTTTTGGGAAGGAGTCTCGTGTGCGGTCGGTCAAAATATGACTTCCATGGAAATCTTAAACCTCTGAACCAATCTGGGTGATTTTTGGATATGTTGGTCACCCAGATCGGGGCTATCAGGGGATGTAACTTTTATGGAGTTTCCATGGGTTTTAGGGGTACTTCCAGGGTATTGCTGAAATGTGTATTTTTTTGCCTGGCGCTAATTGAGTTAGTACAGTTCATGACTCAGTTATCTCCCAGGCACAGGGGAAGGATTGTCTCCTTATGTATGGGAGTGTCCTGGATCTGAGAGCCAATGTGGTTGTGTAATTGTTTACACTGTGGTTTATTCTCAGGTCTAGGGGGAAGTGCCCCTTGCATGAGGACCTGCATATGAAGCCAGTTGTGGCTACCAATAAAAGAGTTCCTGCTTACCCTCAACATAGAGTCATCTCATGTGTGGAGGAAACCGCTGTATCTACTCTGGGGATTGCTAATCCCCTGGGATTATAATCACTTGCTCTTTTAAGAGCATATTGCTACACTCTGTTGGAGGAAAGGTCTACCAACTGGAGGCTGGATTCTGGTCTTGGGTCCAGGGTGGGTGAAGAACAGCGAGACCCCAACCAAGCTGTAATGCTGGAAGTGGGGACTACAGTGCTGATGGTGTCTCGTGCGCTGCTTGTGGTACTCACGAAGCACTAGGAAGCCGCGATTGGCAGAGGCACCCAGTCGGGGTGCCTGGCAGTCCGCCATAGGAGGTTTTGTGTATTTGTGCCGTAGGTCTGTCCATGCGCAGGTTTTCTTGTATTTTCTTGAGTATTATTTATAGGGATATACTGGTGGATGCCCATACCTCTCGATTTGCCCTACGTGCGG
>OW240924.1:80901716-80912143 GCA_933207985.1 Pelobates cultripes
CCCATTTCATTCCTAACCCCCACTCCCTCGAATTTCATTCCTCCTACCCCCCCTGACACTGGCGGCGGGCGGACTCTCTGTGTGCTACCTCTTCAGCTCCCTCGCGCGCCGCGTACTGATGCCGGAGCCGGAAGATGACGTCATCTTCCGGCTCCGGCATCAGTACGGTGCACGAGGGAGCTGAAGAGGAAGCACACAGAGAGTGCTCCCTCGCGCGCCGGCCCGCCGGGTGTCAGCAGGGCCAGCCTCTGGGGGGCCCTGAGGTGGCCGCCTCCTGGGCCCCCCAGGAGAAGAGGCTGGCCCTGTGGGTACACACCGGGTCGCAGGACCCCCTGCGACCCGGTATGTACCCACTGAATGTGGGGCCCGGACGACCTGAGCAGTCCGGGCCCCCCCTGGACCGCCGGGCCCATGACAACCGTTACGGTTGTCATGCCCTGATGGCGGCCCTGCCACTGGCCCACACAATCCCTCATGGCACACATCACAATTATACCCAAAGAGGGCAGGGACGGAGAACATTGCGGCAATTACAGGCCAATCTACCTCATAAATTGCGACCTGAAATTAATGGCGAAGATATTGGCGACCCGCCTACAACAACACATCCCCGTCCTGGTCCACCCGGACCAAGTGGGGTTCGTGATGGGTCGCGAGGCCAGGGCCAACACTATAAGGGCGCTATCGATAGTGCACGGAGGACCGGCCAAGCGCGGGGACCTTCTCCTGCTATCCACGGACGCGGAGAAGGCCTTTGACAGGATCGGATGGCCATATCTGTTTCAGGCCCTTATACACTTTGGTTTGGGGACGCATATGAGGGGATGGATAGAGGCCCTATATAGGCAACCTAGGGCACAAGTTATTGTTAATGGTGCACTCAGAGGAATTCACTATATACAACGGCACCCGCCAGGGGTGTCCCCTATCGCCACTGCTTTTCGTCCTGGCCCTAGAGCCGTTCCTCCACGCGGTGAGGCACGACCCAGACATCCAGGGGGTGGAACTGGGCGGCACACACCATAAGGTCGCGGCTTATGCCGACGACCTGCTATTTTTCGTCACAAACCCCAAAATCTCACTCCCGAACATAATTAAAGCCTTCAGAGAATACGGCACACTATCTAACATGAAAATAAATTTTGCAAAGTCATACATACTTAACGTCTCAGTGCCTCGGCATAGGGAGGGCCCACTCCGCCAAAGCAACCCGTTCCAGTGGGCAGATACCAAAGTTAGATACCTGGGCATTTGGCTTACCAAACACAGCACAGACCTATTTACAGAAAACTTCATCCCGATGCTGGCCTCGTTCAGGAGGGATGTGGGGGAATGGTCATATCCCCACGTCTCCTGGCTTGGACGAGTCCAGGTAGTCAAAATGAATTTTCTCCCTCGGCTTCTGTACTTGATGCAATCCATGCCCATATGGATCCCCCAAACGTACTTTAGATCTCTCCGCAAGGTATTAGGGGGGTATGTATGGAACAGGAGGAGACCCAGGCTCAAATTCTCGCAACTCACACAACCGAAAGACAAGGGGGGTATGGCGCTACCAGATTTCTATTTATATTACGCTGCTTGCCACCTCCTACAAATCTTGGAATGGTCAAAATCCGATGTACATAAACTGGAAGTCAGTGGAGGAGGCAGACTTAGGGATTTCCATAGCGCTCGCACCATGGTTATCGCGAGGGAAACAGGGAAACACACCCGTATATGTGAAATCCACCCTGCAGGTGTGGCACAGGATGGCAGACTGAGGCGGCCTCGCCCCATACCCATGACACACAATACGGAGTTTCCACCAGGAATCGACCCCCTAGCGTTCAGAGGCCTTATCCCAGACCCCCTACCCAGGTTACACCACGTATACACTCAGGCAGGCCCGAGGACCCTTCCAGATATCGTAGGTAAACACACCACCACCTTCGCACAGGAATACAAATACGCCCAGCTGAAGAGCTACCTTAAGACCCTCCCCCAGGGTCAAGCACTGAAACGCGCCCCCACGGGGTTTGAACAACTGTGTCTTGATCCAGAACCCCTCCCCCACGGAGTATTCACCCTATACACCTCACTACAGACACAAATCCCAACGGAGGCGCCCAAGTTCAAAGGAAACTGGGAAACGGCACTAAACCGCAGCTTTAGCGAAGGGGAATGGGAAAAGATGTGCTCGTTAACACACCACTGCGCGGCATACACAAAATATACCCAGACCACTCAGCAAAGTGTTGGAGATGCGGGGTAGGGCCGGGGACGTTCCTACACATTTGGTGGGAGTGCGCAGAGATACAACCCTTCTGGCGGAGGATACATAAGATGCTAAAAATATTCACGGACCAACCATCCCCCTTTGACCCCGCTGCAATGCTCCTCCATCACACTACAACACCAAGTAATAGATACAAAAGATCAATTACTATTAGGATACTTAATGTAGCAAAACAGCTCATCCCACAACACTGGAAGAGCAAGGACACACCTACACCAGACAAGTGGTTCACACAAATGGAGGCCCTAAGGGGGACGAAAGACATACACATGAAATCTACGGACAGAACACAACAATACCTTGACACATGGACACACTGGATTCTGACAACGGCGGGAGCTGGGTTCACAGACAAACTCCGTGACTGGGGCAGACACTATAACCATCAAATACCGGGCCCAAACGGAGGATAAGATGCAGCCCTTTTACCAGACACCGCAATAGACATCCCCTCTACAGCGACAGACCCTACCACTTAACTAGACTTAGAGACCACACCTGACGGACCAGACAATCGTGACTAGTACTGTACACCCCAAACCTCTTCCCTCCCCCTTCACTCCCCTCCCTCCCCTCTCTCCCCTACACCCCAACCACAACACATTGAAAATATCATATGCCCAACTTTAAAAGCGCTCCGGGACCAGCGAGTCCAACAAGTAAACGCTAACACAACAGACGACTACACAAAACACTGGAGGGTAGTACAAGCACGTCTAAAGGGCTAGGGAACCAGCGGGCCCACCATATAATAACTAATTGTTCCATGGCAAGACCTGCAAACGACAATGAAACACAAAAGTGACCATTACCTCTTGCCACGGTTATTAACCCTAGGTGGAATAGGACCTGCGTGTCCACACTGTCATTCAATATACCATGTGAAAGTACTACCCACTGTTTACATCTCATTGGACCTGCGAGTCCAACACGTAAATGATACTTGCGTTAAAATGTGACCTGCGTGTCACCACTGCCTGTCTACTTGATCAGCATTCTTTCCTTTTTTTTCCCCTCTTTTGTTCCAATGCGATAAGCACTCAGTGTAATTAATGGGACCTGTGTGTCCTTGCCGATGCTTTCTTATGACATGACCGAAACTGGAATACTGAAAATACCTAATTAAAAATATATTTACCAAAAAAAATAAAAAGTTGCCTAACTGAACATCCTCTTGCTCGTAGGGCTTCAAAGTAAAAAGAAAAGAACCAATTTATTTTAAAAGATCACTATAATGTCAGGAAAACAAACTCATTTTCCTGACACTATATCATCCTTACAATCCTCCCACCCTCAGGATCCCCCTCCCTTGGCGCTGAAGGGGTTAAAACCCCTTCAGCCACTTACCTTTATCCAGTGCCAGGCTCCCTCGTCGCTGGTGACCTCTCCTCCCCCTCCGACGTCAGCTCCTGAGTGGAGCGGAATGTGCATGCGCGGCAAGAGCCGCAACCGCATTCAAACAGTCCATAGGAAAGCATTTCTCAATGCTTTCCTATGGACGTTCTGCACACGGGATGCGAATTTCGCATTCCAGTGTCACAGAAGCGCCTCTAGCGGCTGTCAGGAAGACAGCCACTAGAGGCTGGATTAACCCTGCAATGTAAACATCTGCGACCTGGCACCCAGACCACTTCATTGAGCTCTGGTAGTGTCCCTTTAAGGAGATATGCATTTGCATATAACCAATGTTTCAGTCCAACTACCTATTAAGAAAAGTTTGGTAATGGGACTGAAATGGTGAATGTATGCTATTGCGCAGCTGTAAAAAAAAATGACGTTATCTTGTTGATTTTTAAGTCCTATGAGTGTGTTCTTCACTTTGGCTGAGATCATCACACTTGGTGATTTTAGCCAATCTAATGCTTTCCCATAGGAAAGCATTGGGAGGCTATTGTGCATGTGTGGCAAAAAGCTGCGCAGCCAATCAGCATCTCCATGGGGAGCGTTCAGTGCCTCCATGCAGACCCAATCTAATACACTGCCCCCAAAACCAATAAACTGCCACCCTCTCCCTCCACTCTAGTACACTGCCCCTTCCACCCAAATTAATACACTACCCCTCCTCTCTCCACTGTAATACACTGCCCCATAATCTAATACACTGACCCCCTCCCTTCACTCTAATTGAATACACTGCCCCTCCTCCTAGCACTCTAATTTAATACACTGTCCTCCCTCCCCCAATTTAACACACTGTTCATCCACCACTCTAATACTTTGCCCACTCCCTTCCTCAAATGAATACACTGCCCTACCCTAATTTAACACACTCCCCCCCCTCCCATCCCTCTAATACACTGCCCCACTTCCTCCCCCAATTTAATACACTGCCCGCTCCCTCTGCCAAATTAATACACTGCCCACCCTCCCCAATTTAATACACAGTTCTCTCCCTGCCACCACTCTAATACACTTCCCCAATCCCTCCCCCAATTTAATACACTGCCTTCCCTCCCCCAATTTAATACACTACCCTCCCCCAATTTTACACACTGCCCCCACCACTCTAATACTTTGCCCCCTCCATCCACAGTTTCCTCCCTCAAACTAATACAATGCCCCCCCCTCCCCAATTAAACACACTACACAGGAAGGTCCCCCAAGCCCCCCTTCCCCTACCTTAAGATGAGCCGCCCATCCTCCAGGTCCAGCCCTGCTCTTCTCTGCTCAAGCAGGCCAGACGCTTCTCTGGCACTGCGAGCAGGAGGGAAGGGGGAGTGGCTGGCCTGCGGGAGAATGAGATTGGCCGTGGGAGGGAAGACAAGAATCAGACAGGAAATATCTTTCTTATCTTGAGGCTGGCAAAGTGGCCCCAGGGTAGGTGGGCCACAAATATATCCATTGTGGGCCGCAGGTTTGACATGCTTGTACTACACTGTATTGCACTTTGTCAGGGTATTTATATCGGCAGACATCTTGTGCTATGATAGAAATTAAAAGTGTATATTCTGAGTCACTCTGAACAGAGCAGACTCCATTTTGTTATTTTCAAGTTAACAAAAGACACAAGATTTCTATCTGTAAAACTAACCACTTTCCCAGAGCTAAGGAATGCATAGTATATACAAACCAAGTGATAAGAAGAATATAATAAATTCTAAACCCAGACAATTGTGACAGAGAAGATTAAATAATAACATTTTACTGTCTATATGTGTAAGGTACCATTGTAAGTTATGGGTCAAAACTCAGATTTGCCAGACACATAGTCTGGACAAAACTTAAAGAAACCCTTGGAAATTTTAAGTTATGGTCACTATCTAGATAGGCCAAAATGACGTCAAAATAGCCACCAAGAAAAGTTAACTCTTTCCTGGATAGGTATGTTTAGTGGGACAAGACTGCCCTCTATAGACCAAATAACTAAATTGCGATTTGGAAGATAACCACACCTCTAGTGCTTCTATTGGGTTATCAACTGATGACGTACAGAGAGTCTGGCCCTTTAAAAGTTAAGACAAAGGGAAGATAGGAATGCAAAGGAGAAAGAAAAAGAGGAGAGAGGAATTGGAAGTTTGGGGACTCCAACTCACAACATCTGAGACTAACACTCTACTCTTAAAACTCTAACACTTAGAATTTCACTGACTTTCTAACCACCACCACCTTTCACCATAACTCCATGCAGAGAGACATCCAAATAAGTTCCTGAGACTATCTACCAATCGGATGAAATATCTACTCAACTGGTAATTATACTGGTTTCATTTAATTAATTAAAATTTATTAATAGCATTATATATGACTGGATAAAGCACGGTCAGATTTCCATATTTAAGAAATCTTAGTTAACTAAAGAATATATAGTTATAAACATTCCATTCTGCAGGTGGAATTAAGAATAATTATATATTGATGTGATATTATCACGTGTTAGCATACCGCTGTTTTTATCCAGGTGTATTGATTTGCTCTAAATTAAGATAGATATCTTTTAGACAAATTAAAATCTGCTTATATAATATGGTAGATTCTCTTATTGGATGGTTCCAGGAAATGACTAATGAACTGGTTTAAATGTTATTTTATTTAAAATTACATAAGAATAGATCTTAATTACCTAGGAGATCTAGCCAGCATTGAAAGGGTTATTCTAACTGTTAGCCAGGGTTTTATGGCCCTTCGCTGTGAAAAGCTTTGCTTTCAGTCTGTGTTAAAGATACCTCATAAATCAGAAGACTTGACAGAAAATGCTATTTAGCCATTGAAATGTGTATAGCCATTCCTTTGTATTGCATAACATTTTATACTGGATATTCATTGATTATTGTCACGCATGTTACATATTATTATTATTAATTTGTTAATATAAAATAAAATCTATTTTTATAACATTGTGATATTATTTATATGAAGTACATCTCACTTAACACGATAACGATATTTGGGATCTGAGAATTGAATTAGTGGCAGTGGTGTATCCTGGTTTTGTGCTGCCCTAGGCAGGACAAAACTCAGGCGCCCCCCTCCCCCCCGCGCCACCCCCACCCAACCCTTCCCCCCGCCCCACCTTCTAAATACACACACACACAGTCAGACACATACACAAACACACACACACACAGTCAGACACATACACAGACACAGTCAGACACAAACACACACACACACAGTCAGACACAAGCACACACACAGTCAGACACACACAGTCAGACACAAACACAAACACACACAGACACACACAGTCACATACACACACACAGTCAGACACAAACACACACACACACACAGTCAGACACATACACAGACACAAACACACACACACACAGTCAGACACATACACAGACACAAACACACACACACACTCACAAACACACACAGTCAGACACAAACACACACACAGTCAGACACATACACAGACACAAACACAGTCAGACACAAACACACACAGTCAGACACATACACAGACACAAACACACACACACACTCACAAACACACACAGTCAGACACAAACACACACACACATTAACTTTTTTTTAAATTTAAATCCCCCCCCAACCTCCTTACCTTTGGGAGTGCTGGGGGGGGGTGGGGGTCTCTCTCCCTGGTGGTCCAGTGGCTGCAGGGCGAGCGGCGCTGGCAGGCGGGCGGCCGGCGAGGGAGCACTTCCCATGAGCTGACTGCTCAGCTCCCTCGCGCGTCGGCTGCAGAGTGAGGCTGGGAACCGGAAGATGACGTCATCTTCCGGCTCCCAGCCTCACTTTGCGGTGCGCGAGGGAGCTGAGCAGTCAGCTCATGGGAAGTGCTCCCTCGCCGGCCGCCCGGGATGTCAGTTAGCCGCAAGGCAAACAAGGCATCTGCCCTGGGCATTTGGGGGGCGGCGTTTTTTGCCGCCCCCTGAAAAATGCCGCCCAAGGCAAATGCCTTGTTTGCCTTGCGGCTAATACGTCCCTGATTAGTGGGCAATTCTCACTGTTACTATTATTATCCCATAAATATCCCCACAACTTCTTGTCCTCTTTTCTGCGTATACCTGTATTTGAGAACTCTCACAAGGCTCTACTTCCCTCCTCTTACACAACGTAATAACCAACCCTACCTGGATAGATTCCTGGGCATCTGATGCTACAGTTCACTAGAATGCAGGTTGCCAATGCATGTCACAACGCCTTTCTTAGTGATGTCACCAATGGGCTGTATGCTTGTAGTCAATAAGAATGTATATACTGTATGGAAATGCATGATTTATTTCATGACGGTTCTTACACTGATCGATTATTGAGAACTGACATTACTTGTAGTTATGGGTGGGATAGCAAGAAAGGCAGAGGGGCAATTACCCTCCCCTTCTGGTCACTAACATATAGGGATTGTAGGTTGCACCATCACAACCTTCTTCTGTAATTAAAATCGCAGGAGGTTGGGATGTATGTTGGCACATCACTGAGTCGATTGACCGGATATGTGCAGGGGGGGCATACTAGCCCAGCTCTGTGTTGCTTTGTGCATGCGCTGGTGGCCCAGGCCCACAATCTTAAAGTGAAAAGATGATTTATTCTTTCTTGCACATTTCCTTTTCTTATAAACCTTGTATCATAATGCCTCCAAACTTCTTACCATTACTTGTATTTATCATCTTTTTTCCCCCTCAAGACAGATCTCAACTTCTGGGGTCTGCCATTCAGTTCTCCTCTGTTTGTTTGAAGGATCGTAGGTGAATTAGCGTGTGAAAAGAAAAAGGAACCATGGTTAAGCTTCTTGGAAAAGAAGCTGAGATGAATAAAAAATATAATAAATGTTATCGGAAGGAGAGCGTTTGGCTCTGGTTCATGCTAGAGGCTGTGCAGAGGGGTGTGGGGATATTAATCATGTCTTATCCCTGCTCCCGGTGCACACCAAACTACGGCTGCTGCCTTAGTGATGACCCATACAGCACGGTTGGTGCCTTAGTGGTGAGGCTGGGACTCCACAAAGCCGGACTGTAGGCTCTCCAAGGACCTGATTACACAGGGCTGAGTAGTGCATATGCAATTGTTACTGTATGTCGAATGCTTGTGTCGGTATGACAATGTCTGTGTTTGTATGGCAGTGTAATTGTATTTGTAGTTTGTATGACGGTGTTTGTGTGCCTGTATATATATTGCCTGTGTGACTCAGGCACATGGCCTGGAAATCTCTGTATTTTTGTGTTCCTGAATAACTGTCTGTGCAAGCCTGTATGATTGTGTATCTATCTGTCTGTCTGTATGTACGTACGTGTTGGGGAGAAAGGCACACAAGGAGGCTGGTTGAGCGAAAGAGACACACAAAGGGGTTGGAAGTAAAATAAGACGGGGTTAAGATACACTACAGGCGGTAAGACAATAAAAAGAGATTATAAGAAACACAAAATAATCTAAACGGGGTAAAACATTTTAAAATTGGGAAAAGTGACACAGAAAGTGAATATTTGCCTGTGTAGCCAAAAACCCTTGTACCGGGCCTGACTGCAGTATATTGTGCTGTCCAGGCTGCCATACTAAGATTGTTAGATTCTCCTGGAGGTTTCTACAAGCGACACTAGGGATGGGATACATCGCATAACACACGACATACGTAACAAAAACACTGGTTGTCAATGGTAACAAAGTCATGGAAATTGTCTGTCTCAGCCAGCACGTACAGATCTGTTAATACTGCTTTATAATGTGCCGGCCATGCTGGCAGAGGTTACAGGGATCTATGATGTCAATTTGACAGAGGTTACAGAGAACTATGATGTCATACTGACATAGGCTGCAGGAATCTATGATGTCATACTGACAGAGGTTACAGAGAACTATGATGTCGTACTGAAAAAGGCTGCAGGGATATATGATGTCATACCTTGTAAAACGTCCTAGTAGCGTCCAACAGTCAAATATATATATATATATATATATATACAGATAAACTTCGTATCTTGTAATACCTTTTTATTGGACTAACAGAATTTTTTAATGACAAGCTTTCAGGAGAACCTCCCTTTCTCAAGTCTGAAGCATTTCTGACCAAGACGACACATAGAATTCAAAGTTGAGTTGTGATACAGGGGTTAAAGCGACATGCAAAAAATAAGAGCTTTATACATATTTTTCTATAGTGCTCAACTCTATTTGTTTCATATTTATTTATTTCATATGAATGCCTAAGCTGAGTAGTGGACTTTGGGTACCAGTAAATTCTCCAGTTTTTGTCAAATTGCTTACAAAACCCATAGTTAGTGCATCTTCATAGGCCTTGCACCATAACCACTGCAATAAGCTGGAATAGTTACAATGCATAAAGTGTGTCTTTACATTTTACTGTTGACTGTAAACAACTCCCATCTTCATCTGTTACCGATAACCATTTATGTTGTTTGAATAGAAAAGTACAAAGAGAATAATAAACAAACAAAAGAAAAACAAACATTCTTGTTTAATATAAAATATGGATCTTAGTTACAAACCAGGGACAGAGGTCCCATAGAGACTGTGTCTGTAAACAGAGACTCTTGAAGTTATAATTGTATTTTATTTCCAGTCCCCCTCTTCTACCAGCCTTAGCCAGCAGCTCCTCTCCCCGCACCCCTAGCGAGCAGCCCCTCTTCCCCTAGCAGCTCTCCCCCACCCCCTCAGGCAGTAATCCCTCTCCCCCCACTCCTAGCCAGCAGCCCCTCTCCCACACCACTTACCAGCAGCCTCTCCC
>OW240924.1:80914195-81024030 GCA_933207985.1 Pelobates cultripes
AATCCCTCTCCCACCACCCTCAATCAGTAATCCCCCCTGCCCCCCCTCCCCCACTCACCACTATGGCTAGTGATGTCCCATACTGGCTGGCTGAGCACCATGGGAGTTGCAGTGCTGGCAGTGGGAGTGTCAGTGGGCGTGTCAGTGGGTTTGTCTGCCCACGTGGTGTGTGACGTAGCAGTGTCAGCATGGCGGAGAGGGAGAGTAACGGGCTGCCCCGGGCCGGCTCTGTGACCTCACTGTCCCAGGCTCTCTCCCACACCCGGCTGGACCTGCTGGACCAGGACAACATGGCGGCCGCCCCCCCCCGGCCCAGCGCCCCCCCGGCCATCCGCAAACGGAGACTGTCCAAGAGCCAGAGCCTGTCCGGCTCCCTGGAGAGTCTGAACGGCATGGCCAGCGAGGCCAGGGTGCTGGTCATCAACACCGGGGGCACCATCGGCATGACGGTCCACAACGAGGGTAATAATCATCATCATAATAATAATAATACCGGGGGGATAGTGGGAGTGGGAGTCCGGGGGGGGGCACCATCGGCATGACGGTCCATAACGAGGGTAATAATCATCATAATAATAATAATAATACCGGGGATAGTGGGAGTGGGAGTCCGGGGGGCACCATCGGCATGACGATCCACAATGATAATCATAATAATACCCGGGGGGAGAGTGGGAGTCCAGAGTGAAGGTGAGAGTACAGGGGATCATGGGAATGGTAGTCCAGCGTGAAGGTGAGATTATAGGGGATCAGGAAGGTGAGGGCACCATGGGAATGGTAGTGAGGTTGCGGGTTGCCATGAGAATGATAGTCCAGAGTGAAGGTGCGCTTGCTGTCCTGCTTCATTTTCTGTATGTAGAAGACACTATACTATTTATTTATTCATAAAATATTTTACCAGGAAAGATACATTGAGATTTCTCTCGTATGTCCTGGGTACTAGACAATAACCAGAGTATATGTACCTGTATCTTACACTTGATTACTGAACACAAAGATAGAAACAATGTTCAATTAGCCATTATGGGGATTAACACTATGGGGTAGATATCCAGAGCAGCTCTGGGGCTAAATTCTAATCATTGACATTCCTTGGTTTCCATGGTAATTTCTCACTATTAGAAAGTTGTTCCAGAATTGCTCCTATACATAACCCCAGTTGCTGCAGACTTTCTTTTATTAGGATCTAATCAGGCCAGCGGGGGCTTATATTTTTATTTTACGATTTGTACAGGTGAGTTTACAAACACATGGATGCAACAGGTCCCTGTCTGCTAATACCTATATTATGGTAGACTGCCAAGCAGTGACAATAGTAAAATCTAAATATGCAAAATATCAATGGCTTGCGGTTAGAATTTGTTTTGTTTCCCAAGATAGAATTGCTGGCATTTCAGTGGGATCCCTTGGAGCTATAGTACTTGTTATTACACAGTAGGGAGTGTGTAACCTGATCTCCCCATCTGCCTCTCCTGAAGTTTCTTTGTTTTATCTTACTTGCCGGAGGTGCAGCTATTTCTAGTTTTTGCTGGCCGCTTGGCTAATGAAAAATGTCCAGTAAGCTGAGATAAACCAGATCTAGTATATAAAACATGTCGAACAAAAATCTGGTGCAATGTATAGTTTTGTTTTAAATATTAAAGCCTTTATTTATATTTGCGAATGCGTGCGAAGATCCTTGGTTATACAACTTAAAGGGACACCCCAGGCACCCAGACCACTTCTGCCCATTGGAATACTCTGGGTGCCAACTCCCACTACTCTTTTTTTATAAACTGCAATAATTACCTTGCAGGGTTAACTCCACCTCTAGTGGCTGTCTACTAGACAGCCACTAGAGGGCACTTCCTGGATCATAGCACAGGAAAACTGTGCTAGAGCGTCGCTGGACGTCCTCACGCTGTGTGATGACCTCCAGCGTCGCTCATTTCCCCATAGGAAAGCATTGAAAAGCATTTTCAATTCTTTCCTATGGACAGCTCTAATGCGCCGCGCTGATCCGGCCGGTGGGCGGGATCAGTCTCGCACACCAGCCGACGCAATCACATGGAGGAGCGGCGGTGGAGGAAGAAGCAGCGACGTTTGACATATCGCTGCCTCTGGTAAGTCACTGAAGGGGTTTTCACCCCCTTCAGCAACCGGGGATTGGGGGTGGGAGGGAGAGGGCACCTGCAGTGCCAGGAAAACGGATTGTTTTCCTGGCACTGGAGTTTCCCTTTAACAAAATATTTCTGCCTGGTGTTTTCTAATGGAGTGGCGTTTGGTTTCAGTGGTGGCTTAAATGTGATAGTGGCTTGTTTTGTTGAGATTTTAGTTCTTCACTCCTACATTGCATTTTGTGCTTTAAAAAACAAAAACAGACATTTATGGTGGACTGTTTATAGGAACATTTCATGCACCATATCTATTACAACTCTCTTTAGTGGTTATGGTGCCAGTATCCTGCGCCCCTCCTCCCCCTTCTTTCATTGAAAGTATTCAAACCATTTTAGAATGGTTTGACTTCTTATCTCGGGTACGCAATGCCCCACTTTTCTACTAATGCTGGGATTCTACATGTTCCTAAGTAAGGATTTCTTATAAAACAGAGCCAATTCCCTGCAGCCGTCACTGGTGACGACTGTCGTGATTGACACTGTAGCTCAGACAAGCGTCTAGGAAAGTCAGGCGGAGGAAATACACAGATACAAAGTAGCATGATTTACGTTAAAGGACCACTATAGTGCACGGAAAACATACTCTTTTTCCTGGCACTATAGTGCCCTGAGGGTGCCCCCACCCTCAGGGACCCCCTCCTGCCCGGCTCTGGGGAGAGGAAGGGGTTAAACTTACCTCTTTCTCCAGCGCCCGGCGGGGAGCTCTCCTCCTCTTCGGCTGAATGCGCATGCGCGGCAGGAGCTGCGCGTGCATTCAGCCAGTCTCGTAGGAAAGCATTTCTAATGCTTTCCTATGGACGCTTGCGTCTTCTCACTGTGATTTTCATAGTGAGAAGCACGCAAACGCCTCTAGCGGCTGTCAATGAGACAGCCTTTAGAGGCTGGATTAACCCATTTATAAACATAAAAAAAAGGGTTAACCCTAGCTGGACCTGGCACCCAGATCACTTCAATAAGCTGAAGTGGTCTGGGTGCCTAGAGTGGTCCTTTAAGCAAGGGCTTGACCTGTTCTGGATATCTTGCCCTTCTACCTGTTTGATCGACTGAAATTTCAGTTATTCACAACCTCTCATACTCGCACACGCATCGATATAAAAATTCATTTAAGAGTACATACAAGCTCAATGCTTTCTCTATAAAGAGTTTTGAGAAACGCTTTGCTCAATTGCTAACTTTTAGGAAGCGACAGTTCCTCTTTAATACTTTTAATGTGCGCAGAGAAAATAGATTGTAGATTAAAGTGTGCGAAGCATGCGAAGGGCAGGGTCAGTGTCTTCTGGCACTTTATGGTTTTATCTTTTTCTCATTATCAGGGAATGTTTTGTAATAAAACATTTAGAGATATTAAACAGGACTGCTTACTTTTGGTTTTAGTTAGTCTCGATGTATTCTGCTGCCACCCTTTTTAAGAGCCGTTCCTAGCACTCTAGATTGCAGCAAATCGCACGGTCCCCCAAGCACACTGACCCCACTCTTATATCTGAGAGTGGCTTATATTCGTTATTTGTAAACATTTGTGCTGCTGCTATAAGACGGCCTACTAGGGCTGTCACTCAGGCATTAGGTTACACAGTTCCAGATTTTCAGTGTAAGTTTTGCCACTCTTGCGTGCAGCACTCTGCTCCCTGGAGTGTGTGACCAAGTGCCCGAGTGACAGCCCTAGTAGGCCGTCCTTATAGCAGCAGCGATGTTTACAAACTACGCATGTGCGGTTTATGGCTTTCAAGATGGTAAAACACAGCGCAATTCACTGGGCTGTGTACAGAGTATATCAGGTTATACTATGAGGTGATGCTAGTACAGGATCATGTAGCTGCCTTGGGCCAAGGTTTAGATGGGGGCCTGGAAACTATGAATTTGCCATCCCTTTATGAAGAATGATGGAAGTAAACTGTCTGACATTTTGAAGGTCCGCTTGTCTGGTTATAAAACCTTATGGTTAACAAGAGCCAGTGTACGTTCACTAATCGTGATCTCTCATATAAGCACAGAGCATTCCCAAAACACACTCCAGGATGTTCCCAGAACTTCAAAATCTGTGTCCTAATAGATAAAGAGCTAAATAAGGGCGCACACAGAGTGAGGGTAAGCCAGGAAATGCAGTTAAAAGTTACTAACTTATGCTTGTTTATTTCAATATAAACCCTAACGGAGTCTGTACTACACCAAGTCTTCTATTTTCACCCATAACATCTTTTGTTTCCTTCAAGGCGTGATTTGGTGATGTCAATGTCCTCTACTTCCCTGGAACTCCTGAGGAATGGCTTAGTAGAGCTTAATGAACATCCTTCTGACAAAACCAATTACATTAATGCACCTTCACAAAGTATTGCACCAGGATGAATCTATTGCGATATCCGTGTGACTCACAGGATACACTATAATGCTTTAGAAACATTCTATTTCTCTGAGAATTACACATATTGATACAACACCTATAATTTGTATTAAGATGACGGCGTCCATTTGCCGGATAAAGAGCTTTGGATTTTTACAAGTAATTTTATTTTTCACACCTTACAAACATACATTTGTTAAATGCATTAGTAAACGTAATATTAAAAATCCTGTGAGGTGTTACGTTCCTTTTTAAGACAATTTTTATTTATTTTTTTTGCTTCATATTTATTTCATAGATTCCGAACACTAATCTGAAAATAGTCTGTGCCAAGCCTTTTTTAATCTTCTCCTTCTTTTGTGCTGTAAACAATAGATTCTAATCCATTTCGGAAATATATCTATAGATAAGTTAATGGTTTTTTTGTAAACTGAGAACCTACTTTATTTATTAATTGTAGCTGAGACGTTGCAAACGTATTTAAAGGACCACTATAGTGCCAGGAAAACATACTTGTTTTCCTGGCACTATAGTGCCCTGAGGGTGCCCCCACCCTCAGGGACCCCCTCCCGCCCGGCTCTGGAAGGGGGAAAGGGGTTAAAACTTACTTTTTTCCAGCGCTGGGCGGGGAGCTCTCCTCCTCCGATCCTCCTCTTCTCCTCCCCGTCGGCTGAATGTGCACGCGCGGCAAGAGCTGCGCGCGCATTCAGCCGGTCACATAGGAAAGCATTTACAATGCTTTCCTATGGACGCTTGCGTGCTCTCACAGTGAGAAGCATGCAAGCGCCTCTAGCGGCTGTCAGTGAGACAGCCACTAGAGGCTTTAGAGGCTGGATTAACCCTAATATAAACATAGCAGTTTATCTGAAACTGCTATGTTTATGAAAAAATGGGTTAACCCTAGCTGGACCAGGCACCCAGACCACTTCATTAAGCTGAAGTGGTCTGGGTGCCTAGAGTGGTCCTTTAAAATGCAAGAAAGAGAAGGATGGTTAAAGGGAAACCTGTACCATTTACCTTGGCCCCTGCTCCTCCGCCGCAATATCATTTAGAGGGGTGGGGATTACACGAATATAACCCCCACCTGGGTCCTCCCGCACTCATCCTCTGCTGTTTACTGACTTGCCTTGCGAGGGGACACTCTCCCAAGCCGGCAAACCTCCTCAGTGACACCAACATGCTGGCTTCGTTGCCAGACTGCCACTGTCTGAGCAATGTGAGGTCATGTCATCCCGTTCCTATCCCTAGTCGGCACTTGCAGCACCGATTAAGCAGTTTCCACAGCAACCACAACGCACACACTGCTATTGTTATTAATATTACTGGCATTTATAAAGCAACAACATATTTCGCAGCGCTGTACAATTTGGAAAATCATACAATATAAACAGACCGGTACAAAAGATAGAAGTCCCTGCCCGTGAGCTTACAATCTAAAGGTAATGCTATGGATGCCTTCATTTTGATGCAATAGTTTTAGCCAAAAAATTGTAGAAAATGTGTGGTGGTAATTTTTTAATTTTCATTGTTACACACACATTTGTGTGTGATTTAGGAGAGCCTGTTGTTGGTTATTGCAAGAAAACACTCCAGGTAGTTTTCTGCAAGGCCTCCTGAGTACACCCACGCCCCCCATGCGTAGGTTTGCCAGGATTTTGGGAAGGTACGATTACAATTGTATGACTTGTAATTTGAGTTGAAATTGAGAGTATTTCTTCTGATAGGCCTATCTTTAGCTAGGGGCTTATCACGCACCCCAGTTTTATTTATTGCCATGAAAGTGTGTATATTTGAAACGTAGACACCCCGAGGTATTGTATAAGTAGTGCTTTGATGCAACTTTTTTAGCAAAAAAATATATAGAGAGTGTGGTGGTAATTTTTCATTTTTACACACATAATGCTTTTTGACTGTGATTTAGGAGAGCCTGTTGGTTATTGCAAGAAAACACTCCAGGTTGTTTTCTGCAAGGCCTCCTGAGTACACCTATGTCATACATAGGTTAAACGTAACCAAAAAAAACCGAACAACAAATGTAAAAAAAAAAAAAAAAAAATTTAAAAACTAAAAATGGACCAGCGTGTGGTATTGTTTGAAGCAGTCCCCAATGCAGAGTCCAGGCTGTCCAGGGCAATTAGTACAATAATATACAGTATCTTTTCTCTGCCTCCTCTTTAAACAGACTGTCATGCCAAAAGCATGAGTTGGTATTTGATGTGTGTTTATATATGTTAAGAGTTGTTTTTTGTAAACCTTGGGATGACATTTATTGTGGTCTTTGATCTTGCACGAGGCCTAGACCATAAAACATCTAGATAGCCATCACCAGAGCTGGACACAAGGAATTTCATAGAGTGGGCAATAGACTGCCAGACCAGCCCCCTCTGATTCCCCCCCCCAGGGGTCTGCCCACTGAGAAACAACTAGTTTAGATATATGAGGGTGTTGGACTATCCAGGGAAGTCAGTTATTCATTTTTCTTTTGTCAGTAACTTCTAGGAGCTATACCATCTAAGACTCCTACAAGAATTCTATATGGGGTAAATATATGTAAGGAATTTCTTGTGTTTTCTCCTATTTTATTTTATGTACTGTTTTGCAATTTGTTATCTGTATGTCATTTATTTCTGTATTTTGTACTCAGCACTGTGAATCCTTTTGTCAGATTAAATGTTTACTTAATCAGCTTGTGTCTCTGTTCTCTATGAGCTTCACTCTCCAGAGGAAAGCTCAGGTAAACACGTTACCAAAAGGGGTTAACTACCGTATATACTCGAGTATAAGCCGAGTTTTTCAGCACATTTTTTGTGCTGAAAAACCCCCACTCGGCTTATACTCGAGTCACTGTCTGTATTATGGCAATTTACATTGCCATAATACAGACTGGGGGCTGGCAGTGAGCTGTTACTTACCTCTCCTGCAGCTCCTGTCAGCTCTCTCCTCCTCCGTGCCGGTCCGGTCAGCACCTCAGTCAGCTCCCAGTGTAAGTCTCGCGAGAGCCGCGGGGTCATAGTGCGGCTCTCGCGAGACTTACAGTGTGAGCTGACAGAGGACCTGCACGGACCGGCGCGGAGGAGGAGAGAGCTGACAGGAGCTGCAGGAGAGGTAAGTAACAGCTCTGCCAGCCCCCTTCCTCCCCCCACTGAACTGCCAATGCCACTGGACCACCAGGGAAGGAGAGCCCCCCTCCCTGCCATGTATCAAGCAGGGAGGGGGGACAAAAATAAATACATTAATAATATATAAATAATTAAAAAAATAATATAACCAAAAAAATTAAAATAATATTAACTAATAATATATAAATATAAATAATAATAAAAAAATAATTAAAAAAAATAATATAACAAAAAATTAAAATAATATTAATTAATATATAAATAATAATAAAAAATTATTAAAAAAATAATATAACCAAAAAAATTAAAATAATAAATAATATTAATTTTTTTATTTATTTTTTTATAAAAATGCCCACCCCCCACCAAGGCTCTGCAACACACACACACACTGCATCACACACACACACACACACTGCACTCATACACACTGCATTCACACACACACTGCATTCATATACACACACTGCATTTATACACACACTGCGCACTCACACACACACACTGCATTCATACACACACTGCGCACTCATACACACTGCGCACTCACACACACTGCACTCATACACACTGCATTTATACACACTGCATTCACACACACACTGCATTCATATACACACACTGCACTCATATACACACTGCATTTATACACACACACTGCACTCATACACACACTGCGCACTCATATACACACTGCATTTATACACACACTGCGCACTCATACACACACTGCACTCATACACACTGCATTCACACACTGCACTCATATACACACTGAGTACTCATACACACACTGCACTCATATACACACTGCATTTATACACACACTGCGCACTCATACACACACTGCACTCATACACACTGCATTTATACACACACACTGCATTCATCATATACACACACACTGTAAATAAATATTCAATTAATATAATTTTTTTAGGATCTAATTTTATTTAGAAATTTACCAGTAGCTGCTGCATTTCCCACCCTAGTCTTATACTCGAGTCAATAAGTTTTCCCAGTTTTTTGGGGTAAAATTAGGGGCCTCGGCTTATATTCGGGTCGGCTTATACTCGAGTATATACGGTATATATGTTTTATCAGTAAAAGTAGAACTGTGATACTATAATTCTCCTGTGTGTGGGGTAACCTAAGACGCCCGGGTTTAAAAGTCTTGGTGGTGGCAGTAGTACTAAGGGGGATAGTGTAGAAGGGATTGCAGGGGTTAATTGAGTGGTTGCTGGGACTAGCAACAGGTAACCAGGGGTCTGGTGTCATTAACTCTGTCACTTCCACACTCTCCCCACTGTCTCGGCTGGGCCTATAGCCCACGCACGTGACACAGACTCTGCATCTTTTTTGGGGATTCTGCTTTTCCGCAGTAGGGGGGATTTTAGAAATAAAATGTGTAGCCCCAGCTCCCATCACCGCCCGGGGAGCAGGTGCATCACGGCACAAAATCCCCAAAATGATTTGGAGCTGAACCTGTAAAAAAAAAAAAAGTCAGTTGCATTCCGGGGTTTGCTTTTGTGCACAACAAAAAAAAAGCGTTGTGGGTTGCAATCTGCATTAAGTAGAGTGCAACCTTTTTGTACCAGGCCCTTGTCTTCCGTATAATTAGGTTGGGCTGTAGCAGCTGATCTGCCAGATCAACCCCACCCATATACCGGTTATAGGCCTTGATGCACACTGGCTTCCTTGTGCTCTCAGCTCTGCCACGTACAAGGATGGCATACGCCTCCTCAGCGCTATACGACCTCGGTGACATGATCACATTTACTTTACTTTGTGATCTGTCACCCCTTACAAAATGCACAGACAGCAAAATAAGTGCTGCTGTGCAAGAGCCAGTGATTATAGTGATCACTGGCAAGATAGGGGTTAACAGCTCTGGGTCTCACAGTTTTACAAATCCCTACCTAAATCTCTCCCTACCTAAAACACAGATCTCTCTCACTAAAGCACAAGTGAAGAGAGGGAGGAAGAGGTGGGGGCTGGGGGGAGGAGAAGGGGTTATAACTCACATTTATTTAATTTAAGAATTTTTTTTTTAATGTTTTAAAAAAATTTTTATCTCGAGGCACTCCGCACAGACAGAGCATCGGAAGCCTGCCCGATGGCTTCTGATGCTCTGCTTAACTGCCGGGCGCTATGTGGAGCAACCCGGAAGTGATCACCCGGCAGTAAGGAGAGGTATTGCACAATGCCTCGACATCGAGGCATCCCTGCAATACCGTTAGAGCGGCTGGAAGCAATCCTGATCGCTTCCAGCTGCTCTAACGGTATTGTAGCGATCCTTAAAGGAGCACTATAGTGTCAGGAACACAAACATGCATTCCTGACCCTATAGGGTTTAAACCACCATCTAGCCATCTTGGTCCCCTCATGCCTCCCTAAATATAGTAAAATCTTACTTGTATTCAAGTCTGCAGCTGCTTACTTTGTCCCTGTTTCCTTTAGACCTGCCCACTGCCTGCTGACATCAGCAGAAGTGGTAGCCTGATCCAATCACAGTACTTCCCCATAGGAACAAAGAGGCAGATCAGGGGCAGAGCCAGCACAATTCAAACACAGCCCTGGCCAATCAACATCTCCTCATATAGATTAATTGAATCGCTATGAGGAGAGCTCAGTGTCTGCATGCAGAGGGAGGAGACACTGAATGTTTGGATGCAATTTAGGCAGCAATGACCCAGGAAGGATCTCTAACAGCCATCTGAGGAGTGGCCAGTGAAGGTATCACTAGGCTGTAATGTAAACACTGCATTTCCTCTGCAAAGACCGTGTTTACAGCAAAAAGCCTGAAGGTAATGATTCTACTCACCAGAACAAATTCAATAAGCTGTATTGTGTGGAGCAACCCGGAAGTGATCGCTCTCGGGGAAGCGATCACCCAGCGCCCGGCAGTAAAGAGCGGTATTGAACGATACCTCGACATCGAGGAATTGCTGCAATACCGTTAGATCGCTTCCAGACGCTCAAATGGTATTGCAGCGATTCTTAACTTCTTAAGGACCAAACTTCTGGAATAAAAGGGAATCATGACATGTCACACATGTCATGTGTCCTTAAGGGGTTAAGGACCGTTTTTTGGCCGACGTACCTGACACGTCCGCGGTCGGGAAGGGGTTAAACAGAATTTACAATAAATGAAGAGTAAACATTAGATGACCCCTTACAGGAATTGTTTAGGAAGGCTGTGTAAGTCACATGCAGGGAGGTGTGCCTAGGGCTGCATAAACAAAGTGATTTGACTTCTAAATGGCATAGAAGTGAGCAGTGAGACTGCATGGGCATGATCTATACACCACAACTGCTTCATTTGCTAAAGTGTTTTGGTGCCTATGGTGTCCCTTGAAATACGGGGAGAGTAACCGTTTTAATATGTTTAAAGGCAAAAGTGAAGGGAATGTCTATTGCTGTTTAATACTTTTTTTTTTTTTTTTTTGCATTTGGCAAAGAATCGAAATGTAATGGCCAACTTTTTCTATTAGATAAGATATTTTGCAGACTGTTTGGATAGTTGTAATCGTTAACGCTGATAACAATGTGGCAAACATGAAGCTGCCAGAAAGGACACGTTTTAAATCATTAACTCTGTAAAATACACCAATGCGAGTTTGTTTATATTTTGTATATGATTAAATGATCACAATAACACGTTTGAGAAGACGGACATTTGTAAAATGCTGTTTTCTGAAATACATTTTTGATATTAAATATCAGAGTCCAATTTTACAGAACAATTTCTCTCGACTCTTGTATGATAATAAGCACGCTATGTGTACACAGTATGCACCACTCCAAGATCAGATCATGTTTAATAAGGATAGCTGTTTGTTTATTGCAGTTCTAGCATTTTACATTTAGATTGGCAGGGCCCACTTTCCCTACTGTTCCCGCATGTCATACATGTTTTGTAAGAATTAAATGACTTGTTTCTTATTGTACAGCACTGCTGACTATGTTGGCACAGTGTAAATAATTGTAATTCATTATTATTTCCTTTAACAGAACTCCGCACTTTTGGTTTCTGTTGTATAAGAACAGCTCTGTTTAGTAGAACTTTTATCACATACATGCGAGAACGCAGCTAATACAGATTATTAAATATGAAGCCAGTAAGCACCAACCAAATCTTAAAGGAACACTGTAACAAAGCTGTATTCTTTACATTAGTGTCCCTCTGGAACCCCTTCCAACCCTCCCACACTGAAAGGGTTAATCACCCTTTAGGGTTTAACCACTTAACTGATTCCAGCACGAAGTCCGTCTATGCAGACTCCGTGTCCAGCTCCTCAAACATCAACGTGAATGTAATGCACATTAGGCTTTCCCCCATTGAATCCATGCGTTCCTACGGGGGTGTGCAAGATGCTGGGTGTTCTCATGCACAGGACGAGGACATCAGGCGTCGTTTCACGGGGTTAAGCTCAATAAAACTGCAGGAAGCAGCTCTAATGACTGACTTACAATGTTTTAAATGGCAGGTTTATGGGGGCAAGGACAGTACAATACGATGAAGTGGTCTGGGTGCCTATAGTGTCCCATTAATATTGTTTAACTGCTGGTATGTATATTATTAAAGTATCATTTATTTCCTGGGTCTTTTTTTATAAACTGCTTTCAAAGAGATTTATTTGATTTTGTTTATTAAACATAACATTTCATTATTATCATTTATATAGCGCCAACATATTCCGCAGCGTTGTACTATTCTAAAATGGCGATATTTGACCATAAGTCATTTACTTAGGGAATATAACAGAGATGAAGTGAAGAAGGTCCTGCTCAAACAAGCTTACAATCTCTGAAATTTATGCAGAAGGAAGACGTTTTTAAATCTGTTTTCATTTTGTTTCCATTGCTGGACAATAAATCGGGATCTGTCCATCGAGCTATGTGCGTGCAGACGTACGAGTCTAAGGCCGTTCTTGCATGTAATGTAGTGAGCGCTATTGATTTCAGGGATTTGTAGACATGTTTACAAATGCTGAATGGCCGTTCTCCACCCCTGCCGAGTATCCAATCCCTTGACACTGCCGAGACGCCCAGCTGTTACTGTGTACTATAGTCTGCAGGGTGAACCCGTGTTTATATGTATAGTAGCTTTGCATGTTTACAGCCCTGGTTTGTGGTCAGAGTTCATGAAAGATATGCACATTCCTTCTGAGCCATATAATACTCGTAGGGGATTATTCTCTAAATAGCGAGTCAGAAAACTGTATCATAACCGTTTCCTTTTGTAAGTCAGTAATTCAACCTTCCACGGAGAATTTTGCTTTTCTGGTACATTGGAATTTTGTAGTGCCTGTTTTGAACAGTGAGCGTGAAACTATTTTTTTTTAAGGTATTTTAGAGACACTGATGGAACCATCTCAATGAGGTGGCCTGGGTGCCATGTCCTCCTCGTTTGAACCCGGTACTGCTTTCATTGCAGGGTTTAAATGCCTCTACTGGCTGTCACTTGGACAGCTAAAAGAGGCACTTCTGCTGAAGCCTGATTTGTGACGTCAGTCTCCATGCTGCGCATGAACACTAGTCTCCGAATTGTTTGGTGACACTTCCCCATGGAGACCAGCACTGTAAAGGAGAAAATTTATAAATGCTATAGTGTTCCTTTAATATCACTCACCTTTTCCATGTTGACAGTACACCTTAAAGGACCACTATAAGCAACCAGACCACTTCAGCTTAATTAAGTGGTCTGGGTGCCTGGTCCAGATAGGGTAAACCCTTTTTTTTATAAACATTTCACAGAGACTGCTATGTTTACACTGAGGGTTAATCCAGCCTGTGAAAATCACAGTGAGAAGACGCCAGCGTCCATAGGAAAGCATTGTAAATGCTTTCCTATGAACTGGCTGAATGCGCGCGCGGCTCCTGCCGCGCATGCGCATTCAGCCGATGACGTCGCTAGGAAGAAGAAGAGGACGAAAGCTCCCCGCCCGGCGCTGGAGAAAGGTAAGATTTTAACCCCTTCCTCTCCCCAGAGCCCGGCGGGAGGGGCACTGTAGTGGTTTACTGGCACTATAGTGGTCCTTTAATGCATTTAGCCACAATTGGTTCTGTGCTTCCAGTGCCGTATCTAACCACCAGAGGGAGCATGACTTTTCCTCCAAATTCCCCCCATGACTTTCCTCAGACTGTTCCCAATCCCTCTCCCTTCCCCTCCCCATCCCCCAATTTCAATGATTGGGTGGTACAGTAAAATTTAAGAGATTCTGGTGTTTAAAGGTAAATAAGCATGGGTTATGAACCTTAGAAAGTTAGACATTTTTAACCAGAATGGCTGTTTTTTATTGGCGTAGTTTATGCTTGGTCCGTTCATAGTTGTACCTATAGTATTGTATTAGTATTTATTTTATTTGTTTTGATCTGTCTGTTCCTGCTGATGTTTCCATTGCTGGACAATAAGGCAGCTACGTGCGTGGGGACGTACACGTCTATGGCTGTTCTTCCATGTGATATAGTGAGCGCTATTGATTTCAGGAATTTGTAGACATGTTTACAAATGCTGAATGGCCATTCTCCACCCCTGCCTTATAGCCAATCCCTTGACACTGCTGAGACGCCCAGCTGTTTCTATGTACTACAAGGTGAACCTGTGACTATATTAGCTGTGGTCAGAGTTCACACTAAATATACACATTCCTCCTGACCCATGTAATACTCACGGGAGGCTATTTAGTGAGTTTCAAGCCTTCGAATGTTGCATCATTTTGTCCCATGTGTTACTTTACTCATTTCCCTATCTCTAGGTAGAATGTAAGCTCATTGAGCAGGGCCCTCAGTACACTCTGTTCCTGTGCGTCCAACTCATCTTGTTACAATTACATGTCTTCTAGTCCACCTATTGTACAGCGCTACGGAATTTGTTGGCGCTTTATAAATCATAATAATAATTCAGTGTTAAGAATGCTTTCCAGGGCTAATAAGCAGGATTGCATGACTCGTCAATCCCTCAATTTACCTTATTTTTTAATTTTTTTTTGTCTTCCAGTGCTGGCTCCTCAGGCTAATGCTTTTGCAAAGGCCTTGAAGAAACTTCCCATCCTTCACGACGAGGTTTACGCCCAACAAACCAAACTCTATGAATTCCTTGACTTCCCGGAAAATACCTTGGTGCTCCCGTAAGTGATTCTTCGCTCCCCACCCATTTTAGAATCATTGTTTCTGTGGAGTAAGAGTATGTATAGGTGTGTATTCATAGGCGTGCACAGCATATTGCATTAGGGTGTGCACCCTAAAGCACAAGCACACGCCGCATATATATATGTATGTAAGTATATATATATATATATATGTGTGTGTGTGTGTGTGTGTGTGTGTGTGTGTATATATATATATATATATATATATATATATATATACACACATACACACACTGCTGTGTGTGTGTGTGCTGTTAGTGTGATGTGTGTGTGCTATGTGGGTGAGGGTGCTGTTAATGTACTGTGTGTGAGGGTGCTATTTGTGTGTGTGTGTGTGCGCTTCTGAGGGTGCTGTTAATGTACTGTGTGTGAGGGTGCTGCCTCTCCTGCCTCCCTCCCTGCATGTGGGTCGGTAGGGAGGGAGGCTGAGAGCAGAGCCGGCGCTCGGATAGCGCCGGCTCTGCCTGAGCCGACAGGGGAGATCCTGAGATCTCCCCTGCCGGTCTCAATATACATAGGCATGCCACGGGGATTAGGGTGAGCCCAGGCACACCCCGTGCGCACGCCTATGTGTGTATGTGGGATTTTTTTTGCTTAAACTGAAAGTCTTGTAATGTTCAAATGCTGGGAAATATACGTTTTATAAAGGTGCAAAAAGAACATCTCTCCGAGACCTAGATATAAATTTAGCCAGTGATATTGTCGTCGTGTCTGTGAAGGAGCTACGATAGAAGAGTTTACCTTGTTTTATTGCGGCCTAGTCTTGTGCCGAGTTCATTTTGACATTATCGATATCATTGATAATGATCGCCTGTGCCACCATCAACCCTGCTCTGCAAGCTGCTTCCTCAGTGACCATGTTTTACACCGATCTCAGGGTCACACAGAGTTAATTTCCAAATTCTCTCTGTGTTATCGTAAAACCCAACGCACCCATTTATATCTCCTATTATTTCATATTGATCATTGCAGCATTATCACTATACAAACCTTTAGCCCAGCTCTTACATTCCTTTCTTGCCCGTACTTACCTGCCCCTTACCGCTTTGTTAACCCTTACATTGGCTTCCTGTATTTTGTTTCAGATTTAAATTTAAAGTCTTGCTTCTCAAAGCTGCAACCCTTCTTGGTCCCTTTGCTCTGCCGATGTTCTAACTCTGTTCTGTGTTTAAACCTCCAACCAACATATGACACTTCTTCTAGGACTGCCCCAGTATTTGTTACATGCCCACCCTTTAGGACTTAGTCCTTGTCTTCAATCATTAAAAAAACAAAAACCTGAAACATATCTATAGAAAAACATAGAATATCCTTGTGCGATTTATTTTCTTAATTCAATGTATTCCTGTATTCTGGCTGAGAGCGTGCATTGCCATTTACTACTTCCTCTGGATACATTGCATCTTGTGCCATTGTCACCCTTCCAACTAACCTGGACAAGGTCTTCCTCCCCTTGAGATCCAGATCATCATTTACATGTGTGGTTATCCAATGTACAGCTCTACAGAAAAAGCTGGTGTTTTATAAATACAAATATTAGTACTGTTTCATTGTCTGCTTTGTGAGTGACGAACTATAGAATTTAGACCAGGGGTGGCCAGACCTTGAAATACCATAATGCATTGCAACTATTACGTTTCCTGGGAATCATGGTACTAGTAATTTTAACAATGGCTGTGGATCTACCGTTTGGCCACAACTGGCCTAGACCCATCCCTCTGTTTAATTCATTCTGTGAACCAGTTTCACAGACTATATTTAAGTCCGAAATATAAATAATGAAAAAAGACAAGGCTAGGTTTTCTTGTAGAATCATTCAAGAATGTTTTGTAGATTTGAATTCGTCCAAGACCTTTAACGAAATTCTGGTTACCATTGTATTTAACTAAAAAAAAAAAAAAGGCAAACCGTGTCCCCTAATTAATAATACATAGCAAACGATAAAATCAATGTAGCCATGCAGAACCTTCCTCTGTTCAGAGACGTTTGTTCCAACTTGAGTTGTTTGTCGGCTTTTTCTAAAAGTAACTAATAGTCACGGGCATGTCTAATAGTCAATCCCTCGGATTTAATGTCCTTTATAATGATGTATCTGAGCTGTTACATCTTGACCTGTGGGGTTACACGAGGCCCCTCAACCTTGAAAATTAGGCAGAATACATTCTGATCTGCAGCTCAATTAATTAAACTCAAATCTTCCGGGATTGAAAGCGGTTCTGGACTACTTTGCTGCCGATTGATGAGTTTCTCTTTACCATTATAATGATTAGCCTGGAGGGATGACTTGTTAGCTTATTCCAATTAGTGAAATTCTATAATTATTCTCTGTTGTTGCTTCACAGACGCACATTGTAATGACTAACCTGTACATCACATAGAGTTTGTACAATAAATATATATTTTTTAATATTCATTATCTAGTAGTTTGCTGTAACACTGTGTTCTAAACTCTTCATCACTTACATTTCTAAATACTGCAAGGGTTGTCTTGGGAACAACATACAATATATTAAATACTTGCAGCATTCAGTCTTTTTGTTACAGTTGGAGTATATTATTTAAAATGGCTTGTTTATAGGATTCTCAGCATTTGTCTCTATACACATGTTCTTTTTTTGTGTACTTATTCTGAAATTCTGCACTTGGCAATACATTGCTCACCTGGAATTTTATCTTAAATGGTTAATCCAACTAAAAAAATAGTGTCCCCCCCACCACTACCAGCACTGTAGCTAAACATATACCTTGGTTTCTGCAAGAGGGCTGTTTTCTCCCTTAAAGGACCACTAAAGTGGCAGGAAAACATACTCCCCCTCCCACCAGGCTCTGGGGAGAAGAAGGGGTTAAAATCTTACCTTTCTCCAGCGCTGGGCGGGGAGCTCTTCTCCTCTCCTCCTTCATAGCGGCGTCATCGGCTGAATGCGCATGCGCGGCAGGAGCCGCGCGCGCATTCAGCCAGTTCATAGGAAAGCATTTACAATGCTTTCCTATGGACGCTGGCGTCTTCTCACTGTGATTTTCACAGTGAGAAGCACGCAAGTGCCTCTAGCGGCTGTCAATGAGACAGCCACTAGAGGCTGGATTAACCCTATTATGAACATAGCAGTTTCTGAAAAAGGGTTAACCCTAGCTGGACCTGGCACCCAGACCACTTCATTAAACTGAAGTTGTCTGGGTGCCTATAGTAGTCCTTTAAGTGGCATGGGGGAGGCATGCCAAAATGTGTACTGAATTTTTATTGACCAGCATGGAATGCTCCAATGACAGGTGGAGCTACACCTCAGGGACGTTAAATTCTGGTATGTGCAGCTCCTTATAGGAAAACTCTGCATAAACAGTCTCCAGTCACCATGACCACTTCAAATCAGTGAAGGGGTCATGGTACTTGGAGTAACTTTAATACATATAAACCGTTTTGGAGGGTTGGGGTTGTTTTTATTAAGTGGTGTAATTTCTAGAAAATAAACGGTTCTCCTTTAGCTAGACTCTTCCCATTTCATAATTATATATTTTTTTAATTTTTTTATTTCGGACTGGGGCCTGTTGCATAAACTATGCCTGTTATAACCAAAGAAGACCCATTGGTTGAGTCCAACTCTCATGATAAGATGCACTGACCTCGTCTAACTGAAAGCGGAATTCTAGATATTGGTTGTTCCTAATCTGTAAAGACATTCGTGGTTTTTGTACACTTCCAGGGTTTCTAAACAGAGCAAAAGAATTGTGTACACCATTCTGGAGTATACCCCGCTTCTGGACTCCTGTAACATGACTACAGACGATTGGGCCAAAATTGCTAAGGATATCCAGGTATGAAATCCAAACAGTCCTAATTCTATCTCCTCGTTATTTCTGTGCTGTGTGATCACCTCGTCTTGTATTATCCAGAATGTTATTGTGTACATAAAGCTGCTAAAACTCTCCAGAACATTTTGTTCACACTTATTTAGCCAATTACCTAAATATCTTGATAGTTTTCTTATTTATCTTTACTTTCTCCCACCCCCACTTCTGCCTGCCATTAATAAATAAATACGTTGTCGCAATACTCTCTCTTTTTCTTCCATTTATAATAAGACACACACGGAGCTTATTGATTCTAACCCTAGCTGGCACAAGTAGTACTGAGTGAACGAGGAGAATTCTCGTACAAAGACCTTCGTTTTATCTCCACGGTTATTAAGTAATGCTCAAGTCCAACTTGGCCCAGCCTGAGAGCTAAACTAGGGGAGTTGTGGGAATAACGAACTGCAGCTTTCATCTCATTGCTTATATTCTCTCCATATTGTAAGCTCACAGACCTTCTTGCATAGTACCATACAGGAGGTTGAAGTCAGTATTTCTCTTTATCTTTTTGATCAATGTGTCTAATTATCCATCCCCTGTCTGTATAATTCGCAGTGTTCTCTTTGCATAAATTGCATACTGAGCTTGAACTGCATGCCCGATCCTTAAAGATTGGAGTTTAGTAAGTTAAACCCCACTGCAGATTATATCAAGAGAGGCGAGATGAAAAGGGTGAAAAAGGATAATACAGTATTCAAGTAGGATTAGAATGATACGTTTAGGATACACTGTAATTCTAGCATTTGAACACTAGATGACAGTGTTGTATATGAAAACCACCTCTCATGTCTGATTGCACACAACATATCGCTTGTTGCCAGTGCTGATAGCCCAGTGACATAATCAAAATTTATCATATTCTGAAAAATGTTAAGGAGAAAAAGAAAAAACAAAAAAACCCAGTAAATGGCTAGTTTTCATTTAACGGTAGCATTACAGTGAAAGGCAACATTTTGTTCCAAAAATGTGGGTGTTTTCAAAATCTTGAAAACCATTTAAAACCCACATCTGGGCTGAAATGTTATACTTTTTTTATGATTGAACACCGTAATGAAGGGGACTCTTCTAATTCTTGTTTTGCAGGGGTGCCCAACGGTAGATGTCCAGATGATGTAGAACTACAGATCCCATGATGCTTTACATGCCTTTAGAATGCTCTTAGGATGACAAAGCATTACAGAACTTTTATGTAGTTATAAAACATCTGGGGATCTACCTTTTGGGCACCCGTCTTGTAGTGTGTTTAAAAAAAGTTTTACAAAAGAACAAATCGTGGCAAACACAAATAACAAATGATATGTGGGTAAAAGTGTCAATTCGTAGCAATTAAATAGATACTCAACTGCGCAAATAAAAAAAAAAATCACAGTTTAGTTGATATACCTCCAGTGGAAACATGCATGAATATAATGCATTTTTTTCCATTGTGGTTATATCTAAAAACATCTGCAGCATTTGCAAACCCTCCCCTTCTAACCCTGCCCAGACTTTCTGCGGCTGTCCAATCATAGTCTTCCCAGTGCAGCTCAATGAGAAATCTTTGCAAGGCAGGTGCTCCAGACTACTTCTTGAGTTTATCTCCACTGAGCTAAGGAAACCAGGAAGAAACAGTTCCTGTTGTCCGACAGCCAGGGGTGCGGTAACAACTCCTTGATACAAGGAGATATCTGACTGCAATTCTGGGGTCAAGTCCCATATCTCCTTGTATCAAGATGTTTGTAGGAAAACTGCAAACCTCTTCAAACTGAGTTTTTGCTTTCTTTTTGATTAACCACAAAAACCGACGTGAGAGAGGCGGAACTTGGACACATGTCTCTTTTAGCCTAAATATTATATTTATTGAATATATATATACTTATTTATTTTACAGGTCCTCCTTACTTCCTCTCTATTGTTGTTGTTTTCTTCACACTTAATCTGTGAATAAAATCAACATTTAGTGGCTGTCTCCTAGCAATCCAGTAAATTTAAATGTTTTTTTTCTTAATGCCACTCACGGAACCCTGAATCCCGATTCAAATGAATATGCTTGTCCATCGCGCAAGTCACTTGCTCGGTTAAACAATATGGTCCTTCAGTTACGAAATTGTGATGTCCTACAGATCAGCCTAAATTCAACTTCTTTTGTATGAAGCGTAAAACTGAAATCTCTGTGTATTAATACAGACACACATTTACATTATACACCAGAGGTAGAGTGATATTGTATCTGTGTTTGATAACGGTTCAATGAAAACCAGCTTGGATCTGTGTTGGGTCATGTAGTTCCATAAAATGTGGTAATGTCGTTGTTCGGTCAGGCTGCTGACAGTCTGGCTGGAGCCTTATAATGAACATTTGAACTTTATACTGAGAATTAAGCTGATGGTTGAATTTATCGATCTGTTTCTTGCAGAAACATTATGAGCATTTTGATGGCTTCGTTATTCTACACGGAACAGACACCATGGCTTACACTGCATCCGCGTTGTCATTTATGTGTGAACATTTAGGGAAACCTATAGTCCTGACCGGGTCCCAGGTAAGTCAAAAGATTTCCCCAGTTTTAATATTGTCATTTTTTTTTTTTTTTTGAGCATTTTATATATTCTTTATTTTTCTTGTGCATATGATAACAACAGGCGTGTAGAGCCACAACAGCATCTACAAGCATTTTCAAGACATTTCAAAGTGTGGCAGTTTGGTCGGCACATTTTTGTATAATCATGAAAATAACAAGCTGTTAAACATTGCTTTGAGAACATAACATGCCAGTGTGATTAGGCGTGTCAAAAGTTAAACGTAAGTTTGATAAAACATGCTAAATTAATAACAGGCTGAGTGAAGACATACTGTGTTTGCTGTAATATGGTTCAAGTAGGCCAGGCTAATGCCGATCGCTTATATAACATAACACATCATGCCATTGTGATTAGGCGTGTCTAGAGTTAAACGTATGTTTGGTAAAACATGCCAAATGAACATGCTAAGTTAACAGGCTGTGCTAAGACATACTGTGTTGGCTGTAGTGTGGTTCAAGTAGGCCAGGCTAATGCCGATCGCTTATATAACATAACACATCATGCCAGTGTGATTAGGCGTGTCCAAAGTTAAACGTAAGTTTGATAAAACATGCCAAATTAACAACAGGCTGAGTTAAGAAATACTGTGATTGCTGTAATATGGTTCAGTTAGGCCAGGCTAATACAAGTTGTTTATTTAATATAACATGCTAGGGTAACTAACCGCGTTAAGCGTTAAACGTAAGTCTGATAGGACTTGCTATATTCACTACATGCTGTGTCAAGACAAACTATATTTCACTGTGGTGTGATCCCGCCAGGACAGGCGTTTAGTTATGTACTTGGTTATACTGTCTGGGTGTTAGAGTAGGTTTGTCAGCAGTGGCACAGGGTTCGGCAACAGTTAGAGAGCGTCTGTTCGGAGGGGCCAGTGATTCAGCCGATACCTCTGGTGGGCACCCGTATGCAGTCTCTGCTCCGGTCGGTTGTAGAGTGTGCGCGGTAGGTCGGGCCTCTTGGGGCTACCGGTCTTGCTGCTGGGTGGAAGTGGGGTGAGGATAATCCCCTTTCCCCGATGTCACGTTGGGGTTGTGCCACCCGGGTACCCCTGGGCTGGGAGTCCGCCCCGGCGTTCAGCTGCACTGGTCCCTGGGTTGTAGTTGTGGCCTGTAGGGGTTGAGCAGAGCTGTACCGAGTGCTGGCTCCCATTCCAGGTGAGTCTCCTATGTGGGTGGCTGGTTTAGCAGTCTCGCTCTTAGGACTGTAGGGGTAAGTGCTTGTACCTGGGCAAAATGGCTTCCTTGTCCGCTTATGGGATCGTTGGTATGTGTGTGGCCTGGCTGCCTTTCCTGACGCCTGTAGTGGTTGCCTGTAATGGCGGCGTCGGGCTGCTGGGCGAATCCACGTGGCCACTATTTTCACTGCAAGAGCCTATCGAAGTCCCCCAAGGGGTTCGTGGGTGGTTGGGCATGTGTGCTCCGTTTCCTGGGCCCCTGCTGGGCGGCCATCTTAGGCTGCGTTTCAGTGGCTTGGTGCCTCTGTAGTCGGCTCAGACTGTTTGCGCCGTCTGTTCCGTCCTGTCAGTCTAGGCTTGCTTGTTTCGTCGCTGAAGGGCCTCGGTGTCAAGGAGAGCGACCGCCTCTCCCCGGCCCCTGTCCCAGTAGGCCGCACTTTCTTTTGGCCCCCCTGGCCCCGACGGGCTTCAGGGTGGTATCAATCTGTTCAGCGGTGCACCCCCGACGTGGGTAGTGCACCCTCAGACGTATGTGAGTGGTCTAGTTGCGGCTTTTGCCGCAATTGCTGCCCGCCGGGCAGGAGCTCATGCTACACACATCTGCACGGCTTGGTGGTTCGGCTCCGCCCCCCATATTGCCATATTTTTTAAAAGTTTAAAACATGATGTACTTTTTTTTTAAATTTCTAACACAGTAATCCCTTAATGGTCTTGATTTAATATTCAAATTATTTCATATTTTTGGACAAACGTTTAAAAAATGTTAAAAATAATAAAATTATAAAATAATAAATAAATAAAAAATAATAATAATAATAAATTTTTTTTTTATATATATATATATATATATATATATATAATATAATATAATTTTTTTTTTTTTTTTCATAATATTAAAGGATCACTATAGGGTCAGGAACACAAACATGTATTCCTGACCCTATAGTGTTAAAACCACCATCTAGCCCCTCTTGCCTCCATAAATCTAGTAAAAATCTTACTGTATTCAAGCCAGAAGCTGTAACTCTGTATGCTGTTAGACTCAGAAAAACAAAGCTGTCTGCTAACATCATCAGAAGTGGCAGCCTGATCCAATCACAGTGCTTCCCTATAGTATTGGCTGAGACTGACAAGGACGCAGATCAGGGGCGGAGCCAGCATGATTCAAACACAGCCCTGGCCAATCAGTATCTCCTCATAGAGATGAATTGAATCAATGAATCTCTATGAGGAAAGTTCAGTGTCTGCATGCAGAGGGAGGAGACACTGAATGTTTGGATGCATTTTAGGCAGCCATGACCCAGGAAGGATCTCTAACAGCCATCTGAGGAGTGGCCAGTGAAGTTATCACTAGCCTGTAATGTAAACACTGCATTTTCTCTGAAAAGACAGTGTTTACAGCAAAAAGCCTGAAGGTAATGATTCTACTCATCAGAACAAATTCAATAAACTGTAGTTCTGGTGACTATAGTGTCCCTTTAAATTATTTTAAAAGTTTTTATACAAAAACATTAAATCATTTGAAAAGCTTATTCATCAATATTAAATGGAGTCCGTTGTCTGGAAGTGGAGTTTGTCCCACACCAGCTATTGCCACGTTGACTGTCAGATAATTGTGTGAATCATAGTCCACTAAGTGTCAGACAGCCAAGGACAGACTGGTTTTAAATGAAATATTTTGTGACCCTGCATTAGCCTTCGCCAGTTCATTCTTTTCCAAACTATGGATTTCACAGTCCGTAGAATCAATATTACCCATTTCATTGTGTACAATATCATAAAGTATGCTCCTTTTTTAAAATGGCAAAATTGTGTTACATTAAATATACATGTGTCCATTTTCTCATTCCTATCATTATGCTGGGTCCGTTAAACCCTGGTTTAATTTTAGGATAAGCTCCTGTTCTAACACACAAACTCCTAGAATTAGAAAGAGCAGGAAGATATCTCAGAAGCATGGTCCTATCCCCAAATCTCCTTAATGATGTCCTTCGAGAATGCACACAGAGTTCAAAACGGGAAATACCAGTGCAGCAGTATGAACTAAGCTTTTAAATGTAATTCTCCAAGACTGCACCCATGCTGACGGGGTGGTGGCATTGTTACAATATCCATAGGAAATTTCAAAGGACAGTGTTGGATTAAGACACCATACAGCTCTTGGCAGGGTACCAAAATAGGACCCACCCCTCCTTGCCCATGTACTCTCAATTCAGAGTACAGCAAAGACATATTGAGTAAGCATTGCCCCATATTGCTTGCCAAGGGCAGAGTCGCCCATATTATACCGGCCTAACTCCTCAGCCCAGGCTGTTTACATAATCCAGCTCTGTCTCATCAGACAGGTTTGTTCTATAAATACAATAAAAGGCTAAGAAGAATGGTGAATATTGGTGGTAACAAGGTCACTTCATTGCTACTTATTTTTATTTACCATTTCATAGTTATATAGATTTGCATGTGTTTTGTCCGCATGTGATCGCTTCTTGACTCTACTGTTTATTCTTTGTCTCCTGCAGGTTCCCATTTATGAGATGAGGAATGATGGACGGGACAACTTGCTGGGAGCTCTGCTAATTGCAGGACAGTTTGTGATCCCAGAGGTCAGTATTACGCCAGCATTATACAGGCTTGATGGAACATATGTTGTAATATGAAAACCAGGCAATAGAGAAGAGGTCCAGGCACTCCCATAGCATCAAGAACATTTATTGGGAAAAAATGAACACTGCACTGTTTCGACCCAATGTTTGTTGAGATTGTGCTGGCCCATGGTCTGGTTTAGCACCCTTAGCTTTTGTGAATGGAGTGCGGTTCCTGTTCGGTATATTGTAATATGAAAACCTGGCATTTTGGCACAGTATTCAAAGTCTATTAATGCCCATCATTTAACAGCACTAAACCAGCATTTCACATCTTTGTGTTGATGATGGTGACAATCACACTAAATGGTATTCGTGCTAAATGTGGCTTTTTATTTCTTCTGAGAAGTGTTTCCCTGTATTAAGGGCATGAACCTGCAAAATACGAACTGGTCGTGTACAGTAAGTGTATACAGCAATTGTTGAACACTCTGGAGAAGATTTATCAAAGTGTCGCCAACACCTTTTTTGGGTGTGTTTATCTATATTTTTGCGTGCATTGATAAAAGCACATAGAGCGTGACATAAGCTGTACGTCCAAGATGGATAACAAGATACGGGTAACTACAAGTTGATTAGAATGCAGATTTTTTTTAAGAAACTCAGCTAATTGAAGTTTAATCGAAAGGCCATTGGTAGGAATGATTCAGGACAATCATAGTGGTGCTGCAAATCTATCCATGGCCTGATTAGAAGTACCACCAGAATAACAGAGTATTAACGTACACTGATACTAGGCCTGCTACACAGGCTCATTACATGTGGCATAGGAACAAGTAAAACTAAAAACAACAAATTAACAGTATAGCGGCCGGTATTCTGAGCTAGGCATGCCACTGTAAGCTGTCATATATGAAAGAATGAGGCTTCAGCCTATACCTAGGCAGGGCAGGAGGGCAAGACCAGGCCAGTGCAGTAAAAGCTAGGATATACGTCAAATCTGCACCACCAGCCCCAAGTAAGTTGTAGGAGAAACACGCAATGTCCACTATCCCGCCACGCCATACGCGTCAGGCAGCGTCCGTAGAGGAGTCCCTGCTCAGTGCCTTGCCATGGTGTGGGCAGCATTCCAGACAGAGCTCCTCATAGGCCATCAGAAAAGCCCTCTCCCTCCTCTCAGGCATCTCAATTGTCGATATCTGCAAAGAGATAGGAGTCGCCGCAATCTTGAGTGGTTCATGGCTAGTTGATCAGGCTCAGTTTGCCTGTATGGAGCAGCAAGTCCAGTGGATAAATATGCTGGTAGGGACCGGGATAACCCCACTGGTCCAAAGGGCGGGGAAACGGGACCAGCCAGATGCGTCTCTGATGTACCGGTGCGTAGTGATTAGCAAGGAAGCAAGGCGTTGGCCGTCCACCTCGCTCGAGTAGGCCTCAAGTTCCAAGGTCCCTAAACACCGACTTGGGCCTCAGAATTCCTGGATTTGGGCTTGGCAGCAGTACCAGCAGTCGTTCAGGTAAGGATTTTCAGCTGTCAGAGAGCAATTTCCGCGAGTAATCCGCTCCAGAAGCCGAAGCCCTCTGGAGCAGTTCAGGCATGTGACCTGTTAGAATGGTGGTCAGGCCCCCCTAACCCCCGTCGGCAACAGTTTTAAAGGGATATTCTAAGAATCAAAACAATTTTGCTTAATGAAGCAGTTTTGGTATAGAGATCATGCCCCTGCAGTTTCCCTACTCAATTTCCTGCCATGTATACTTTAAACCACTTTTGTTTATGTTTATGCAGCCTTAGCCACACCATTAGGCTTTTCACAGAAGATGATAAATTCTAAATTAAACAGATTGTGCAATAAAATAATTTTAAACATTAGATCTCTCTCTACAGGAAATGTGTAGGGAGGCTGTGTAAGTCCAGTGCCTGGGGGTGTGGCTAGGGCTGCATAAACAAAGGGATTTTTCTCCTAAATAACAGAGAATTGAGTAGTGAGACTGCAGGGGTATGATCTATACACCAAAACTGCTTTATTAAGGTAATGTTGTTTTGTTGCTTAAAATGTCCATTTGTAATCAAATTTTTGGTGCAATTTATTAAACCTTTCAGTATTTTTCACCTGTTTCTGCTTCTGTATATTAAGCGTAATTTGTTGTTGGCGTGACGGAGCAGATTTATCAATATTTGCCACTTTTCCCAGTATCTGAAATGGTGCTATTTACAAAAAAAAAATTGGTAGAATTTACAAGTGAGAAAATTATCACTTTTTAGCTCACTATTAAAACACTTTATGAATACGATCAAAACAAAGACTGAAGCTGTCATTTTTCAGAACACTTTGATAGATATCTTTCTCTGCCTTTGCACTCACAGTTTAGCGCAGTGGTGCGTTCATATTTAGAATGTGAGCTGGCAGGCGTCTCGTCTGTGAGCTAAAACTGAGTTAACGTGATCAAGGAAGTCATTTAGCTGACTTACTGCATTATTCATTACATTGAGAACTGCAAATTTAGGCCAAAATAGCTGATCTGGAATCACAACTGACTTGGTGAATTTTTCCAATTTGGCTATTTTGCCCTTGAAATACATTTTGACAATTCTCACTCTATGAATAACCCAGTGTTGAAAATAGTCAATAGAAAATGGTTCGTCTACATGAGGCGTGAAGTAATAACTAAAAACCTCTTGCTATGAATAAAGATGTCCGTAATAGCGGTGGGATTGTTTGACACCTCTGGGTGGTAATTTAGGCATGAGTAGAAACAGATTGTCTCTCCTGCTGGGTGAGTGTGAGGCAGCAGGTGGATTAGTGATTGCTGGAGAGATTAGGGTCAAGAGAAAAGAGGTGGAGATCGGATTTCTAGCAATTTAAAAGGGGGGGGGAAGGGGGGGCTTTTTGTTAAAAGTAGCTCTGGGTGGAACTGAAACATGGGGTTCCGTACACACAATCCATGCAGGGAATCTGCAGCAAAAATAAAAAGTACATCAAGAATAGAACTATAACTGGCCATTGGAAAATACATATAAAATCAAGATTAAATGAATAACCTGTGTTTATCTTAATAAAGATTCATATTTTTTTCAAACAAAATCTTCAAATTTGTAGTTTGTGGGGAGAACAGTGTAATAGACAATGAAGCAGACTGTATGCTCCATTATGTAATCAATTTTTATTTTAAATTAGATTAAGGATATTGAAAAATAGAACAATTGTGTATTGCTTCTAGCTCAAAGGGATCCTATATTGCCAGGAAAACAAACCTGTTTTCCTGGCACTATAGGGTTAATAGGTCCCTCCCTCTTGCTGGGCTGCAGGGGTTAAAGCCACTTACCTTAATACAGCGCCGGGCTCCATTAGCGCTGGGTCAGGCTCCTCCTTGCCGACGTCAGCTCTCGAGTGGAGCCGAATGCCCATGCGCGGCCAGAGGCGCTCGCGCACATTCAAACCCGCCCATAGTAAAGCATTACTCCATGCTTTCCTATGGGGATCTGAAATTACGCTGGACTCCGTGAGGACGTCCAGCGTCATTTCAGTGCGATTTTTCTCACTGAAAATTGCGGAAGAGGCCTCTAGTGGCTGTCAGGGAGACAGCCACTAGATGCTGGATTAACCCTACAATGTAAACATAGCAGTTTTCAGCTGCAGGGTTAAAACTAGGGGGACCTGGCACCCAGACCAATTCATTGAGATGAAGTGGTCTGGGTGCCTAAAGTGTTCTGTTAAAAATAAAAATTAAATAAAAAGTAGCAGTGCTACAAGAGTACACTAGGTGGCACTGTAGTAATGGAACAGTAATTCAGTACTACACTATGCATTTTTTTGTTTTAACTCTAGTAAATTATCATACATACAATGTGTGGTTTAAAAAACAGAATTAAATCCACATTTCGAAATAATTAAACACAAATTTAGAAATGACCTTAATAAAATAACATCTTGCCAGAAGTCATTTTTAGGTGCTCAGTTGAAATTTTTTGAAACCTTAAAATACTCTCACGGTTAGTTGGTACTCTCTAACAATGACTGCTCGAAGACCACTAAATTCTGAATAAATGGATTATTTTTATTTATTTGATAGTCTACATATTGAATAAGCATGTGTTAACTTTACTGTGATCTGGATGACATCACTTTTTAGTTTATGCTCCTATTAAAAACTGGCACCTTAAAACTTTGCCCTGTAACCTAAATTTAATAATTGTATTCATACGTAGCAAGAAATTGTTAACGGTATGCCAAAAAAAAGACCAGAAGTACAACTCGAGTAAGGGTTTATTGGGGATCAAAATTATAACCAACACGTATCTTGAAAAAGTTGTATGTTTTCTGCAAATCTTTTTTCAACCTTGGACTTTGTTTCGTGGCCATAATGTCTTTTTATTTGTAAAAACATTTTTTTTTTTTGTAGATTATTTATTTTTGTATGAATTTATTCCACAGTATTCTATAGAACTGTAATGCTCGGGGACTTTCACTGAATTTAGTTTTTTTTTTTTTTACTCCATTGGAATAAGATAATTTTGAATGTTGCATGCACAGTACGTCTGCGGCAGACTTATGTATATACAATGTTTAAATAATGGATTAACAATAAAGTAGACCATGCTAAATTATTAATAAATATTTCTCATGAAATAATAAGTAACCATTGCTTTTCATTATCGGTCTGCTCTGAATATAAATGTCGTCTTGCTACCAGAACAAAGTGTTTTAATGGATTGTGCTCGGCTGTGTGAATGATTTGCTCCACACTGAAGACAAAACTGTTTAAAATCTCATCAAATGTTGGTTTTCTAAGAATCCACAATGCAAAACATTAAAGTGGGAATTATCAAAAATTCTAAGCGAGCTAAAAGTGAATTTCAAATGTAAGACCAAAGTAGCGGTACTGGGAACATAGCTCGTTTTCTAGCTCGGCTATTTTGGCCTGAATTTTGACTTTCACCCTGAATTTTTACTTCTTTAAATAACCTTGGAAGGATGTATTAACTAAATTTAGACCTGGAAGAGACAGGGGAATTTAAAATTCTAGACCAAACTCTCGCAATATTTTTGGACTTAAATCTGCATTTCTTCTGCACAACTGGCAGTTTAGTGAGGAACATCAAAATGTGGATCATTGGACACATTAGGGGCGCGCCACAACATCAAATAGTCCTAGGAATGCTAATGAACTATGTATAGAATAGGGACATTCTAGAATTGTTGGTTTATTGTCAGTGACATCTTTTAAGTCCCTAATTTAAAGGGCTGTATAATCCCCTTGTTCACAGGACCTCTTATCATTCATTTCTGCAGTGAGGCCACGTCAAGTCTGTTAAATACTAATGTGTTGGTTTCACAAATAGTACATGTTCAGTTCAATTGCATACAAGACAAGATTTAAGGGAACATTATAGTGTTAGCAATACAAAACTGTATTCCTTACACTGTAATGTACCGTGGGCCCCCCCAGGACTACGGGGTTAAAAAAGACCAAAAAAACCCACCTTTTTTTCACTTACCCGATTCCATCCCTGAGGTCACTCGGCTCTGTATCACTCTCTGCCTCCTCAGATAACACAGCGATGGGGGTACCCAATGCACATGCATTTTATATAATGTTGGAGTCTGAAGCTAGGTTTAATTTCTTAGTTTTATTTCATTCATCTCTTTTCCTTAGAGGGCATTACTTATCAGTATTAATTATTTGAATGTATAGTGTTTAACGAAAAGGTTTTTAGTAAACAAACATCCTTCACAGACAAAATATTAGAGATGAAGGACCAAACTTCTGTAATAAAAGGAAATCATGACATGTCACACATGTCATGTGTCCTTAAGGGGTTAAAGGACCACTATAGTGCCAGGAAAACAAACTCGTTTTCCTGGCACTATAGTATTAATAGGTCCCCCTCACCCTCATGACCCCCCTCACACCGGGCTCTAGGGGGAGGAAGGGGTTAAATGCTTACCTTTCTCCAGCGCTGGGGACTCTCCTCTTCCTTCCGACGTCATTGGCTGAATGCGCATGTGCGGCAAGAGCCGCGCGCACATTCAGTCAGTCCATAAGAAAGCATTTCTCAATGCTTTCCTATGGATGCTGGCGTCTTGTCACTGTGAAAATCACAGTGAGAAGCGCCTCTAGCGGCTGTCAATGAGAGAGCCACTAGAGGCTGGATTAACCCTTATGTAAACATAGCAGTTTCTCTGAAACTGCTATGATTACAGCAGGCAGGGTTAACCCTAGATGGATCTGGCACCCAGACCACTAAATTAAGCTGAAGTGGTCTGGGTGCCTATAGTTGTCCTTTAAGGCACAACAAGAAGTCAGGATTTAGGGATTTCACCATTTATTTTCCTAATGGGATACTGACAAAATCTGGATGTTTGTTAGAATTGTACCATTTTGGTTTAGGAACCTTTGATCTATACGGTGATTTGACAAAAATGGTGGCTCTCCCAGAAACAAAAGCATTGTCTGAAGTACAAATATATTCAAGTTTATGTGAGTCATAGGCTGAGAGCACTGGGGGCATTTAAATTTGGGTGGATCTGTACAGATAATCCAAAATTGAAACTTTACCGCATCAGTAGACTACAGCTGTAGTGGTTATGGTGACTGGTGTCCCTTTAAAAATAAAAACCTGTACTAACTGGTGATGGGAATACATCGGAGTTAAACATTAAAGTACTTATAAAACATAAAATTATGTTTTGTTTATTACAAAGGGTTGGACTAATCATCTTTGCACAGACAAACATGTTCCTCTGCTTGCCTTACAGGTGTGCCTCTACTTTCATCATAAATTGTACAGGGGAAACCGGGTGACGAAGGTGGATGCTGGGAGTTTCAATGCGTTCACATCTCCCAACTTGCCTCCACTTGCAAATGCTGAAGTCGATATAACAAGTAAGCTGCCCTGCCATTTAATCCCTTTAATTTATGCCACATGGAAGAGTCTCTAGCTAATCTGGAAGGTTTGGAGAAGTCATGCTCTCGTAACCTTCAAAAGATACAAGTTTTAGAATGTTCCCGTGGGGTTTATTCTCTGAACAGTGCACTGTCAATATGTACGTTAGTGGAAAATAATTGCAAACCTGTTGTGTCGGAGCTATTAGCACAAAATGCAATCCTAGATGCTCTTTATATATCAGACACGTAGAAAAAGTGTGTGGACGTGAAGCTTCGGTTACAGCACAGTTTCCCACGATGTCTCTGTAAAGCAGAATTTTACTTTTAATTTTACTGAAACTGCCCTGGTGTGTTTTGCATATACTGTGTGTGTGTTTCCTAATCGCCACCTATATGGTGCTTGTCTTAAGGATATCCATGCAAGATCACAAGTGCGTGTGTCACTAGTGCTTAAAGGCAAATGTTATACATTTTCATGTCAACTTAGGCTGAGCAGCAGTTGGTCAGATAACAGTCGAGACTGACCCAACATGGCTGCTCAGCCAGATAAAAAAAAAAAGTTAAATTTTCTCCCAAAAAAAATCAATATACGTCATTTCAAAAACATATATAGAATTACATTTCATTAGATGTAATGTTTTAAAAATGAGAATAGACTGATAATACAACCATGCACACCTGAATCCTAGGGGGGCACTAGCGGGGAGAGCAGCAGACAGTATAGAGGTAGACAATTTGAGGGACCATGCCCGGCCTGAAGGGATGGCAAACTGGCTGAAGGTAGATATTCTGCTTCAAACAGCACGGGAACACGGGATTAGTGAGAACAACTTGGGAGGGGGGGTTCTCTAAGCTTTAATGTTGACACAAGGGACCTGCGAGTCAGACTATGTTGTTGGGCCTGCGTGCCCGCCTGTTGAATGTTTTCTTTACGCTGACTATAACCCACAGACCTGCGAGTCTGCATGATACTCACCTTTTATCCCCAAATACAGGAAATAAAAATCATATTTACAAAAAAAAAAAAATGAGAATAGAAAATTTGATGAAGTTGTCCTTTTATGATGGACACACAAAATTAGTAAAACACAAAGAGTCTCTGGCTTGTGCCCTTCTGAACACAAGCCCTGTAGTCTAGGTCCGGCAGGAGGAAGACATATTGTGAAGGTAGATAAGTTTATGCCATCCACAGATGAACATGATGTTTGCTTGTTTGTTTTTTTTGTCACGCTTCTTGTTCTTGGGCTCTGTTAGACGTAGGACACAGCGGCACAGAGATGTAAAAGAAATCTCATGGACACAAACTAGCTCTTTCATTACCTGTATGGTTTCTAATAAGTTCTGCTTCCAACCAAAGAGAACTTAAAATCAGTGATGTCCCGAACGGTTCGCCGAACGGTTCGCCGCGGACGGCGAACATATGACCCTGTACCTCACAGTCAGCAGACACATTCCAGCCAATCAGCAGCAGACCCTCCCTCCCAGACCCTCCCACCTCCTGGACAGCATCCATTTGAAGCTGCATTCTTAGTGAGCTGTCCAGGAGGTGGGAGGGAGGGTCTGCTGCTGATTGGCTGGAATGTGTCTGCTGACTGTGAGGTACAGGGTCATATGTTCGCCGTCCGCGGCGAACCGTTCGGGACATCACTCCTTAAAACGGCATCCTCCATAGAGCAAGGAGATGCATTGAAAAGAGTTATTTACCTATATGTATGCATTACAAAGTATTCTACATAGAGGCTATAATACATGAAATGTTTTATATTCAATTAAATTATAGTTTTCTTTGAAGACCAACTAAAATAGGAAGCAAAAAAAAGTTCATAGAGCATAACTTCTCTTCTGGTAACCTCTTACAACATAATGAATGGGAGTCCTTGTGTTAATGATGCAGCTCTTTGACCTGATTGCCACTGGGAAGAGGTGTTTGGAAGGCTGTCATTCTTGTTTGATTACATAACTTTGAGTGAATCTACCACTCCTTAGGGAGGTGTCATTTTTCAAAAGCTCCTTCAGATTTTGGGAGTCCAAATACTTTGTGTGGAACAGTTTCTGCTGCTTTCCTGAAACTGACCCGATTCACGCAGCAAAAATACAAAACAGAGTCTCGTAGCGTAGCACAGTTAGCAGACACGTATGCCAGGAAATTAAAGAAATAAAGCAAAATAAATATTGGAGTCAACCCTCAAAATTATTTGTGCACTGTGAGAAATTTTAAAAAATAATAGGAAATAGAATGTTTTTGAAAACATTTACTGGCTGTGCCATAGTCTCTTCTCCCCCAAACCCCCCCAAAACAATTTTGGGATTGCATTGTTTGGTTAGCCCATAATTCTGGTACATTTGGCTAGGAATTCTGGCTTGATAGCCATGGGTCCAAATTCAGCTGAATTGCAGTTCGGTCTGAACGAAATCTCCAAATCTACCAAAAAAACTTTTCCACTTAAATTATGTACATGAAATATACACAAATACAAGATGAAAGATTAAGTAGTTATGACACATGTACATTCACATAATACAAACTAAAATGTGAGTTAAAAATATTTATTATTCTTTGTGCCACGTGATCAAGTCTATCTTAAAGGGAGACCAAAAATAAATTTAATGTAATCTTTAAAAAAAAAAAAACAAACTAGCTTAGACTGTCTGAAATAAACCCAAACAGACCATTTAAAAGTTGCATTCAACATTAATTGGTAAAACCTTAAATGCTCAGAACAGCGGGTAAATAGAATATTCTACATTCTAGCCATAGAATGAATATCAGTCTAAGTTTGCATTAAAAGTGTACTTTTGTTCCCAGGTCATGTTCTTGCATGCATGCTTGTAACCAGCTTTACGAGAGCAACAGCAGAACACCGTAAATTGATCAAACGTGCGTGGACTCTTTGTCTGTGCAAGCAGGACTGTGTAGATATTAAGATCCTTGAAAGAGTTGTGTATGCGAGATTGACAGACTTCCTCGAGTTCAACATTCTGCTAGACCCGCTTCAGTGTGGTTTCCGCGCTAAGCACTCTGTGGAAACGGCACTGACTAAAGTATTCAATGATTTACTCACTGCAAAATCTCGTGGTCACTACTCTATCCTAATTCTCCTTGACCAATCTGCAGCTTTTGACACGTTTGATCATCAACAGCTTCTTCTCTTTCTCCGTAATATCGGTCTACAATATATTACTCTCTCCTGGTGCTCCTCCTACATCTCCCAGCACTCTCCTTCACACCTTTTGTTCAGTCTATCGCCAAATTCTGCCGCTTCCATCTCAAAAACATTGCGCGCATCCGACCCTACTTAACGCCAGATGCAACTAAGGTGCTGGTCCATTCCACTGTCTTTTCTCGCCTTTACTACTGTAATCCGCTTCTCAGTGGTCCATAATGAATGCGGCGGCGAGGCTTATTTTCCTGTCCACCCGCACATCCCACACCTCACCCTTCTGCCAGCCCCTTCCTTGGATTCCTGTAAGAAATGGGGCTCAATTTAAAATTATGGTTCTTGCTTTCAAATCTCTACATAATGCTGCTCTCACCTATCTATCCTCCCTAATACACAAGTATGTCCCGTCTAGGCCCTTACGCTCTGCTGAAGACTTACGTCTATCTCGAGGGCTGCACCGTTTCTGTGGAACTCCTCTCCTCCGTTAGATGCTCACCTAGTCTCAACCCCTTTAAAAAGAAAAAAAATCATTAAAAACCCACTTCTTCATAAAAGCGTATCAATTAAACTGTTAATAGCTCCTGACTGATTCCTCTCTTGCAACTGTCATTAGTCTAATACTATCCTTACCTTTTTGTGTCATTTTACCACACTCCCTCTAGCATGTAAGCTCATTGAGCAGGGCCCTCAACCCCTCTGTTCCTGTGTGTCCAACTTGTCTGGTTACAACTACATGTTTGTCCACCCACTGTAAAGCGCTGCGGAATCTGTTGGCGCTATATAAATAATAACATAATAATAATTACAAGGAATGGCTTAATCTTTCCAGCCTTGTGTTTAAGAGCTTTTCTGGGAAGCTCCCTCCCTACCTGAGCAGAATACTCTTCCCGGCTGTTCCCACCTCCTATAAACGCCGATCTAGGAGCAGCACTTTACTTAGTCTACCTTAATACAAAAAGAAAGCAGCCCGATCCTCCTCCTCCTACAGAGCACCGCAATTATGGCACGACCTCCCGCACACTTTCAAATCTTCCCTAAGCCTAAAGTCCTCTAAGAGATCCCTCTCTACATACCTCAAAACAGAATGGACCTGTCATGGTTGATTATATATTTCCTATCTGTTCTATGTTAAATTCTGTATATATTGTGTATTAATATTGTTTTTATATTTTATTGTACCATAATGTATCAGTGCAATGATTTGTGGACATACTTGAAAACGAGAGAAATCTCAATGTATCTTTCCTGGTGAAATGTTTTATAAATAAATAAAATTAATAATAAATAAATCTCATCCCAAATCGACATATTTCCACCTGATCAATCATGTTTGGGATGCAATGGGGGTAATTGGAGTTTTTGGTATTTTGCATCTTCAAAGTTTATTAAACTAAGAATCAGAACACAATAATACTTTAAAGTCTGCTTTTAATACCGAGGCAATAGACTCCATCCCCACACCCAGTGATGGATTAATGACTAATAATCTTTGTTTTTACACACGGTGAGACACTTCAACTTGAAAATACTTGTAGCTTTTTGTTTTCTTTCACCTAAAAGCGGAAGAAATTTCCTTTTTACACATACGTGCACTACAGGTAGGAGCTGACTGTACTCGATACCATAATATGTGCAGTAGGAAATGGCATTCCTCATCTTAATCGCAGCCAGACTAATCTCAAGCTTGAAACTCTGATTATGGAAACCTTTGGGATTTTATGGAGTGTTGCCCCTTACTGAATAAATTAAAGGAACACTCTACTGTTAGGAATACAAACCTGCCATCTACTTCTTGTCAGTCCTCCTTTGAAGCGCCAGGAACTGACGACACTGCTGTACTTTTGTGCATGTGAGAGAGTGCAGCATTGAGGTCTATGGAGGCCTAGGCCGCGGGGTGCTCCATAGATAAAGCCGTCACTAATGACAGCTGGGGGATTGACACTTCTAGACGACGGTAGCTCCACCCAGTGTCTAGACGCGTCGGGCGTAGGAAATATACAGAGACAAAGTGGTCCCTGCTTCGTCTCCGTATATGTCTTGACTGGGACTGAATTTCAATGAAATCCCAACCCAGTCAGTATGAGTATTTTATAAAGATTCTGTCTTTGTGAAATACCATTCATGCACGTACCAGGGGTGCAGATAGTGGTTTGTTTTCGCAATGTTCTCCTATTCACATAGCAAGCAAAGTGCTAGAGAGACAAATACGCACCTCTGAGAGGGAAAAAGCCAAAATTGACACCGGCGGCCAGGCAGAAGCAATGGCTGCGTCTTGGATGGACGCTGCAATGGCTGCCGCAGTGGGAGTGGCAGGGAACTGACTGTGCCCCTCCAGCTGCTGTGCAACAGAATTAATCATTGAGAAGAACAGTGGTAATTGTTGTATTGTTAGGCCGACTATTGAGATTAATTTTCCATATTACACACATTTAGTGTTTTGTATTCTACGTATATTATATTATATTGTGTTTGTTTATACATACTATAAAATATCTGAATTTTATTGCAAGTACATATTCCCAGCAAACCGTTTTGCTGATAGAATTGTTACCTGCTGAATTCAAACAAGCTCCTACACATACTGGGAAGTTTACTGCGTAAAATAGTAATAAAAATTTGATTATTAAAGTGTTCTAATGAAAGTAAATAATCAGTTTCCGAGTGATGTTTCAAGCCTCACGTAGATAGTTTCCCTGGAACGCTAAACCCTATTAGCAGTGTGGCTGGCTGAGTCATGGATTTAACACTCTGAGAGCTAGGACAGGTCATCTGTTATGTTTGTGGTAGTGAACTTGTCTTTTTAAATGGTGTTCAAATGTCAAGCCTAATTGTTCTGTGCTTTTGATTAACTAAGTCCCATGATCCTTTGCCTCTTGTAGTCAACACTTTTCGTTAATAGCTGGGGACATTGGCACAAGATAAGGATAGTGTTTTAATACTTGGGGAATTCATTACTGGCAGAAGGTATAGGAAACAAATCCTGTAATCCAAATGAATGATGGAAGATCATGGGAATTGTAGTTCGTAAGAGCTGTAAAGTTTCTGGTTGCCTACTCCTGCTTTGCGATTAGGGGTTATTATTGCAGTATCCTACCTTTATCAAGACCTATCTGGTTTTATCTTCTTGTATGTTTCTTTTACAAATTGTACGGCCTTCTGTTATGTTGGTACTTTCTCAATACAACTTGTAACTCCCGGGTAAAGTTCTAAAAGACTAAGATTAGAGGACCCATTCTTTGGTTTCCATGGTAATGTCCATTTTAGGACGTTCCCCAAACTGCTCTTGTTAGACAGCCCCCTTCAGTTTGCTTTGTTTGGTTGCGAGTATGTAGTGCAGGATATACTTGCACAGGTGGGAAGACTCTTAAAATGCCTACAATTAAAGGAACCCATCACACTGTGTTCAGAATATCATTTTAAAATGGGGCTGTTTGCATTTCAGCACAACGTTATTGGATTGTTACCCATTTGAGCCTTTTATAGGCATGTTTAGGGTTATATTTGGTGTGAAACTATCCGAGCATGCCTGATGGTAGTTGTAGTTCACAGCATCTGGAGTGCAGAACTTGGCTACTTATTTTTGGACTACCATTACCTCGTAGGAGAACAATGGTAGTTACGTACCTTGGTTTTTGTTAGCGTTACACTGCTGTACCCCTACTAGGCAAAGTCTGTTTAGGCAGCACACTCACCTGGCGTGTTTTTATTTTTTTTCCAGTTAATTGGGATACTGTTTGGAGAGCAAACACTACCAAGAAGTTCCTCGTCCATACAGACATGAACCGGAACGTGGGATTGCTGCGGATATTTCCTGGGATCACAGCTGCAACTGTAGGTGTACAAACTCTGATTTGCCCTTCAGGGAACACCTATAGAATTCATTTCATTTAGTTGTATGAAGCATTTAAAAAAAAATTAATTTAAGAAGAAAGCACATTTGTGGGGAATATCTCATCAACCCATTCTTGTTTCAAATGCATTATATACATCAGGGCTCACAATTTATACTCTGCTAGACAGGCGTAAAAGTTATTTGCCATGGCAAGCCTGAAGGGTCCACTGCACATTTACCGGGGGGTGAATTACGGCTCATCAGGGCTGAATTATTACTCTCCAACTGCTAGTGGCCCTGTCACAGTCATGGGAAAAATACATTAAGAGAGCTGTGCATAAACAAATGCCAGCAAACCTCCATGAACTGAAGCATCGTTGTAAAGAAGATTGGGCCAACACTTCTCCACAACGATGTGAGAATGATCACGTCATTCAGGAAACGATTACGATAACGAAAAGTTATTGCATCAAAAGGGGGTTCTACAAGCTGTTGAATCACAAGGTGTACTTAGTTTTTCACACATGGCTTCTCCATTTTGGCGTTATTTTTTTATTAAATCATGACACGGTCTATTATGTCAGGTGTTGTTGATGTATTTACCTAATTTTAAGACATGTTAAGGAACAGATGATCGTTATTATGTCCTGATATATAAAACCGTAGAATTCAAAGAGGATGCACTCTGTTTCTCCCATGATTGTAGATGATGAATAAAAAATAGGCAAATAAAACAAATGAAAATATTGAGTACGCAAGATAAGCATATAATAACCGTTTATCACTTGAATATTTGTTTTTACACAGTGATTACCAGAATGCACGGATTACAGAATTGCAAAGTAATTATTTCCGTCACAACGCTGTATCACAGCTCAGACTGTGTACGTTCATACTTCAACGTTAAAACAAACTGAAAATAAAGATTGTCCAAAACAAAATTAGGCTAAAATAATTACTTAAAAATATTTAGAAAGATACTATGCTTTGTTGAAAATTCTTAGACTTCTGAATCTGAATGGTAAACATGAGCAAAAGAAAGTCATTTTATGAGACACAACTAAACGTGATAAAAAACAAGCGAGTACTGAAAAACACCCCCCCACACACATACCACCACCACCACCTGCAGCAGTGAATTACATTTTAGGGTGCTGTGACTTGGATAGTATAAAAGTTGGCATTTGAGGCTGCATACTAGACTGCGTCTGATTTTCTGTACATGCACGTTTATGACTATGTTATCCGTTTAATAGTTTGTATGTTGCATTTTTTTATTTTTAATTACCCATGCAATTCATTGAGATATTTTGTGTACACCTCTTGTAAATAGGTCAAGGCATTCCTGCAGCCCCCCATGGAAGGCATTGTACTTGAAACATACGGGTCTGGCAACGCTCCTGATTGCCGGCTGGATTTACTCGGTGAACTTAGGGCTGCCACAGACCGCGGGGTGGCAATTATGAACTGTACGCAGTGCTTGCGAGGCTCGGTCACAATGTCTTACGCAACAGGAAAGGTATTGCAGCCACTGCATTTTTTTTTTACATTTATTTTTACTCAAATTGAAACTACTGCATAGTAGGGAAAGGTATGATCTACTTGTATTTCTGGGAATTCTGGAAATGTAGTCTGAGATTGGATGCCACTGTGTATAAATACTTATGCTTTATTAGAGCCAAAGAACTCAGTAGAAAGGTGCCATTTAACTCTCTCGGTACTGCAGCTGTGAGCTGCAGTTTTTCCTTTCCTGCAGCACTGAAAATGTTGTTAGAATTAGCCAGCTAGAATCTGCGTGGTGAGGGTTTAGAGGGATGTCTAAACTGCACAAACAGATGCCTCAGGCTGCCCTTCATACCTGCTTTTATTTTTAGAATGCAAACAGAAAAACAAATTGAATAATAAAAAGATACTCCTGTTTGAAGTTTCTGTACTTGATGCAAATCCCATTATTTAATACCTATCTAGTGATCTTTCGCCAAACCAGGAATATATTTAACCACTTGAGATGCTCACTTCGTTTTCTATTTTGCAGTCACAATGCTCAATTCTCTGCCATTTAGGAGTTAGATCACTGTTTATGCAACCCTAGTCACACCTCTCTGCATGTGATTTGCACAGTCTTCCTAAACACTTCCTGTAAAGTCATCTTATCTTTATACTTCCTTTATTGCAAATTCTATTTAATTTAGAATGTCTTATCTCCTTTTCTGTTAATAGCTTGCTAGACCCTGCAGGAGCCTCCTGTATGTAATTAAATTTACAAAGCAGGAGATAAAAACTTCTAAAGCAAATTAATATTGGATTGAAAGTGAAACCAGTTTTGTTTTCCTTTTCTTAGTGCAGGCTGTGTCAGTTATAGCCTGGGGTGGTGTGGCTAGGGCTACAGAAACAAATGTCATTTAACTCCTAAATGGCAGAGAATTGAGCAGTGAGACTGCAGAGGCATGATCTATACACAAAAACTGCTTCATTGAGCTAAAGTTGTTTTGGTGCCTGTAGTATCCCTTTAAGCTTGGAGAGGCAGTTATTTTTAAAGTGGCACAGCACTAACACTAAACTAACAAGATAAGTTCACGCTGCATTATCAGTATACCTCTTATAGGACCGCTATAGTGCCAGGAAAACAAACTCGTTTTCCAGGCACTATAGTATTAATAGGTCTCCCCCCACCATCATGGCCCCCCTTCCGCCGGGCTCTAGGGGGAGGAAGGGGTTAAAATCTTACCTTTCCGGGTTCCCTCGGCGCTGGGGACTCTCCTCCTCCTTCCGACGTCATCGGCTGAATGCGCATGCACGGCAAGAGCAGTGCGCGCATTCAATCAGTACATAGGAAAGCATTCTCAATGCTTTCGTATGGACGCTGGCGTCTTCTCACTGTGAAAATCACAGTGATATGCGCGGAAGCGCCTCTAGCGGCTGTCAATGAGACAGCCAATAGAGGCTGGATTAACCCTAAAGTAAACATAGCAGTTTCTCTGAAACTGCTATGTTTACAGCAGGCAGGGTTAACCCTAGATGGACCTGGCACCCAGACCACTTCATTAAGCTGAAGTGGTCTTGTTGCCTATAGTGGTCCTTTAAGAGCAATAACATTTTTAAAAAAATAAAAGTGTGAAGTTGCTTAAACGTATTTAGAGTTAAAGGACCACTTTAGTGCCAGGAAAACATACCGTATATACTAGAGTATAAGCAGAGTTTTTAGGCACATTTTTTTTGTGCTGAAAAACCCCCATTCGGCTTATACTCGAGTCAGTGTCTGTATTATGGCAACTTACATTGCCATAATACAGACCAGGACCGCCGGACTCATTACAAGCCCGGCGGTCCTGTTCAGCTCCCTTCACCTCCATTCCGTTCACTTCCGTTCCCTGCAGCTCCAGTGTGAATCTTGCGAGACCCGCGGCCGTCAGAGCGTTGCCACGGTTTACCGTGGCAACGCTCCGCACGGCACGCAGACCCCGAGACTTACACTGGAGCTGAACGGAATGGAGGTGAAGGGAGCTGAACGGAGCTGCTGCACAGGTAAGTAACAGTTTGCTCTCGGCCCCCCTCCTGCACAGTCCATGCCACTGGACCACCAGGGATTGAGATAGCCCTCCCTGGCCATGTATCAAGCAGGGAGGGGGGGACGGGAAAAAAAATTAAATATCTAAATAATACAAAATATTAAAATAATATTATTATAAAATAAAAATGGTTTTAATAATATTAAAATAAAATTAAAAAAAATATAATAAAAATGCCCTCCCCCACCAAGGTAACACACACTATACACACACACACACACACACACACACACTGCGTTATACACACACACACACACGCACACACTCTGCATTATATATACACACGCACACACACTCTGTATTATATATACACACGCACACACTCTGCATTATATACACACACACACACACACACACTCTGCATTATATATATATATATATATATATATATATATATATATATATACACACACTCTGCGTTCATTATATACACACACTGTAAATAAATATTCAAATAATATAATTTTTGGGGGATATAATTTTATTTAGAAATTTACCAGTAGCTGCTGCATTTCCCACCCTAGGCTTATACTCGAGTCAATAAGTTTTCCCAGTTTTTTGTGGTAAAATTAGGTGCCTCGGCTTATATTCGGGTCGGCTCATACTTGAGTATATACGGTACTCGTTTTCCTGGCTCTGTAGGGTCCTTGGTTCACCCTCTGGGTCCCCCCCCACCCCCGCCGGGCTCTAGGGGAGAAAGGGGTTAAACTTACCTTTTTTCCAGCGCCGGGCTCCCTCGGCTCTGGGGACTCTCCTCCTCCTTTCCCGTCATCGGCTGAATGCGCATGCGCGGCATGAGCTGCGCGTGCATTCAGTCAGTCCATAGGAAAGCATTCACAATGCTTTCCTATGGACGCTGGTCTCTTCTCACTGTGAAAATCAATGAGACAGCCACTAGAGGCTGGATTAACCCTATTATAAACTTAGCAGTTTCCCTGAAGCTGCTATGTTTACAGCTGCAGGGTTAATCCTAGAGGGACCTGGCACCCAGACCATTTCATTAAACTGAAGTGGTCTGGGTGTATAGTGGTCCTTTAACCCCTTAAGGACACATGACGTGTGACATGTCATGATTCCCTTTTATTCCAGAAGTTTGGTCCTTAAGGGGTTAATGGCATGCGTTTGCTTAATTGTCATATTATTGCACGGCTGACTAGCTATCGTTGATGATGGAAACTATACATGTGCTGGTCTCTCTTCTGGGTTGCCTTTTCAGTAGTGAGATCAGGCAATGCACAATTTCAGGACTTTATCAGTGGGTTCTCCCTGAGCTCATTGTTGGTTCCAGGTGTACGGGCTTTACTGGGTATTGCTACTTTGTTACATTGAATATTACAGAGAAATGCTTCCATTGGGCTATGTTTGCTCAAAGTATTAATTCTCAAATGGCAGCCTCTCATTCTAGTTTGCCACAACCGTATCCACTTCACTCTAACATCAGAGATCTTCAGAAGCCCGCCCATTTTCAACACCTTTAATATCTCCCAAATGATTCTAGTCTCAAAGCATTGTTATCTCTGAAGAGCTACACCCATGCCTTCTTGTGCCTTTTTATTGCTAGGTCTGCGTAACTAGTTACTGCCAACACTGAGTTGTCCTCACTTCCTGTGAAACGGTCAATGCTGAAGTTGGACACAGATCACTGTGAGCAATTCACAAGCTGCATTTGAGCAATCAGTCAATCATTGCAGTTCTTTTGGGATACTTGAATTACTTTATTTGTCATAGAAATTTTAAACACATTTTCATGTCCTACACAACCACATGAGGGAACCTGTCCTGGAAAACACAGTTAATCTCGCAACCCTAGTCAGAAAAAAAGAAAAAAAAAATTCCTTCCCTTATCTTTGTGAGGAATAATAATGTGAGTCCGGTGACAATTGTTGCACCTGGTGAGAGAAGAACTTTGGAAAGTGAGCAGTCTAGTTTGGTTGAAGGACTTGAGATGGATTTCCTGAGATCCTTTGGTTGATGCCCTTAACAGCTCGTTGCCTACAATCTGGTAATGGAGAAGGCAGTAGGTTATAATATTTTCTAGTATTCTCAAATAACTGTCCCAGAAATTGTGCTTCCTTTAGTATTCATCTGCCCCTGGAATGATATTAAAAGATACAACAATTATGTTAATTTAGAAGTTTAAATGAACGTAATAATTTTAATATTATGACCAGCAGTGGAAATATACCCAATCTCTGGGTTGGCCAACCCAACAGATGGCAGACAAATAACTTATTTATTTCACCACGATCATTATATTAACAGATTCATTTTTTGTTACCCTTTTCATCTCCAAATTATCTCTGCAGGCTCTTAGTGAGTGTGGGGTCATCCCAGGTTGTGACTTAACTCCAGAAGCAGCTTTGGCAAAATTGTCCTACGTTCTGGGTAAAACTCATCTCAACCAGGAGGAGAAACGAAAGGTATGACAGAGGGCCAAGGCTTAAGATTCAGTAGTCAAGCATCTTGCATTTTATTATAATCAGTTTTTGGTGTTAAACATCATGTTCCAAAACAGATATCCAATTGGGTTTAACTTTCCCATGGCACTAGTACAGGAGAATGCATTGTTCCATTGTGTGTAGGCTATATACCACAATGCATTCGTTTTATTGGCAAATTATTTACCCAAACGTTCTACCAAATAATGGTATGACCAGGAAGAATGCTGAACATGGCCACATCCATTGGGGGATATTTATTCAAGTGATCTAAAATGTGACTCTCTTCGTAATAGGAAAATTTTCATTTCAGGAAACTGCCAAATTTGTTGTGGTGGAAATATTCCTAAACATATTGCATCAAAGGTATAAAAATAGCACATTTTCAAAATAGGCCTTCAGGTGCACAAAACAAACATAAAAACCAGATGTAATAAATTTCACCAGGAATTCACTGAAACAGAATAGCTTTGATATTACGATTGAAATACCTCATTCTGAGAACCCAGCTTTGTGATTTGAAGAAGTTATGGTGCCTGGAGCTATGTTCTATGAAATGTTGCACATGCAGAGATTAACCCCACCTCCAGCAGTGTCATTGGGGGTCGTTAGCCAAACCAGACAGGCTACTATGAATTCTGTGCAAAACTGGCATCTGGAGTCATGCACCTTATAGCGTCACAACCCCCATCCTCTGCTCAGTTCACCCTTAATAACCTCATTCCCACTCCAGTGTGGGGAAGTGAAATCAGTCAAGAAGAACTGGGCTGATGGGAGAACTTTGTCTCGTCAATACAATAGAGGTACGATTTTAAGCTTTTTTTTTTTTTGCTCCCCCCCCCTTTCCATGTGGGTGGGAACAGACCAAAAAAGTAACCCTAACCAAAACCAGTGTTTTATGAAAACACTGGCTTTTGATTAGAGTAACGCTTTTAAATCAGGTAAATTCAGCATTTTTAAGTATACATTCTGTAATGAACAGTCAAATTATTAAATGTATAGCTTAAAAAGATAAAGTAACCTGTTCTCCACGTCCAAGTTGACGTGCCATGGCTGCTACAATATAGCAGAATTTCCTACGAAGGGACACACTGTGATATTTGGAATGGCAGAAGCTTTGGGGTCCATTCAATAACCAGTAATTATCAATAATTTAAAGAGTATTCAAGTGTTTATTGCTGTGAGCCCGCTGCGAGTGGTTTGTTGACACTGTGCGTGTGCTATTTGTAGATGCTGTTTGAAAATCTCCGAGGGGAAATGACAGTAAGTGCCACTGGAGCCAAAATCTCTCTCCGGGACAGCAGATTCATTCAACTCGTTGCCAAATCTGTTGGCGTGAGCTGCAAAGAGGTACACAGAGAGAAACTGAAGATGCATTTTTATAATTCTTCGTATGTAAGTAAATGGTTTAACAAAAGGTTCGTGGCTATACTGGAAAGAATACAATAACCACAAAAAAAAACAAAAAAGTGGGTTGTTTATGCACGCCAACTTCAAAGATTTGATCGGAGACATCTCAGCTTATTTGGAGGCTCTAGTTGTCTCGCGTATCTATAGATGAAAACTGCTTGTATGCGTTTAATTGAATTTCAATTTTATTTTAGCTTTAAAGGATCACAAATCTGTGTTTGTCTACATAAACAAAACATAATGTTGATGAATGACTATTAATTATGCCAGCTACTGACCTTATGTATCTCCATGTTTTCTTCTTAAGATATATATAAATATATATTCCCATTTCCCGTCTGCCACATATATTTCTTAGCAGGTGCTTGGAATCTGTTCAATTTGTCAGACTCGTTAAATGCCAGATTTGCATATCTAACACCTTTAACTGTGTGAATCTGATAATTGCTGATTAAAACCCTTACTTTCTACTTTGTTTTGTCTTATCTCATTATTTGTCCGCTTCCATCAAATGCTGTATAGGTTTAGCACATAAGAGGTAATTAGCTTTACTGCACACCTGATTTACCATAACCACTTGTTTTAGGAACTGGAAGCTGTCAGAGATGCGTTAACACCAGCTTTAGCTTGTGCCGCTGCTAGGACTGGGGACATAAACGCTTTGGAGGCAATTCGTGACATGGTAACAAAACTGAAATTTTACAATACTTAAATTTTATATACAATGCAAAGCTCAATTTATTATTCATCTTAAAAGGACATTCCACTCCCCAAATAAGAAAACACTAATTAGTATATAAACCACCAAAGAACACATACGTGCATTTTTTTTTCATTGAAGGTACATCTAAAAACAACTTGCAAATGCTGCAGGTCTCTTGTCTGCAGCCTCTGCAAACCATCCCCCTTTAGCCCCTCCCAGACTTTCTGTGGCTGTCCAATCGCCGACTTCCAATGCAGCTCAATGAGAAGTCTTTGCTAGACAGGTGTTCTGGACAATTGCTGCCTCTTGAGTTTTTCTCCACTGGGCTAAACAAACCAGAAAGTAACAGGACCTGTTGTTGGATTGACAGCAGGGGGTGTAATTAGTATAATTTATAAAAAAAAAAAAAAGAAATTACTGAATTTCTACTGAAATCACACATACAGCATTCCAGCAAGCTGGAGTGTCCGTTTAAGTCTGGCTTTGTCATTGCACTGCCATACCCAACATGCTTAGTTTGATGGAGAATTTAAAGTGTCAATATGTAAAAAAGTTTTTACATAAAATAGACATTTTATGTGAGACCTTGGCCACTAAAAACTAAAAAAAAAAGCATCCTTTTGGAGCAATCAAAGTTTAAATATTCATAGGTTTTACTTCCATACACACATGTTCAAATGTATTTAAATATGCTTATTGTACAAGGTACACTTATCGTAAAATATTTTGTCTTAATTTTGTTATTTACACTTTATCTTCGTTGCCTCAGTAACAAGATCTTTGTTTTTGTTGCCCTGGTGACCAGGGAGGAAACTTAAGCAGCGAAGACTATGATGGCCGAACACCTTTACATGTTGCGTCCTGTGAGGGGCATTACACAGCGGTTCAATATCTTTTAAAGCATGGGGCCACGGTGTACGCTAAAGATCGTAACGGAGATACGCCGCTGATGAATGCTGTGAAATTCAGGTAATTGTGAAAATACAGATGTACACCTTAATTGGATCTTCCCAGCATATCTGTGGGATGGAGCCTGAATAACAGCGCATGCCTTGGCAGTGTAACTCCCAATAATCACAGCAAGGCTGCGGCACTGATCTTAGGGTCCTTGGATTGCACAGTCTGAGTCGCAATGAGCAATGTAGTTTTTATTGTAAAATGTGACAATTTCACCCACTGGCAGAATGAGACAAAATATACATATTTTTACTTTATTTTTTCAATCTGATGGCAAACCGTGTATGAAGGGACAATAAAATGCTGATGATACTAAGATATGTAACAGGATTGATGTTCCAGGAGGAATAAGCCAAATGACAAATGATTTAGGTAAAATAGAAAAATGGTCAGAATTGTGGCAACTGACATTTAATGTGGATAAGTGCAAGATAATGCATCTTGGACGTAAAAACTCAAGGGCAGAGTACAGAATATTTGATAGAGTCCTAACCTCAACATATGAGGAAAGGGATTTAGGGGTGATTATTTCTGATGACTTAAAGGTAGGCAGACAATGTAATAGAGCAGCAGGAAATGCTAGCAGAATGCTTGGTTGTATAGGGAGAGGTATTAGCAGTAGAAAGAGGGAAGTGCTCATGCCATTGTACAGAACACTGGTGAGACCTCACTTGGAGTATTGTACACAGTACTGGAGACCGTATCTTCAGAAGGATATTGATACCTTAGAGAGGGTTCAGAGAAGGGCTACTAAACTGGTTCATGGATTGCGGGATAAAACTTACCAGGAAAGGTTAAAGGATCTTAACATGTATAGCTTGGAGGAAAGACGAGACAGGGGGGATATGATAGAAACATTTAAATATATAAAGGGAATCAACACAGTAAAGGAGGAGACTATATTTAAAAGAAGAAAAACTACCACAACAAGAGGACATAGTCTTAAATTAGAGGGACAAAGGTTTAAAAATAATATCAGGAAGTATTACTTTACTGAGAGGGTAGTGGATGCATGGAATAGCCTTCCAGCTGAAGTGGTAGAGGTTAACACAGTAAAGGAGTTTAAGCATGCGTGGGATAGGGATAAGGCTAGGGACTAATGAAAGTATTTAGAAAATTGGGCAGACTAGATGGGCCGAATGGTTCTTATCTGCCGTCACATTCTATGTTTCTATGTTTCTAAAATCGTGAATGTGTTTTGAAGACAAGACTAAAATGTGTCCAGAACTTTAAGATTGCATTATTTTCCCTAACACATACTTTAACATTATGTGTTGTTTATATTGAATATTTTTTAGGGTTAGGCTTGTGTTAAAGAAACACTCCATTGTCCAAAAAAACCAAAACCCCACAAACACGGTTTAGTAGATATATCCAAGGAAAACATACATGCATTTATATATGCATTTTTCATTGGCGATGTGTCTAAAAACCGCCTTCAGCATTTGCAAGCCCTCCTCTTCTAACCCCGCCCAGAATTTCTGCATCTGTCCAATCACAGACTTCCCAATGCAGCTCAATGAGACGTTTTTGCAAGGTGCTCTGGGTAGTTGCTGCCTCTTGAGTTTATCTCCACTGAACTAACCAAACCAGGATGTAACAGGACCTGTTGTTTAACAGCCGGGAGGTGTTACAAGGTGCATTTATAAATGTGGACATTTCTAGTGAAATCTGCTTCTTTTGTAAAATGATAAAGCATTTCAGTAAGTGCTTTAGGCAGGCTGAAATGTCTCTTTAAGGTAGTGTAGCGATTAATGTTTTGTGTTATGTTAATGTTTAGTGATAGTGTTTGTGCAGTGTAGGGGTTAAGTGAGTACTTTTTTGGAAGGAAATTACAGTAACATGCATGTATCAATGATGCCTAGATTTGTAAGAGTTACAGTCCTGTGGGACAGCTATTTTAGCTTTGGTAACTCCCACCAATCTCAGGCAGACAGGAACATGCCACCACCTGTGCAACACCCAGGTCTAAAACATGATCTGCCGTGTAAAATAGTGAGCAGCTAATGCTAAACAGATACAAATCCATTTCTAAATGTAGTTTTTGTAATGCTTTCTTACACCTTGTAACAGCTAGCTTCAGGCTGTAAGAAATAATCTAAGATCTTTCACTTTTTCCTAAAATGCTGCTTTTAATTCCTCTTCCCTCACCTTTTATCTCCAGCCATCCACAAGCCTAGCTAAATCTAATCTGCTGTCTTTAGATACTCCAGCTACTGAGCAGTGACCTTCTGGTGACTTTTTTAATTTAGCTGAGAAGGGATTTGCACAGCTTGGCATAGTTAATCAACTATTACACCATGTTGTGGGTGGGGGAACTGGCCAAGACAAGGTTAAATTAAGAAATCATAAGAGGCGGCAACATTCTCCTAATATGAGAAATGGTGCGATTGGCCGTGCCCAGGCAGTGCCCTGGGTGTTTCTCGAAGGTTTGTTTTAGATTTATGTTTTGTTGCCATTCCTGTCTGCAGGCAAGTAGCCAATGTGTTAAAACTTGGCTTTGTACGTCTGTGCGCACGCTCACGTCCTTACAAGCTTTGTGTTACATAATGTTATCTAACGAAGGGGTTTTACGAAAGCTTGCAGAAGCCCAAAACCCTGTAAGCCGATTACTAAATCTTTATGGCCGTACGCAGGGTGTCTGCAATTAAAACCATGCCATGGACTCTGTTAGAAAAGTTAAAGGGTGCTGAAACCTCCCCACTTCTCAATCAGCTGTACTAGAGCTTGTTAAGAAGCATTGGAAACACACAATCACGTGTGTGCATGACTCCTGCATCGAGACTTCTCACTGAGAGGCCTCTGATTGGTGAGTTCCCTGGCATGGGCTTCCAGGCTGAGCCAGGGATAAAGGGGGGACACTGAGAACGGGCTAAGACCTACCTTCCCCTTCAGTTAGTTCCTACTCAAGTCTCACAATCCTTTTCTGTTTTGGCCCGTTTAAAAATTGAACGTTACCTTCTGTTGCTACAAACAAACGTGTATTTGGTTTTTGAGACTCGTGTCTAGTAGTCGTATTTGTTAATTTTATGTGAGCTGATAAACTCAGGGATGTTTGGTTTTATAACAGTTTTACTTTGTGTAGGTTTTTATAAAATGTTTGCTCTACACTTGGTATGTAATGTTCATCTGCATTTGTTAATTTTTTTTTTATACAGCTTCAGGAGTAGCCGGTGTTTTGTTTTTGTGGAATACAGGAAGTTCAGAATGTTTGCACCGTTACATTTTAGTACCGTCTTAACGCACATTAATGTATTTTTATTTTTCGGTTGAAGACACGTGGAGATTATCCAGCTGTTGCGTCAAACCGGAGCGCATCTGTCATGGGAAGAACTGGAGCACAGTGGGACTGAACTCTGCAGGTAAGCAGAGTGCCGAGCGATTCGTTAAGAAGCTCCATGTGTAGGGGTTATAACGAATGGCAATCAGGATTTTGTGATCATGGACATATAATTTGAATATGGAAATTCCTGGATAGTGTATTGTTTTGTTTATTTTCTATCTGCAGACCTTCGTTTGTCAAAGTTCTAGAGGGCTTTCATAGGTTTCTCTAGAGCAAGAGTGTTCAAAAGGGTAGATCCCCAGATGTTTTTAAAAGTACAGCTTTCATGATGCTGTGCCATTCTAATGCATGCAAAGAATCATGGGAGTTGTAGTTCTACAACATCTAGGGATCTACCTTTTGGGCAGCACTGAATTTTCAGAATAAATAAGTAACAAAGTACTTAAAAATAGGACAATTGGCAGGAAAATTCTGTATGGGCTGCAATGGGAGTTACTACCACTTTGTCTCTCACAGATTTTTGTAAATTCTTCTCGTTTACAGAGAAGATGAGGTTTTTGTTTGTTTTTAACATTAGCATTTGGGTATTAATATTACTTTTAAATATTTTTATATATATAGATATATATATATATATATATATAGATATATATATATATAGATATAGATATATATAGATATAGAATGTGTGTGTGTGTGTATTTGTAGTTTTACTTCTCAATACCTATTACACAACAAGCCAACAATATGAAAGTAGAAATTGCCCATAGGCTTTGTGTGTAGTCAAAACTAGAACCTGTGTTTTTTGTTTTATATTACCCTCCTCTTCAATTAATTCAATTAAATTGTCACCTTAACCCCTTAAGGACACATGACATGTGTGAAATGTCATGATTTCCTTTTATTCCAGAAGTTTGGTCCTTAAGGGGTTAAAGCACCATACCAGGCTTGCCGCCTGTCATTTCTGTCCAAAGTAGGACAGAGAACAGAGCAATGATGGCATTATCTAATTTGCAGTAGAGGAGCCAGTCTACTTGTGTTGTGGGAGCTGCGGTTTTGGTCAGAGTAGGGGCTCGGTGCCCAAAATTCTTTGCACTATAACTACTTCAAAGATCTGTGCTTAAAAAGCCACCTTAAATTCACATGTAACACAACACATAAGAAGCAAATCTTATTGCATCAGAATATTCTGTGGTCGGAGAGCCGTGCTCTGTGAATGAGATCAGCCGCTTGTAAATGCTTGTGGCAGCAGGTGAAGCATTTGTTACACCTGCATAAACCTGTTAATCATATGTTTAGTGGCATGAAAGGGTGCGGCCTACCTGCCATACAAGTCTTTTTGGCTCATTTAATAAAACACACAAAAAAAAATCCTCCTTTGTACCTTGTCAGACGTAGCCTAAACCTGCATACATGCATTTTGTAAATCTGGCTGGAAGTCGAGCTCGGATTTTGATCTGATCCTTCTATACCAGCGTGCTTTCCGTATCGGTCTACGGAGAGTATGGTTTACACGTTTTTTTTTTTTTTTACCAATTCTGAATCTTTGTGGAATGACCTACAATAATGATCCTCTATCAAGAGTTAAAGTGGCAGCATCGTAGGAATCTAGTTTTTCAAAATTCTATTTAAATGTTTTTGTTTATATAAACCATAGAAACCTTTTCAGTATTAAAAAAAGATGCCAAATACATTTTGCTGCTCACTGGCATCCAAAAGGTCATGTAGATGCATGTGTTTAAAATGCGGTAACAGCCTGCCCCTTCTAACCCATTTTGTTAACAGATGGGAAATTTGATTTCTAATTTATTGCTCTGACTATTTAAACCCAAGATTTTACCATCCAATTTATTTTCTTGGCTGTAATCGTAAGCTAACAATGTCTTTTGAAACGAATCTTGAAAAAGCTGAATTTCAGTGTTTCAGTTAATTTTCCGATTATTACTATTTAATTTTTTTATTAGAAATGCAAGCAAACAGTATAGGCACAAATTGCATCGTTGATGACATAGAAACACGTTTTAAAATAAACAATTCGAATCTAAATGAAATGGAGTAATATTTTTGACGTGTAAAAATAAAATGTAGCAATCCACACTTCTTTATCCTGTTACTGGGCGCCTCCATCTTAGCCCCCTGTCAATCATAGTTATAAGCTCTGTCCTTTGTACCGGACAGTCGACATATGGCTTAGGCTGAACTGGATTCGGATGCCATTTAAAAATACATATTAAAGAAACAGAGCATATCATGGGGAAAACAAAAACAAAACAGTAACACGCGTTGGTGACAACTTTCAATGTTTTATTAAATTGTGTAAATTCCAGTGACAGTTCTCCCTTTTAATACCATAGGGCCGTAGCAGTGAGCCTTCCAAATTTATACTATCCTGTCTGTACTGAATGAGTGCATTTAAGGTCTATGAGGGAGATAAATTAATCTTAACCCCTTAAGGACCAAACTTCTGGAATAAAAGGGAGTCATGACATGTCACACATGTCATGTGTCCTTAAGGGGTTAAGAATCCTTTTGCTAAATCTTCATTCAGCAACGTTTTCCCTTCTATTTCTGACATTGGAAGCGGTCTGCAGAAGATGTGGGGAGTGGTGCATAAATTGCATTCCTTTCGTGAAAAGTCAGTAGCTTCATTTTTCTTTTTGCCCCACCTCGGATCAGCTTTACCTGTGTAACTGGTTCGGCCGAGTCTGACAATGATGGAATGCATCCTGCGACATGTGAATGAGTTTCAGGTGTTCTACAACCTGGTCAGTGTCTCCAGGAGGCATTGTAGGACATTATCCTCACATGCCTCCTGGCTAATGAATCACTTTTTATTCAATATATTTCCAGAGAGTGAGAAGGAAGCTACATGCATGACCTATTGTAAAAGGCTGTGTTTTAGGGCTCAGCACTTTTTTTTTTTTAGAGCAAACTTTATCTGCGACACCGATGTAGCTTTCTGAAACAGGTTATGAAAAAATATAGAAGTTGTACTTAAATTTTCTGTTTTGACCTAGTGCGATTCTCTATGGCGGTTTGTTTGCAGAATTCTTTAGGCAGTTTCTCTGCATAGTTTGAATGCCCCTATTTAATGTATTCCCCTGAAAGGCGCTGTTCTCGACACTCCTAGATTATTGTTATGGATTAGTAGATGGTTTAGGAGCCACTGACAAATGAAATGCCCAACTTACTGGGTATCATGTAGGCTCTGAGATTGTTTTTTTTTTTTTTTTTCTATGGGCTTAGGAAAGTACAAATTATAAGCTGCTACGAACAACCTCTGATATTTAAAGCATGTGTAGGAGCTGGTGTATTAAATGGCAGTCCACCCAGCAACTGTCGGACCGCGACTCCCAGAACGCACCGAATTTTAGTTCTGTGGCTGCAGTTGAATTGACAGGCACATATCAATGTCCTGTAGTTACATAGCCTAGGTCTCAACCCAAATCTTTCATTTAAACACACACACGGTTATGCATTAAACGTTCAGTAAGAATTCCAAAATTTAGGTAAAATGTTTGTGACTGCAGAAGAGTTGGGGTTTTATTCCTGATTGGCTATTTTAGCATTATTTCTCTCATTTGCTTTTTATTTGTAAAATTTCTGAGTTTATTGAATAACCCTGTTAAAGGGGGAGATGAAATCATCCTATTCATTTCTATTAATCAGAATTTACGTGCTGGGAACCCAAAATATTCCTTAATTTACAAACCTTACTTAGCGAGAACTAACTCGGAGAAGGCATTACTAATATTGGACATGGATTCAAATATCACATTAATAATTCATGGTTTGCTTCCGCTATCACTGGGGTAAATCAGCTGCCCCATCTACAATTAGAGAATCCGTCACCGATACTAATGGAATGTCATCCGGTCCCCCCCACCTTCCCCCGTATATGTTTTTAAACCTGTCACTGGTTAACTGGTTTTCTAACTGTTTCAATGTAGATACGAGAAATGGTTTGAATAGGTCTCTGAATGGTGTAATTGATGCCCTGTGATGTCAGAAGCACAATGTAAAGGAGATAAGACTGATGAGATCTCTTTATGAGCAACTGATTTATCAGCGAAAGGGCAAAAGTTATTACAACGGTGTCTGTTAGGAGATTTAAATGAACATTACGCTCAAAGCTTTTTATTTTATATTTTATTTTGTTTTAGGATTTGGAACGGGCTTAAATATTGTCATTGCCCTTCTACCTTGCGGGTGTGTAAACAATTATCTTACTTAGAAGTTCTATATAAAAAGCAAAAACATTTTTTTAGCAGATCGAAATATTGCCAAGGGTTGGAAACAAAATAGACAATGATGTGTGCTTTCATTTTGTCCTTGGTTAATCACTAGATATCAATCAGATACATTCACTTTCTTAGAGATAAGACTACCTCCTTGAAGCTTTCTAATTTCCTCCTGTTTTGTTGCACTGTTCAGTCTTGCTTATTGAGACCTTATCTCTCTGGCTACAAAGAGCATCATTTTTACACTTTCTGCACTGGAGGGAAGCCCTTTAATTGCACGTTTAACCTTTTCTGAGTTGGAAGGGTTAGTACCAGCACGTTAATATGTCAATATTTTTTAAACATTCTTCGCCTACTTTCTTCGCATGTCTAGAAATTAATTTACGTATAGTAGGTGCAATTGGCCTTTTAGGCATTCTAGAGGGTGCTGACCCCAAGAGTTGGTGCAAGAGTTTCCATTCAGTGCTTGTTAGGACCAGGGGTCACCTCTACACAAAGACTTAATGAGCAGACTGTGCAAAATGTCTGTCCTCAGGACAGGTGGCACAAACCAAAAGTCCAACGATCAATATGTTCTGTTTTAGAACCTTGTTCTTCTTTTTAACAGTTTGGCTTCCATTGGTGACGTTGATGGACTGACCGCTTGGGAATTCGCAGGAGCGGACATGAATCAAACAGGATATGATGGACAAACTCCATACCAAGTAGTAAGTGTGATATCGTGCGTGTGTTCCTATTTTGTCTCCCGCATATCTGAATGTGTTAGAATGTTTTTAAAGAAATTCCAGTACAGTCAAGACTTTTTCATAAATCTTCTATTAATTATGTTACAAATGTCTAACTGACCATACCTCAGAAACAGAGTTTTTTTTTTCTCTAACATTTCTTACACCAGGACTTGACAAATTTGCTTTGAATCTAGGAGCCAGTTTGAAAAGTTAGGAGCCAGTTTAATTTTCAACAACGAAAATACAATTCTTAAAGGGACACTAAGGTCACCAGAACCATTAAAGGCTAATGTAGTGGCTCTGGTGTCTATATAGCCTGTCCCTGCAGACTTTTCAATGTAAACACTGTCTTTCCAGAGAAACAGTCACTCAAACAGCCACTAAAGTGTCTCATATCTGCATGGAGGTGCAGAATGCTCCCCATAGAGATGCATTGATTTAATGCATCTCTTTGAGGAGATGCTGATTGGTGTAGCATTTTGCCGCGCATGCTCAATAGCTCCCAATGCTTTCCTGTAGGAAAGCATTGGATTGGTTGAGATCATCAAGATTGATAATCTCAGCTATGGAGACAGGCACGGCGTTGGGAAAAAATTCCAAAGCACACAGTCAAACACACATAGAGAGATGTCACTTGTACCCACATAAAAAAGATAATAGATATTTTTAGCCACCCTCCGGTTTCCTACCTTTTGAGTTCAGGAGGGTGGCTTCCCAGGGGTCCAGTGGGACTGGGCAGCAGGTGGTTGCAGGAGGGCTTGCTGCGGTTGATGGGGGAGTGGGATGCCGCTCTGTTTAGACTCCCCCTTCTGCTCCTGTATCTCTGTTCGCCAGGAGTAAGTGAACTTTAATGACTTTTTCCTTGCTCTGAGGCCGCACAGGGGAATGGGCGGGCAGCCGGCTCTGCAGAATGGAGGCGGGTTGAGGGCGTACTCTGCGGTATGCGGGCGGGGGCGTGCTCTGCAGTATGGAGGCTCTGTGGAATGGGGGCGGGTAGCAAGCAGAGCAGATTTTACTAGGTGTCCTGCCAGCTTGTGGTTCCTCTGCGTGGCCTCAGCACCGGAAGGAAGTAGTTACAGTTCCCTTCACTTCCTTTCGGCGCACGGCGTTGAGGCAGGAGGAGGAGGGAAAAGGCTAAGCAATCCCAGACGCCAGGGCAAAATTCTTAGTCGCCATGTCGACCTGGCCCTGGGGATTTGTTGAGCCAGGTCTTACACAACACCCATATGTGGAGTATTTAGGTTAAAACCAGTCATTAATAAGTTAAATTACAGTATTTAAACATTGGCACATTACCGGGTTGATAAAATATACCCATTATATACTGATCAAACGAAGGATAAAAACGTAGAATGTTGAGTGCAATCAAGAGGGTGGTGGAAACAATGTTGGGAGCACGTGAACTTGAAATATGAAGTTTCAAGTATGGTATTATCAGGTGTGTATTACGAGTTGGATTCAGTGCTGCTCTATGAGAAGCATCCTATTGGTGGATAGCCTGCCCCGAAAGAGGCAGAGAAGTTTTTAAATATAAAAAAGTGGGGTGGACAATAGTCTCACATTAAAAACAAATATGTATGTTCTGTGTTGGAGTAATGCATTTTGTATTTAGAGTGTTCCTCTAAAGCACATGACTTTTTTTTTTTCTACATTGTTACAGAGATATTTTACATTTTTCTTTCTTACAGGCAGAAGCTGTTGGCAATGAGGAGGTTTTGGAGTTTTTTAATGCTAAAAAATCTCAGGTGAGAATAACTTTTGCAGAATGTTGCATCATAATCCTGCCTCCTTAGCCACGCCTCCTCACTCCATAAAAAGACTTCCTGTAAAATGTATGTACACAGCTCAGCCACTGATAGAACTGAATGATGTGACCTGCATTAGGAGAGGACACCCACAGATACATATAGTAAGGACATTACTTCCTGTGTATAGAGTCTTTAGGTTATGAATTAAAAGTAGCATTTACTCAAAACACCAAAGCTGAGATCACTGATTAGCTAATAATCCAATAATGGACAGGAGTGGAGAACTGCAGTATTGATTAATCCCTAATACACAGACAGTAGCCAACGCCGTGATGTTAGGGGTTGAGCGGTGTCCATGCGTTTAATAAAGAAGGGTTTTTTTCTTGGTAGAAGGAGTTGAGTCTAATGAGAAAATCTTGTGATGCAGCAAGTAAATAATTTTTTATGTATAAAGATGCAAGCAGGCAAAAAAATATAGCATAATATATTAAAGTTGTATTGGTGCTCAGAGTGTCTCTTTTATGCCTGTTTTGTAAAGGGACACTGCACCATAACAACTTCATTGGAATTAAGTTGTAATGGCACATGAAAGTCGCGGGCGCCAGCTTACTTTTGGGGCTTTAACTCTGAAGTCTTAAATCCGGCACCTGTTTGCACCTGTTCTCAGTCTATTCGTAGTTTCAAAGTCACAAAACCAAGTGAAAAGATACATACCTTTATCATTGCATTTTGTGAAAGAGGAGCTACTGTTCGGTTTACTCCTAAAAGGCACCCTCCAGGTACCATAACAACTTCAAACAGGTCTGAGTGTTCCTTTTAGATAATCAAAGTTTTTTTTTTTGTGCTGATAAGGATGAGATTATTATTGGAATTCCTCCAAAACAAATGCAGAGCCAGTTTGAGAATTTACAAAGGATAGTAAATCTAGAGAACTCTCTCTGTAGGTGATTGTCTGTAAATTCATTTAATTTACATGATTTCATGGCAATGTTTGCCTGTGAGCATGTTTCTGACCCATTACACAATACATTAGGAGTTCCTTTTAGAATGATGCACAGCCCTGGTACATACATAGCATTTTCCAAATTTCACATGTGCGCATTAAATACAACTCCCTTAATGTCATTCGTGCGTAAATTATCCTCCCTTCCTTAAAGGGACAGTAATGGCATAGCTCAAGAAACGTGTTCAGAGTCTTCTCTTGTATTTTATTGCTGTAGGGAGCTGTGCATTTAAAACACTGCATAAAGAAGCCGTTAAATAGACAGACATAAACATGACTACTTGGTATTTTCAGCCAGGTATAATGCAACTTGGACAATAAGTAGAAAATACACAGATAATGCCTTAAAATGCAGTCCTTTTGGATTGATAAAAACTATAGCTGCCAAGTGTTCCTAATCTGGCAGGACAGTCCTGATTTCCCATGTGATCCCAGAGAAAATTGTGAAAAAAGTAAAAATGCATAAATGTTCCTTTAATTTTGTTACAAAAAAATGGCAGTGCCCATGTAATTTACTTAAAGGAACACTCCAGGCACCAAAACTAATTCTTGATCCAAAGAGATATCTCACTGCCATTCCGGGGTCGAGAAGGAATTATTTCCTAGTTTGTTACAGAATGCTGAGTTTTTTTGCCTTCTTTTGAATAAATAGCAAAAACAGATATGAGAGAGCCTGAACTTGATGACCGCATGTCTGTTTTTAGCCTATGTACAGCCCGATGTGGTGGGTATGGGGCCAACACCACAGTAAATTGTCAAACTGCTTTTAGTTCAGGAGAAGCCGAACATGTCTGTAGAATAAAGCACAGCCAAGTCAGGACAGTGTTTTTTGGCTGAAAGTGCCTAGCTGATGCTCTGAACTAATGAGTGTAGTGCCGCATGGCCTTGTTTTGCGTTGTGTTTGCAGGGAGAAGTTGTATTTGGGAGTGGGCTATTGCAGGAAGTGTAAAAAAAAAGCGCCTAAGCCCATGGCCATACATCTAATTATCTAAAGCCTCAGACCCTATAGAATAGACATACATCAGATTTTCACTGTGCCATTTGTTGCTAGTATGGCTCCATGTGCGATTCTGACTTTGAGAAGTATTGGATAGAGGTGGTTTGTCCAGTGACGTGTCACCATTGTCTATAATGAGGCAACCCACTGAACCCCCAGTCTACAGGACCTTGCAGAGAGTCCTAGTGATTTGTTCATGCTGAGCTACCAGAGGAGGGAGAGGTAGTTATTTTGGTGACTAGTGTTCCTATAAAGAGGACATGGTCACTATTTTAGGGGATTGACAAACCAGAGTCTCTACTGGCACACAGAAAATTCGTAGCAGAGAAGGTGGGCTCTATTACGGAACTGAACATTAGCTGGCTGGCAATGATAGGCTGAGAGTGATGGGGTTGGGGTTAATACACTTGTTTGTCAAAGTTTCCAATTAAAGGACCACTCTAGGCACCCAGACCACTTCAGCTTAATGAAGTGGTCTGGGTGCCAGATCCAGCTAGGGTTAACCCATTTTTTAATAAACATAGCAGTTTCAGAGAAACTGCTATGTTTATGAATGGGTTAAGCCTTCCCCTATTTCCTCTAGTGGCTGTCTCATTGACAGCCGCTAGAGGCGCTTGCGTGCTTCTCACTGTGATTTTCACAGTGAGAGCACGCCAGCGTCCACAGGAAAGCATTATGAATGCTTTCCTATGTGACCGGCTGAATGCGCGCGCAGCTCTTGCCGCGCGTGCTCATTCAGCCGACGGGGCGGAACAGAGGAGTAGAGAAGGAGGAGAGCTCCCCACCCAGCACTGGAAAAAGGTAAGTTTTAACCCCTTTCCAGAGCCAGGCGGGAGGGGGTCCCTGAAGGTGGGGGCACCCTCAGGGCACTATAGTGCCAGGAAAACGAGTATGTTTTCCTGGCACTATAGTGGTCCTTTAATCATTGATCAGTTAAAGTAGAAATTACAAAATAAATCTATCTGGATTCTAATGTTTCTCTATTTTTTATTCTTAGGTCTTTCTCAATGGAAACACAAGTGATAAAGATAGCTATTTAAGCAGCTAAGTGGTATTAAATATTACAGTGAGCACATCAAAAAATTTAACAATGCTGATTTCTAAAGGACCTAAATGCCTGCTTTCCTTAGTCTTTTGGTTCTGCGATATATCGGTGTTGTAAAAGTATTGACCTAGATAAGTTACACCATATTTATGTTTTATTTCATTACTGCGTTTATGTTGTGTAATGTGTGTGGATGTATTGTACTTTGTATGGTGGGGAATGTGTAGTTGTAATTGTATTTTATGTTTGAAGATATTTCTAATATTGTATTTTAATGTTTTACATTTCACCGTGTAAACGCTGGTGTGTTGTTTGTAATTCTAGACACACATCGCGTGTGATTTGCTGCTGTAATATGTAACCTACATTTGTTAATGCGTAATTGATCGTGAATGTACATTTTGTCTCTGGATCTAGAAATGTATTCTCAGTCTAGTCTGCTAAATTATCTCCTATTAAAGGAAAATGGCTGCTGCACATGAACCCCTACTCATGCACTATGGAAATAATTATATATATTTTAATAAGATATTCACCCCTAAATCACGGAGATAAACTGCTCCTTCATCAGTGTTTTAGTAGACCAGGAAAAAAATAAGGTCTCTCCACCAATCACAGTGGGGACATTGATCTCAATGGAAGTGCTGTTTGTGGAGGACCATTTATTTTGTACATGATCTAAAAGCAGCCATGTATTTTTAATAGGTTCGCAATGCAGTACATGGCTGCGTAACCTTTTAACAGAAAGCAACGACAGACCTGTACGTATCCCGTGAGCGTTCCGTATAGTAAAGTGTTTGCAAGATATGTACAGGTGTAGTTTTCATTTAGTTAATTCCTCTAACAATTTGACTGAGTTTGAAGAAAGGAGGGCCATAAGATAAAGGTTCTCTGTAGGCACCAAAACGTATTCTCATTGCGAACGTCACACTGGCTTATTACATTAGTATCTTCCAAAAAGAAGTAAAGTGTTAAGACTGTGCCTCTTCTTTCAGAGACCAGAGACGTAAGTTTCACTTCCTCCTTTGCCATCCAAAATCTGTCCAAATTTACCCCACACTGCTGGAGACTCGAGCTTGGGAAAGTGCTGTGCCTTTGCTTTTAGCTTATTTAACAGTTCCACTCATCATTAGGATCAGTGGAATTACAATGGACATGTCCTACAGGTTCTTAAACTCCTGCTGGCCAGGAGTCTATGAGAAAAAATCAGACCCTATTGACTAGAATGAAACCTCTTTCTGGTCAAGGGATTTCTGCTTTTACTGCTTGGCTCTTCCTTGGTTCTGTGTTTACCCGAATATTATTACAGCATTTCTGTCCATATTTCGACATCATTCATTCGATGAACACTAAAGCTGTCATTCAATGATTGCTGCCCAAACTTGGACAAAACTGATATCGCCATGGAGAAATGTAACGCTTGCATATGCAAAATGGCGGTGAGGCAACTGAACCTTGATTTGTGTCAATCCGGATTTAATTGTCCTATTAGCTACACAATAATAAATGTAAAACAGGACGTTAGAAAAAAATAGTTCACACACCAGCATGAAAAAAAAAAAAATCTACATTAAACTTTGTTTTGTTTGAAACCAATCAAGGAAAACTTGAAATGACGGGTCTGCTAAATTTTAACTATTTTTTTAATTTTATTTTTTTACGCAGAATAATCCATGTTCTGCCTGTGTAGAAAAGCACAATTTTGCAATCTTTGTACAATGCCAGTAATTGCACAATCCAATTAAAATGCAATATATAAAACGAAGTGTAGTATTAGGTTTATCGACATTATGTACGTTGGTCGGATCTGGTTGGAACTTCAGAGTACAACATATCACCACGAGTGGTCCAATTTTGCAACTATGGAGCGGAATTTCAACTAGCCACTCGTAGGTAGTGATGTTCACTACAGCCTCAACCCTAGCTGTAAAAGTCATTTAGATGATTTTGTTCAATGTGAAAAAATTTCAGAAATGTACACTTTGATATGTTGAAAAATAAAGCATGTATTTAAACAATGATGGATTCATATTCTTGTTTTATTTGAATAATTTCCAGATTTACAGCCTATTGCACTATCTAATCTAAACGCTTTAATATTTGACCCAAACATTCTACAGTTTACTAGTAGTGATGTCGTGAACATAACATTTTCGGTTCGCGAACGGCGAACACGAACTTCCGCAAATGTTCGCAAACGGGCGAACCGCTATAGACTTCAATAGGCAGGCGGATTTTAAAACCCACAGGGACTCTTTCTAGCCACAATAGTGATGGAAAAGTTGTTTCAAGGGGACTAACACCTGGACTGTGGCATGCCGGAGGGGGATCCATGGCAAAACTCCCATGGAAAATTACATAGTTGATGCAGAGTCTGGGTTTTAATCCATAAAGGGCATAAATCACCTAACATTCCTAAATTGTTTGGAATAACGTGCTTTAAAACATCAGGTATGATGTTGTATCGATCAGGTAGTGTAAGGGTTACGCCCGCTTCACAGTGACAGACCAAACTCCCCGTTTAACGCACCGCAAACAACCGCAAACAGTCCATTTGCACAACCGCAAACTCCCCATTTGCACAAGGTTGGATACCAAGCTAGCCATGTCCCGTTCCTTGTCCTCACTGATGTCATTGAAGGTCTCTTCCTCCACCCAGCCACGTACAACACCAAGGGTCCCCGAAAGGTGACAACAAGCCCCCTGGGACGCCTGCTGTGTTTGGTCTTCCACCTCCTCAAAGCCACCTTCCTCCTCTGACTCCTCTTCTTCAGACTCCTCTCTCTGCGTTATTATAAGGTGTGTTAAGTAGTACTATTCCTATCAGTTTAATCTCTGTTACGTCCCCTATCAGGGGACGTGTATATGGCATCGATTTTAGGAACCGGGAGATGGAAAAAGATGCTTGGTCGGTCCTCCTTCAAATTTGGGGCACTGCACGTGCAATCTAATGTGCCACCAGATAGGAGTGGTGTGTTAAGTAGTACTATTCTTATCAGTTTAATCCCAATGTCACGACTACTAGTGTGGTCCAGCACGCAGAAACTATGTAAACATATACATAGGCAAGAAAAGGAAAATAAAAGGACAGAGCGTAAACCGGACCTTATAATGGCCGGACTAATATGCTAGAGACAGAGAATGGTCAAAGAGGAAGCCAGAAAATACACAATACCGTTTACACAAGCCAAGTCAGGGAGCGGAAGCTGTAGAAGATTGGGTGTCCTATGTTAGCCAGTCAACTATGTGCTCAGAACTTTTGGTTGGGGGTGGTGATGCAGAGGGTGGTGTGGGGGGTGGTGATGCAGAGGGTGGTGTGGGGGGTGGTGATGCAGAGGGTGGTGTGGGGGGTGGTGATGCCGAGGGTGGTGTGGGGGTAGTGGGGGTGGTGTGGGGGATGAGGCTGAGGGTGGTGTGGGGGGTAGTGAGGCTGAGGGTGGTGAGGCTGTGGGTGTGGGGGGTAGTGAGGTCAGAGAGATCAGATGAGTCCTTCAGGACTGTAGTGGACACTGAATACACTAGCCTAGCTATCAATTTCCCTATCAAATCAGCAGCAGCTACACTGTCCCTCCTCTCACTAAGAATGCAGCTTCACAATGAATGTAAAATGGATGCTGTCCAGGAGGTGGGGGTCTGGGAGGGAGGGTCTGCTGCTGATTGGCTGGAATGTGTCTGCTGACTGTGAGGTACAGGGTCAAAGTTTACTCAATGATGACGAATAGGGGGCGGACCGAACAGCGCATATGTTCGCTGTCCGTGGCGAACGCGAACAAGCGATTTTCGCCGGGAACTATTCGCCGGCGAACCGTCCGGGAAATCACTATTTACTAGTCATTTAACATGCTGCCAAATTCTCATTTGTTTTAAAAGTAACCAAACACACAATCAGGGTCTCTACTAAACCTTTTAGCAAATGAACCACCTCAAGGTTTGAAACTTAGCCTCCAGGAGCAATATGCATCCATTCTCTTTCTATCTCTGCAATATTGATCACTAGGTTAGCCCAATATTTTCATCCTAATATATTTTTATTTTGTACACTTATCTTAGTATGACGACTGTTTTCTACACAAAAAAACAATACAGCAGTGTAACAGCTGGTGTGCCTTAATACCAAGTTTTTACCATTGTAACTTTGCGATTTGGATTGTACAAATAAAGCACATACCACTTAATTTAAAAAAAAAAAAAAAAAGTTTTTGGCAATTAAATACAATTCATTTTTTTTTTTTTAGATTTTTTTTTTCTTTTAATGTGTTGCGGGTGAAATAACTAATTCAGCTATAGGAACACCTTTGGATAATTTAGCCTTAATTTTGTCAATTTGCAAGTTTAATCAGGAAAGTGAGAATTTAAAGTAAATTTCAAATAGTTCAGCAAATCTAGTCTTAAATTTGAAATTCACTTTTGGGTTCAGCTTTTAGTAAATAACTTGTTCCGACTGTAAATAGGTATTTCAAAAATATTTTTTTGAAGGTGGTGGTGGAGGCAGAGCCACTTTCATATTCACTTAACACATTAATATTTTAACGAACAGAAAAGGAGGGGGAAGTAGTGCCAAACACATGGCTTTATCATTAAAAACTAAATTGTCCAGAAATGACTTCGCAAAAGTGTAATCCAGTCATTTAGTTCCATTAGACATTGGCAAGGGACAGTGGCCTGCGTTGGGGTTTATTGACAACGCTAAATTGTAGCAGGTATCTAAGACAAGCTGCTAAATTTAGGTTACAATCTAACAATCAAGATGTGACTGTGGCAGTGCTGGAGTCTATTTCTATGGGTACCATTCTGTAAAATAAAATGTGCAATATTTATTCGGAATTCTCCACTATTCTCAATTTAAAAAAACACAAAAAAAATGAAAAAATATCCAACAACATTGGGCTAAGTTTTTTTTTTAATCCCCTACTTTTATCTCTGCAGTTCTCCGTTGATAACTCACACGTATATAACAGAAATCTGATAATCTATTGTGGAGTTTATATATATATATATAATTATATTATATTTATTAGGACCAGTATAGTATTGCACTGCCTGCCTTCACAATTTGACAGTTCTACATAGAATTTCTTGTTCACCTACCTCAAATACCTAATGTACACCTACTTTATCTATGCTGCTATCTCAGGATATTGTTCTGTCAGTGTACTCCTCGAACAAGAAATGCAACGTTTTACCAAGATATCCACATTTCAACTTACTGTGATAAAAGGAACCGATTTATTGTGGATCCAGCGCCTATCTTCCTGTTCGTGAAATAGCTTGTTTGCTGACTTTATAGCGGAGTATAAACAGTCTATTAAACTATTCATTTCTATTTTTTATTTAAGCAGTCTATGATTACTTATTGTATTGGTCATTAATATACTGTAGATATTTGTTGTGAGGAGTCATTAGAGGTTATTTAAAATATTCAATTTCCTTAAAGAGAATACACTGCATAATCAAACCTCATTGACGACATTCTCCAAAATATAACTACCAGCTTCTTTAAATTAAAAAAATAAATCAGGAACATGTATTCACCTCTTAAGACATTAAAATGGACAGATGTGCTAGGCACCAACATTGCCTGTCCTCTATACAACAGCCACAGATCTATGCGTTGGGTATAAAAGAGTCCTTTATTGATTTGAATTATCTCTCTCTGATATCAAAGGTGGATTGTTTAACTTTACAAAATGGTCAATGGGGCTGTAAACAAACAGATAGCGGCCAAGATCTGACTTCTCTCCTCTTTTTGTGCAGTCCACGGTGGTTGAACTACATATGTCCTAAACCGCTGCCGGGCAAGAACTTGTTATAAGAAAACAACTCTTAAAACACAATGAGAGCCTCCAGTTGCTGACACGTTTTCCTTGTCTGGGAGGACAGAGGGGGTTTTTAACATTCTAAAAAGAAAAAAAATATTAAAGAAAAATTCAGTGACAGTTTGTGGGAGAGCGTTCGTTAAAGCAGGCTGAAGGTTGTGGAGCGACCCACAGCTGAGATAGGAAAAATAGTTAAACGGTTGCTCCAAGAATGATGACCATATCAGTGATTTGAAGTGGTCATGGTGCCTGGAGACTATGTGCACACAGTTTACCCCCTCGTCTGCAGGCATGTAGCAATGTCATTGGGGCATTATTATCCATCCTAGAGCAAGAATTCTGGGCGCCAATGTCAATTCTGCACGTATTGGAAATCAGTATTTGCCTCAGTGCTGGAGAGGAAGGTATGATTAATATACTTTTTTTATTTTTATTTTTTTTATTTTGTGGGTGGGAGGGGTACGGTAAGTGTTACTCTGACGAAAAAAATAAGTGTTTTCTTAAAGTAGTTCTTTTTGGTTAGAGTTCCACTTTAAGAGAATTATAATCCAGACACTCTATGGACTTGGACACTTTTTGGATGTATTGCAGGAAGAAAACCATAGTTTGGAAAAACCTTAAAGCAAATTCTTTTTGTAGTTTTCCAAAAAGGCACGAGGTGAACACAGCTAAAGGGCCCCCCCACTCTACCCACAAACGGCGTGATCTCACTGAAAGCATAGCTGGAAACCAGCCAGGTACTCCATGTGATCAGTCGACATTATCCAACTATTATAGGGGTGCAGTAAAATTCTGTACCCCAGAACTTAATCCTTACATTTAATGGGGAGGGGGGAGGGGCAGCATCACCCACTCGCACATAGTAGCCTTGCAAAGAACAGTGATAATTCTTTTTATATCAGCTGGCTTGTTTATTACTAGCTAAGCATAACTTCAGTGATGTCACACCGTGTTTATGATGACATGGGCCAAGCCCATTACAGCTCAGGTTTTACCTAGCTAGCCTTTTACAGAGCACGCACATAGAATCCATAGTGATTGGGGACCATCTGTTACAGTTGATTATTTCCCAAATGTTGAATTTTGGAGAAGTGAAACAGGAATTCTAAATCTTTGTCCAAATTAAACAAGGTCTAAATTAAAGGAGATTTAATGCAGTATAACTATTGGCCATTATGTTAAATTTACAAATGATACCAACCAATGAGTGTGTGATAAGAATACACTTTCTGTATTGTCGATTACCTCTTTAATGTTGCATCTGTCTCTCTCGGTCTTGCTTTCAGCTCACACCCCTGCTAAACCATCATATTCCCTTCCTAACTATAAAAGTTCATTTATTTTATTATATTCACTACACAGGGTGTTGTAGTGGGTAAATGTGGCAATATTATCTAATCCAGTTATCGGCAAAGTTTGGATTTTTTTAGCCGAAACGTTGCTATTTGTATATCGGATCACTTCAACTCATTGTTTTAAGACTACACCTCAAAATGTCTAGAGCAGGGGTTCTCAACGTTAGTCCTCAGGACCCCCCTACCAGTCCAGGATTTGGGGATTACCTCAGTGTGTCTCAGGTGTTTAGAAAAAGGGGGAAAAAACACAGACTCTAAGGTGTTTTTTTTTTTTCTTTTTCTAAACACCTTAGACACACCCAGGTAAACCCTGGACTGGTAGGGGGTCCTGAGGACTAACGTTAAGAACCCCTGGTCTAGAGCAATCCCTTTTATGGACACATTCGCTTAAAATTTGAATCTGTAATAAAAAGGTGAAAGTTTATTCTCTGTAAAGCGTGACCTTGCTCTGAAACCATTCTCTCTTTAACACTGGCTGTGCCTGCATGACATCAGTGGCGTTCCACTATCTACACACATCAGTGATGTCACACTATCTTTATGACATCATGGGCCAAGTCTATAGCACTAATCAGGTCTCAGCCAGCCTTGATTTCTATGAAGCACTGAATACATTAACAGAACACTATAGCCTTCGGAATACAACAAACAAGTACTCCAAACGCTACAGTGTTTTCCTACCTATTTAGGTGTCTCCACCCCTTGCTTCCACAGCTGCTTTACCTCTCTCGTTCAGATCCTCAAGACTGGTGATCTCAGCATATCCATTGCTACCCTGTTGGGAGGCTAGTGTGCATGCACAGGAAATCATTGCCCTTTGCCAATCAAATGCACTCTATTGGCACTAGCAGCACTTGACTGAACTAATCGAACTCTTACAGGGTAAACCTCATTAGTGGCTGTTTAAACTTTAACATTCACCTCATGTAGAATTTTGGAGAAGCAATACAGTAATTTGAACATTTTTCCAAGAATTAGATGAGGAAAAACATTGCACAACTAAAGAGTCCCTACATTTGGGGCTTCAGACCCCTAATCCCCCCCCAGCCAGGGGCGGGCAGGGGCGGGGGGCAGGGAGGCAATTGCCCCCCAGGCCGCCCTTAATTCTGTCAGGACCGGCCGCTGCAGGGCCGGCCCTTTAAATGCTGCAGCCGCCTGAGTGCTCTGTTAAGAGCCTCAGGCGGCTGCAGCACATATTCTCCCCTCCCCTGTAGCGTGGCCGAGCTGCTCTGAGTGTGCACTTCCTGTCAGTCCGGCCGGCACCGCGCAGAGCAGCTCGGCCACGCTACAGGGGAGAAATTAAGAAGGGGAGGGGGGGATTAAGAAGAAGGGGAGGGGGAAATTAAGAAGAAGAGGTAGGGGGAATTAAGAGGGGGGAGGGGGAATTAAGAAGAAGGTGGGGGATTAAGAAGAAGGGGGGAGGGATTAAGAAGAAGGGGGGATTAGAAGAAGGGGGAGAGGTGGGGGGATTAAGAAGAACGGGGTGGGGAGATTAAGAAGAACAGGGGGATTGGGGGAATTAAGAAGAACGGGGGATTAAGAAGAACGGGGTTAAGAAGAACACAGAGAGGATGGGGAAGAGTAAGAAGGACACAGGGAGGAGGGGAGAGAAGGGGAGATGAGGAGAACACAGGGAGGGTGGGGGAGTGAGAAGAACACAGGGAGGGTGGAGGGAGTGAGTAGAACACATGGGGGGAGGTGAGGAGAACACATGGGGGGGTGAGAAGAACACAGGGAGGGAGGGGGCTGAAAAGAATACCGGAGGTTTGGGGGGGTGGGGGGATGAGAAGAGCACAGGGAGGGTGGGTGGGTGTGAGAAGTGACTGCTAGGGAAGGGGGGGGAGAGACCACTAAGGGGCAGAGGAGAGCTCTATAGGACAGGGGGCAGGACAGGGAGCTCTTTCACACTACGCGCACACACACAATGCATCCCTATACATACACAAACACACAATGCATCCCTACACACACAGAAACACACAATGCACATTACACACAAAGACAATGCATCCTTTGCACACATACACAGAAACACACAATGCAAACCCTTACACACACATGCAAACACACACACTGCTTCTCTTACATATACACAGAAACACAATGCATTTCATACACACACTCAATGCACACACTACAGTCACACACCTTGCATCCCTTATGCATACAAACACAGATTCACACAATACATCGCTTATACACAAACACACACTGCCTCCACTACAAATACACTGCATCACCTACACAAACTGGTATCCCTATACACTACATACCATAAGCACACACATTAGATCCTCTACAATAACACATAACACATCCCCTACACACTCCACTCCCTGTGAGCGAACTCATGGGTGGAACATGTAGGTGGACTTTTAGGTGGGCCTTATGGGCATACTCACCGTCAGGCCCTGGGATCCAGACCTTGAGCTGTTTAAGGGGTCCCAAAAAAATGGAGCTGCTTCCCATTCTACTAGAACTTTGAATTTTGTGACCACAGTTACAAACAGCCTCCAGAGATCCTGTTCTACACCAGACCAGTGGAGCCAAACCGCAGCCCATCATCATCCTCATCTGGTTGTAAGTAGGCAATCTAGTATATTATTAGTGACACTAATCTATCATTTACCTCACATTAAAGGGACACTATAGCTTAATGAAGTAGTTCTGGTGTCTATAGCCGGTCCCTGCAGGCTTTTTAATGTAAACACACACTGTGTGCAGCTTTGGCATTAGTTCATATGGCAGATTATATAGGTGGGGCATTGTGATGTCACATGGGGGGGCAGCTAATTTTTCCTTTGCCTAGGGCAGCAAAAATTCTTGCACCAGCTCTGATCCTGGGCAGGTGCACCAGTCTACTGGTGACCCACAGGAGGGGATTGCACTTCACTCTCCTCCTGCCCAGACCTGTCTTTACCGCAGTGCAAGTGCCCTCTGCCCCTAATTTACAGTGGCTCACACTCACAGCAAGCAGTGCCTGGAGTCCTTTGCAGCGATGGGAACTAAGAGGTTCTGCGGCAGGTGGCCGTCCTGCAAGCATTACATTAAACAGCTTTTCCCCATGCAGCCACAGGTGGCGCTGTGCTGAGAGAATGTGATTAATCTTCACTTCCTCCCAGCCTACAGCGCAGCGCATGGGAGAGGGAGAGGAGGAGGCAAGATTTAATCTTACAACAAATCCATTAAGCAAATCTTTGGGGGGACCAGCTCTGTTTGCACAGTTTATTGGTGTTTACTCTGATGTCTGTATTAATATTGAGGGATCTCTAAGTAGTAACATCAGTATGTGTCAGCAGGGCCAGCCGTTGGGGTGTGCAAGCTGTGCGGTCACGCAGGGTGCCATGACAACAGAGGCGCCCGGCCAACACAGCTCACAAGTTGGGGACCCCAGCATATTCAATTTAAATGATTCGCTGGTGGTCCACTGGTGCGCACCAGCAGTAGGTGCAGTCAGATTATATCCTCTCCCTCGTGGTTCCGACGCTCAGTTAGTGAGTCAGAGCACAGGCTCAGAGATTCTCAGCCTGCGCTCTGACAACATTGAAAGTCAGAGCCGTGAAGGAGCGGGTATGGCAAAGAGCTACTGATTAGCATAACATCAATATCCGTTATAAAACCAGGTGGGCATGGATGGTGAACTGATTTGGTGGTGCAATGGGCCACTTGACTGGTTTTGCCCCCCAGGCCTAAGGCTGCCAGCCCTCCCCTGCCCCCAGCAACACCTATACTTTTGGCATTAGCGAAAATTCTCACAATGAAACATGTAACCACTGTAGAAAAAAATGCTTCTATCTATAATACATTGGAGATATGCCATCCAGCAGGATGAGTGAAATCTGTGCTCTGGACAGGGATAAGGCAGATAGAATTTGAGTTTGTTAATGCTGAACTGCCACTTGTCTAAATTTGATGTAATAAAAAGGATAAAATGTTCTTTAAAATGTAGCTATAGGTTTTGTTTATAAAACAAACAAACAAACCATAGAATAAATACAAAGAAGCACGCATTTTTTATGTACATCATATGCCTCGCCGCGTAGACACCGTCAGAGCATACAATGTCCATTTTGCTAAACCTTTTGGTGTTGAGTAAATTTGTGTACATAGCACAATGGCAAGAATAACCAAGAATGTGTCCAGTGAATACCAGCTTCTCATGTGCTTGTACAGTAGTTTTCAAGCCAATGGCTGGTGGCATCACGGGGCAATGTTGCCACTCGTGTTTTGCTGCCCCATTCCTCACCTTGGTGAACGCTTCAATATCCTTTACTGAGTGAGGGAATGAAAGACTGCCACAGACTTAAAAGGAGAAACAATTCCTCTTTAATAAATAAAAATGATAAACTTATCGTAAATCCGTTGCTTACACTGCAGGTGGGTAGCCTAGTAGTCTAAATATTTATGTTAATAGGCTATAAACAGGGCCGGACTGGGGATACGAAGCAGCCCTGGAAATAAATCTATGCCAGCCCCATAAGTCATTGTGCTATGTAGGGTGTTCTATATATATATAGGCAATTGAAATAGTTGGCTGCACTCTCAGATTTCCTTAAAACGTAACTTTTATTGAAATATTTAAGAGAAGATCAACGTTTCAGTCCCTCTTGTGGACTTGCATCAGGATCATGACGAAAGTCCACAAGAGGGACTGAAACGTTGATCTTCTCTTAAATATTTCAATAAAAGTTACGTTTTAAGGAAATCTGAGAGTGCAGCCAACTATTTTAATTGCCTGGATACTGGAGCCCTGGTGATGCACCCGGTCACACAACTATGAAGCCTGAGTGTAAGGTACAACATATATATATATATATATATATATATATATATTTTATTGATATATTTCTTCTTCTAATTCAAAATATTAGTTCTTTCAGGGTAATTAAATTATACAGTAAAGCATACACACACAGACACAGACAATCTTACTGATGCACACAAATAGGCTCATTGACAGACAATCTCAATGACACACACAGACAAGGTTACTGGCACACACACAAATTTAGTACAAACTGATACACACACAAGCTTACTACAGACAAGCTCACTGTCACACACACACGCTCACTACAGACAAGCCTACTGATGTGCATACGCTCTCCCTACCGACAAGCCCATTGACACACACATGCTGCCTACAGAAGAGCTCACTAACACACAGATTCACTACAGACAAGCTCACTGACACACACATGCTCACTACAGACAAGCTCACTGACACACATATGGTCACTACAGACAAGCTCACAATCACACTCATGCTTACTACAGACAAGCTCACTGTACACACATGCTCACCACAGACAGGCTCCGACACACCCATGCTCCTTACAGACAAGCTCACTAATACGCACACACACATATGATCCCTACAGACAAGCTCACTGACACACATACAAGCTCACTCACTAGCAGGCACACACACAAACTCATTAGCAGGCGCACACACACAGAGGCTCTCTCACTAGCAGATGCGCGCACACACACAGACATAGAAGCTCACTCGTTCACTCACTAGCAGATGCACAAACAGAGGCAGAGAGTCACTGACACAGAGGCAAACATCCACACATACAGAGACAGGCAGACAGCCACACAAACACACAGGCAGACAGCCACACACACACACACACACACAAACACACAGGCAGACAGTCACACACGCAGGCAGTCACACGCACTCAGTCGCACGCAGGCAATCACACACGCAGGCAGTCACACGCACACAGGCAGACAATCACACACTCAAAGGCAGTCACACACAGACACACTGACCTGCTTCTTACCTCCACATCCCTTGGAGCTCCTGAAGGCTGGTTGTTGGGGAAGGAGGGTATCCTTCCTGCTTCCCATGCTGCAGATAGCCAGGCCTCCGCCGCACACTAGGCTCCGCACCGCGCAATTTATGTTTTTAAATGATGCCGGCCATGTGTGAGCTGTACCGGCCGCCTGGCTCCCCCTGCTCCCATGGGGTCCTGTGCGGCCGCACAGCTCACACATGGCCGTCCGGGATTACAGGAGTCTGATCACTGATAAGGGCTGTCAGCCCAGCCCCAGGTGCTGCGGCCCACCGGGAAATTTCCCGGTATCCCGGTGGGCCAGTCTGGCCCTGGCTATAAAAGAGGGTTGTCAACATTTGGCACTCAAGATGTTGTCAACTACATCTCCCATGATGCATTTGCAGTCATAATTCAGGCAAAGCATCAGGGGAGATGTGGCCCAAAACATCTGGTGCTGAAGGTTGCCTACCTGTGGTCTATAAAATGTGTAATAAATGTGCCAAGTTCATAGACAGTAAAAAGGCTGCATGTATATTGTTATGGAGGTATCTGCAGATTAAAAAATGTCACAGGTGACAGTTTAAAGCTAGAAGACTGTTTTCTTTCCTTTGATTTTTGTCTGGATACATGTCCCTGGGTGGGGAGCACAACGTGAGGTTATGGATTCCTGAATGCTTGGATAGTTTCATCATCTTCCCTGGGCGTGTAGGCATAAACCAAGGGCGTGTTTGCTTTACACCCACTAAAGCATTCTGGCATTCAGATGCATAAACATCTCACATCTCAAGCAGATACAATGCATCTCCCAGTTTATCACGTCCTTCATCAGGTCTACCAGGTTTCAGAGTCAAGTCAGTATACGACAGTCTAGCTGATCCTTTCACCAGCGCCAAGTGATTTACCAAACATGCAAATACAAGGGGATACCGGTAGGGCACTTGTAATACCTTTTGGAAACTATGTACTACTATGCATGGTCCTATTCAAACTACAATGTGGATGGTCAAAAAGAAAACTGTATTGAAAAAATCGTTCCGCACTCATTTATGATGCACCTTTCAGATAATGCATTAAAATATAGAAATAATACAAAATGACTCATTAGTAATAGATGGTAATACTACTAAACTTGCACAGCAGGAAGTGGCTCCACCAATCAGGAGTGATCTGTTGGGTCTGATCTTACCCCAAATACCCTTATCCAGCAGGGGTTTAGGAGATAAATAGTTTATCCCCAGCAGGAGATCACGAATGCATACTACGAGTGAAATGAATAGCAGCCATACTGTTGTCTGCTGTGAATTTACAGCGAGGCTGGTTCTGTTTAGCACGGCACAACTGAAGTGAAATATTACATTCTAATCTGTGATGAGAAAGTTGGTGCAAACGTCTAGAATGGGGCAGTCACTATGGAAACCCAGAGAATAGGTCAAAACATTCCATTGGGGATTGCTCCACTTGTACAACTTTGTAGCACATTTCAGACCAGAACACTGGAGTTATTTCACCAAGGATTAGATTTAAAATTAATTAAATTTAAGGCAACAAATTGAAATGGCAATGCACGCATACACACACTCACTCTGTGGACAGTAATGTTATACTCTGCAATATGTACCAAACGTTTAACAAGTATACTCGGTATAGAAAAACATGCGGTTATCAAAATGTGAAGTCGTTATTTGACCAATCATTCTCATTGACAGAGTTTGTGGCCTGTACATCATGGTCCATAGACTTATTGTAATGCATGACGTGGCTCTAAAACCTTACACAGAGCTAGATTTCACAATCTACATTTTCTAGTATCTAAAAAGAATGTTGTGATAAACAAAACAAAAAACAACAATTATGAAAAGAGTGGAAAGTACACAGAGGAAAATCGATTGTTATAGAAAAATTGGTCCGTGGAGAATGTCTTGGCCTTGAACTGACAGAAAGGGCACAAAAAACTCAACTGGAGTTGGGGTGTGGAAGAGTATTTCTGAACACACGGGAAGCTGGCCATTGAAGAGTTGGACTACAGCTGCAGAAGACCACATCATATCATCTGATAAAATAAGGATGCAACTACACTGAATGTTGCATCACCTAGGCATGTGCATGGGAAAAATTTTCGGTTCAGTTCGGCATTCCGGAATTCGGCTCTTCGGAGCTTCTCTTGCAGCTGCTTGGTAGCCAGGTTTTAGGGAGTTATCTACCAAAAGGCTGAAAGACCTAAATTGGTCTTTCAGACAAATTTACTAATACTAAGTAAAGATTACTTAGTATTAGTAAATTATGCCCCTACTCGCTATACCGTGAGTAGGGGCATGTCTAGTAAACAGTGAGCAGCCTGTGCCCCTTATTCTGATTTAGGGCCCCCACCCGCCGCTCATGGGTGGGGGCAGGGGGGGAGGACAATAGGTCCCCCTATTACTTTACTTTAGGGCCCCCACCCACCGCTCATGGGGGGGGGGCAATAGGTCCCCCCTTCAGGTTAGGAGGGGGATGGTTTTCTTTTTTTTTTTACAGTGAGCAGCCACAGGCTGCTCCCTGTTTAATAGACATAACCGTACTCGCGCTATAGTAGGGGCATAATTTACTAATACTAAGTAATCTTTAAGCCTTTTAGTAGATAGCTCCCTAATACCGTGGGAATTAGGGAGTTATCTACTTATTCATTCTTGTCATTACACTGACTGGCCAAGTAACTTACATTTTATATGAATGTGTGTTACTTGATTGTTGTAGGTGTTGCAGATGCTTACAGCTGAATCCTGTCTATGTTTGTATACTTTTTATTTAAAATTGTATACAATGTAACATTCTTCTTCTTCTACTGGGTAAGTATATTAGTACTTAGACAATACTGTGCTTCGGAACTTCGGCAATTCGGACATTCGGAATTACCCGAATGTCCGAATTCATATTCAGCCCGAAACGAATTGCACATGTCTAGTATCACCAAAAATAAACAAAAATCTAAAGAACAACCAGGGTCAGAACTTGTGAAAGCTGCATGGACGAACACAGAATTAGTTTGGTCACCTATTGTTTAAAACCAATTATGCAAACCATCTTAATTAGACTCTTTCCAGTGTGAGTGTCCACCATCGCTGGCCATAATGGGTTTTGACCCAGGGGTTAATATGACCAGAGCCGGACTGGGAAAAAAAATTCGGCACGAGCATTTTTCAATCACAGCGGCCCTAATGACAAGCATGCCCCCTCTCAAAGTGAGCATGTTAGTTCAATGCACAGAGTCCTGCTGAAGAGCTCTAGCATTAGAAAAAGGCCCCGTATTTGTTCTGCACAGTGCAAGCATGTTTGCGTTGTGTTTACTTTTAACTTGTCTCTAGTGTCTCCATAAGTGGATACCAGAGGACAAAAGGGCCAGGAAAGCGTATCGTGCATGTATTTGAAGCCCAGGGCCGGACTGGCCCACCGGGATACCTGGAAATTTCCCGGTGGGCCGTCGGCACCTGGGGCCGGGCAGGCAGCTGGCTCACCTGCGGCCGCAGAGGGAGCTCTTTAGGCGGCCGCAGGGGGAGCTGGCTGTTCTGTCTCTGCTCCCCCTCCCCAGCGCACTGCTTAATGAGACCGGGGCCGGAATATGATGTCATATTCCGGCACCGGTCTCTTTGTAGCGCGCTGAGGCGGGGGAGCAGAGACAGAACAGCCAGCTCCCCCATGCGGCCGCCATCAGAGCTCCCCATGCCAGCACACAGGTAGAAATTATGTGTGTCAGTGTGAGTGTGTGTGTCTGTGTCATTTGTGTGTGTGTCTGTCATGGTGTGTCTGTCTGTGTCATGGTGTGTGTGTGTGTCGGTCTGTGTCATGGTGTGTGTGTGTGTGTGTGTGTCGGTCTGTGTCATGGTGTGTGTGTGTCTGTCATGGTGTGTGTGTGTGTGTCTCTGTGTGTCATTGTGTGTGTGTCTGTGTCATGCAATGTGTGTGTGTCATTGAGTGTGTCTGTGTGTGTCTCTGTGTCATGGTGTGTGCGTCTGTCTGTGTCATGCAATGTGTGTGTGTCATTGTGTGTCTTTGTCACGGACTGTCTATGTCATGGTGTGTGTGTGTTTATCATGGTGTGTGTGTGTCTGTATGTCATGGTGTGTGTGTCTGTGTCATGTAATGTGTGTCTGTGCCACGGTCTCTCTGTGTCCTGGTGTGTGTGTGTGTGTGTCATGGTGTGTGTGTCTGTGTCATGTTATGTGTGTGTGTCACAGTCTGTCTGTGTTATGGTGTGTGTGTCAAGGTGTGTGTGTGTCTTTTTTAAGGTGTGTCTCTGTCATGGTATGTGTGTGTCTCTGTCTGTGTCACGGTGTGTGTGTGTTTCAGTCTGTGTCACGGTGTGTGTGTGTTTCAGTCTGTGTCACGGTCTGTCTGTGTCATGGTGTGTCTGTCATGGTATGTGTATGTGTGTTTTTACTCACCTTTTTTTCCCCCCACATCGTGCTGGTCTCCCCTCGCCTGGCCCTGCCTCTACGGCTGAGATCATCAAGCTTGATGATCTCAGCCAATCTGCACTGACACAGGAAGCACCTCTAGTGATGTCTGAGTGTCTGTCACTAGGAAGCAATGTAAACACTGCCTTTTCTCTAAAAGTCAGTGTTTACATTGAAAAGCCTGCAAGGACAGGCTATAGACACCAGAGCCACTACATTGAGCTGTGTGTGTGTGCGTGCCTGCTAGTGAGTGGGCTTGCTTGTGTGTGTGTGTGTGTGTGTGTGTGTGTCTGCTACCAAGTGAGCTTGTGTTTTTATGTCAATGACCTTATGTATATCAGTGAGATTGTTTGTCTATGAGGCTGAGTATCAATCAGCTTGTATCAGTGAGTTTGTCTGTGTCTGCATGTGAGTATGCTTACTGTATAATTAAACATTTTACTCTGAAAGGACCAATATTTTATATTGGAAATATATATATATATATATATATATATATCTCAATCATCTAGGGTGGCAAGACATAGCCTTACATATTACATGCGACAATATATGGCGCAATGACTTGTATTTTTTTCCAGGGCTGCTTTGGAATCCCCAGTCCAGCCCTGTTGAAGCCTGCTTGTGGGATTGCGTGCGTGTAGAGTGAGCTGATTTTGGTGTGGTATTGTGTAAAAAGGTCGATTTAATTTGAGTGTGTAGTGTAATATTTGTGACTAGGAGCTGTAGAGAGTGTGTGTATAGGGGGCATAGTGTGTATTGGGGATGTAGCTAGTGTGTGTAGGGGTTGTAGAGAGTGTGTGTTTGGAGAATGTAGTAGGTGTTTGTTTAAAAGGAATGTAGTGTGTGCATAGGGGATCCAGAGTTTGTATGTCAGGAATGTAGTGTGTGTGTGTATAGGAGATCGTGTGTGTGTAGAGGATTCAGAGTGCATATAGGGATCTAGTGTGCGTATGTGTAGATGATCCAGAGTTGGGTAAGGGATCTAGTGTGTGTCTGGAATGTAATGTGTGTAGTGGTGCAGTGTGAGGGGTGCTGTAGTATGTATATATATATTTGAATGTATTGTATGTGTGAGGGTCGCAGTGTGTTCGGTGTGCTTTGTGTATGTGTGAAGGGTATAATGTGTGTGTAAAAGGGGTGCTGTATGTGTGAGAGTGTTCTTATCTGCCATCACATTCTATGTTTACACACAGACCTCACGATGTACTATCGGTCCAGATAAAATCCTAGATAAATTCACAAAAGAATACCAAAAATGTTAAAGTCCCAGATCCAAGTCCCTGTGAGATTGATTTTTTAAAAATTATTATAATTTATTTATTTATTTATACTGGAGGTATGGCTAAGAAAGATTTCACACTTCCTTCTAGCCATACCAATTCATACCATTAACGGGCGCTGTGATAGGCTGAACACTGTCAGCTGACACTCTTAGCCAAACACAGCCACCCATTGAGGCTATTGCTTCCTCAAGCAGCACTGAGGAGATGGGCTTCCAATAACTTTTTTAGCATTAAAACATTGAAAAATCTTTAACACTGACTGTAATGACAATGCCAGGAGATTCCAGACACTATGACCACATTGTTAACACAAAGTTATGATGCCTACAATATTCCTTTAAGGCAGGGATGGGGAACCTTTGGACTACATCTCCCATAATGCTCTTACAGCCATAATGCTGGCAAAGAATCAAGGGAGATGTAGTCCAAAACACCTGGAGGGCCAAAGGTTCTCCACCCCTGCTTTAAGGCTACTACAGCCCAAATCATCTACAGAGCATGCTCAGCTGGGTGTAAGACCGATGGATCATGGGAAATGTAGTTGATCAGAGCTGGCAACTTTGGCCACCACTGCCCTAATTTCTGTGGATAGTCCCTGGAACATAACCAGGTAGAACAAGTAAACATGAAGGGGAGATCTAGGTAATCAAGAATCCCCTGGCTGCGTTTATCAGATCACAACAGACTGTAACCCCTGCCTAGTTACGTAGAAACACACAATGACTATTAACCTGTGCTGGAAAGCCCAGGCAACGCCATGAACACAATAACAATGGTCTATTCCACTGCCCTTTCTTGCCTGGACTACTGTAATCCGCTTCGCAGTGGTCTTACGTGCTCCCAACTTGTGCCGTTAGTCCATAATGAATGAGGCGGCGAGGCTCATCTTCCTGTCCGCCCGCACCTCCCATGCCTCACCCTTTTGTCAGTCCCTACATTGGCTTCCTATAAAATATAGAGCTCAATTTAAAATTCTGGTTTTTGCTTTCAAATCTCTACATAATGCTGCTCCCACCTATCTATCCTCCCTTATACACAAGTATATCCCGTCTAGGCCCTTACGATCTGCTGAAGACTTACGTCTATCTTCTGTCCGTACTCCCACCTCTGATGCTCGCCTTCAAGATTTCCTCGAGGGCTGCACCGTTCCTGTGGAACTCGCTTCCCTACTCCGTTAGATGCTCACCCAGTCTCCACTCCTTCAAAAAATCGTTAAAAACCCACTTCTTCATAAAAGCGTATCAATTAAACTGTTAATAGCTCCTGACTGATTCCTCTCTTGCAACTGTCATTAGTCTAATACTATCCTTACCTTTGGTGTCACTTTACCCCACTCCCTCTAGCATGTAAGCTCATTGAGGAAGGGCATTCAGCCCCTCTGTTCCTGTGTGTCCAACTTGTCTGGTTACAATTACATGTTTGTTTGTCCACCAACTGTAAAGCGCTGCGAAATTTGTTGGCGCTATATAAATAATAACATAATAAACAAGGACTCCATAGATTGTCTGTGAAATGCCAATTACTGTGCAGAATAACCTCAATAAAATGTATACAATATCAGGAAAACGTTTAGTGTCAAACCATATACGTCAAGACACACAAAGCCAGGCAGAAGTGAAAGAGAAAGGGGAAAATTTATTAAACTGTCACCAACACTTTTCTGTTTAATTTTCAGAGAATTTTTGGCATGGGAAAATAAATAAATAAACTAGCATACCAATTTACCATAGTACAAAGACAACCATGTGCTGTCTAAAATAAAGACCTAGAAAATAATTTATTAAAACTATGTTGAGTAATGAAACCAACCAGTTTGAGATCACACAAGAAAAAAAAACAAAAAACAAAAACAAAAATGGACTGAAGTCACATATTTGCTGCAATGTTGCAATGGCATGCACCCCGCTCAATTGTATTGCACTCATTGAAAAAACTAACTCTCACAGATTTATTCGCTTGCATAATAATTAAAGTAATAATAAAAAAAAATGACAAGTCGTTTTGCGTGGATTTAATGGCGTTCCACCTAGGTGGAGCGGCTCACTCCCATTTTAAGCCTCCTACAGCTTCTTCAGAACCTGTTAGGCAGTTTTTTTATTGAAGAGAGGGAAGTGCACCGACTGCTTGGGACACGATTGTTTTTAGTTTGCTGACGTTTGGCTCTGCCTTCAAAATGATTGTTAAACACCCCGAAAGAAAAAAAAAGAAGGAACCTAGAAAAACAGGTAAAGTCAGGCGAGGTTTGCATTCCTGACTGATTGTTTAGGTATGGCTTGGTAGCAGATACTAGCGTATATAAGGAGTGCCCTTGTCACTGAGAATTTTACTCCAGAAGAGCAGAGAGCACAATGAAACAGCTTGGCACCGAGGGTCGGTGAGTAGAGAATGTTTTTCTGGATTGGGAATACCTAGGGATAACCTTGACTTGTTGTATCCATAGCTACCATAACCGATAGATTCCAGATAAATTAGCTGCAAAGTTATTCTGAATGCAAGCTCCAAAACCCACAAAAAGCAACAATGGTCAATTCAGCACCAATAATCGAAAATAATGTATTGGCAAATATTTTTATTTTTTTTGGAGTTGCAGGCCACCTCCAGCTTATTGACGCTTGAATTTCACCCCTGTTTGCCTGTGCAGGTTCCTGTGTTACAAAATGACAGGTGCGGTACACAGGAGCTGTATATAGGCAGCTGTCACAGCCGAACAATGTCTACATGATGAATCTGGTGTCTGCTTCACCTGTTCACAAACGTATCTGTCCCAGGACTACAGACCTGTTTAATTCAGGCCCTTTTTATAGTTACAGTATGGAGCAGTTTCAGAATCCTAATGCAATTGCTCACATTAGATCTCTGGTCTAGGGAACTGTGAAGAAAAAAATAAGAAGAGAAATCAAATTTAAGGCCATAAAGATTTGGTACATTTTTCCAATCTGGCTATTTTGTACTAACATTTCTAGTAAATGTGTCAATTCTCCCCAATTTGCAACTTGCATAACCTTCATTTGTGCATACAATCCCCCAAAAGGGTTTTTGCAGACCCTTCAGGTCTTTTCTGACGTTGATTCATACTAGATACTCATATTTGGTGAGCCACAGTGTTTTACTTGAATGTATTTAGTTTACATAGCTCCTGCTTAACGTGAAAATATTAAATTTTCTAAAAGTGGAGCAGTCGTTAGGAACATTCCATTGGTTTCCATGACAACTGCACCAGAGTTTCACTTAGCACATATCCCCCCTGAATAGAGTTAATTCTTTATTCAGATCCTGAAATAAAGGTCATGGTGGGAAGGTATTCAACCTCAGGTAGAAACACAAAACTATTTATGTTAAATAAGTTATTGGCTGTCTGAATGTCATGAGAGTTGTAATTTGCACCGCACATTGTCCAACTTTCAACAATTGAGTTTCTTAGAAAACCTCTAGAATATTAAATAGGGGAAACTATGTATCATGGCAGTGTTTGGGGGATGTTTCCTGTTACTGTACAGAGCCAGTTGTGCTGGTATTTCACTAGTTAACCCAGGTTGTTTATGAAACGCCGCGCAGGTCTTTGGATTCTCAGAAATGTAATGTAATCACGCAGAGTACTTCACTCCTTGCAAGTGATTTCTTAAGACTGACTGGGAGTGACAGTGTCTCTGAAAGCACGCAGACGCTTTTTTTTTCCAAAGGTGTAATTAAAGTCAGTGTTTATTACTAACATGATCTGTTTTGTTTTAGGTGTGTCTGCGCTGCGAATGTTGCTGGGCCAGCTTGCAGTGGGTGGAGCTGGCCACCTCCCTAACTCTTGGATAAAACCAATTTCTCCGTCTGCCTGGTGCAGTGGTTCTTAACAGTTCAACAGTTCTCTATCGAAATTGTGAAATGTTTAGGACCACTTGATCAGGAGGACACGCTCTTCAGGGAAAAGCCATGATTGGAATACAGTGGGCACTTCACTCGTCCTCGCTGCCTGGAAGGATTAGAAGCCGCCAGGGACTTTTTCCTCGAATATCTGGAGCTCACTATGTTAACTGTTTATTTGCCAAGATGGTGCATGGCTACTGTGGATCGTTTAGCCCGTTTGCTGTCAGGATTCCGCGTTTCGGCAGAATATTCTGGCAGCACAATGGGTTAACATTCAGTGCGATCCTTTCACAAATATAAGTTGCAATTTCCTTTTACTAAAACTGAATTAGGAAGAGGAAATCTAATTTAAAAAATAAAAACAAAAACATTTTTTGTTTTTTTACCCCAATAGGAATTGTGAAGAATTGACAACTGGATTTAAGATTCTAGAACAGGGGTGCCCAAAAGGTAGATCCCCAGATGTTGTAGAACTGCAACTCCCATGATGCCTTGCATTTCTTTAGAATGCTTTTAGAACGACAAAGCATCATGGAAGCTGTAGTTTTAAAACATCTGGGGAACTACCCGTTGAGCACCCCTGTTCTAGACAAATAGACATAGCTGGGAAAATTTTGCAATTGATTAATGTTCCTGGTTTGGCTATTTTAGCATGATATTTGGATTAAAGCTATTCACTAAATTTGGAAATGATCAGTGGATTTTCAGTTTTAGACCTAAATCGATGAGATAGAAAATTAATTTTTTGGGAGAATTCCTGGCTCAGCTACAAATTTTGCAAAAAAGTCTGCTTGTCAACTCCTCACAATTACCAGTTAGTAAATACACATCAGTGTTCTCTGGTGATTATAGACTGTTTTTATAATACACACCTTGCCTAGTTATGATTAATTAGCAATAGTTTAACCCCTTTCAAGGCTATGTGCTTGGCAATGAGTTAGAAGTTAGAAGACGGGCAAGAGATTATTAACTAATTCCCTGCCAACCACATTTAATAATATGTGATAATCTACGATTTAGGCCAAAATAGTTGTTAGAATGTTTAGTAGTTTAAAATAGTTGAAGAATGTTTAAAACTTGGCTTTTTTTCTGCAGATTTTCAATTTAGGTCTAAAAGATTTATTTTATTTTTTTAAACTAAATCAAGTTCAGACTATAAAGTAGAATTGGGGGGAAAAATCCATCTTGGATGAACTAAAGATTTTTTTCCCTTCCAATTCTGCTTTAAGTTTGTAAGTCGAATGTTTCCGTACCACTTGCTGTTTAGTGAATAAACCCCAAATGCATATATTCTGTATAGTTTGTATTTTTTTTTCTCCCTGTGCTTATCTGCTGTCTATTTTCTAAATAAATCAATAAAAAGTGTGAATGTGTTTCTCTCTATTAAGGTCATATTCCTTTGTTAGAATGGTAGTAATTAAACATGTTGTATTTGGGTACATGCATTACATTTCTCTCGGGGAAGTTAAATAAATCTGTAGAGCAAAAAAGAAAAAAAGGCCATGTCTTAAAATAAATTTCACAAAAAAAAAAAAAAAAAAAAATACTATATACAATCTTTATTTTTTGTGTGTGTAATTTATTTTAAAACATGTTTTTTTAATTTTTTGTTTTTTTCTCGATCTCAATTTTTTAAAATTATTTTTTTACTGGGGACATAGAGCGCATGTCCAGTGCTTCTCTATGGCAAGCATTGGGTGAATTCGTCCTCATTACTTACGGTGCGTGATAACACAGGACATTTAGACCATCATGAAAATAGAAAGTCTTCAATAAGGCACTGTCTTTAATGCCTGTCTGACATTACCATTTCCTTGGGAAGAGAATTATTTTACATTGCCAGTCAAGAGGGTCTGAGCACCAAAATCACTTCATTAAGATTAAGTGGTTTTGGTATTTTAAGTTTCCCTTTAAATAATCCAAGCCTTTTAATTTTAGATGTATTGTATTCCCCAGACATATTGAAAAAAGCCACACAGTAATTCAATGATTTTAAGTTTTCTAATGGTCTGGAAAAGTTTTTCATATTTATATTTCCTAAGCACACCCCTATAAATCCCCCTCCCCCCCAAAAAAAAAAAAAACACACAAAAACAAACAAACAAACAACACCAAAGTTCTCAGAAGAACATCCCAGACAATCATTGCCATCTAAGTTGGATGGAATGGACATTGGTAATACGAAAGTGTTTATTCTGCATTATCGATGCGGCTGAAATCGGGGATGGTTTCCTTAAAGGAACACTATAAGGTCACGAACACAAAAATGGATTCATGACCGTATAGTTTTTAAACCATTACCATCTAGCCCTCCTGGCCCACTCCCTTACACCCCTCTAAATATAGTAAAAAATATATATACTTTTGTTCCAGTCTGCAGTTGCTGGCTCTGCTCCTGATCTTCCTGCTTGTCTGACAACATCAGAAGTGGTGGTCTGAGCCAATCACAATGCTTCCCCATAGGATTGTCTGAGACTGTCAAGGACGCAGATCAGGGGCAGAGCCAGCACAAGTCAAGCACAGCCCTGACCAATCAGCATCTCCTCATAGATTGAATTGATGTATCGCTATGAGGAAAGTTCAGTGTCTCCATGCTGAGGGTGGACACACTGAATGTCAGTCACACTGTGCAGCACTGCCCCAGGAAGCACCTGTAGCAGCCATCTGAGGGGTGGCCAGTGGAGGTATTCCTAGGCTTTAATACAAAAAAATGCCTTTTCTCTGAAAAGACAGTGTTTACAGCAAAAAGCCTGAAGGGAATGATTCTACTCACCAGAACAAATTCAATAAGCTGTAGTTGTTCTGGTGACTATAGTGTCCCTTTAAGAATTCCACATTTTTTTATATTAAAAGTCAGCTTCAGTTTTCTGTAACCTGCCAGACTGACAGGAAGTGCTCTCTCAGTGAGCACCACCTGTCAGTCCGGCCAGGTGCAGGAAACAGAAGCTCCTGTACCGCGCTCTGCATCGCCACACAACACTCGGTGTATACACAATGACAGCCACACACAATCAATCACAAAACACACAGACATCACTGACAAACACTGATTTGACACACACTGACAGATGGCACTGACAGTCACACACACACTCAATGACAAACACACAGACATCACTGACAGACACACACAACCAATCACAAAACACACAGACATCACTGACAAACACTGATTTTACACACACTGACAGATGGCACTGACAGTCACACACACACTCAATGACAAACACACAGACGTCACTGACAGACACACACTAATTCATTGACACACACGCACACTGACACTCATTGACACACTGATAGTCACACACAGACTCAATGACAAAAATACTCTCACAAACACACACTGACAAACACACTCACACACACACACACACACACACACATACACTCACTAATTAATAATATTTTTATAATTAAAAATTTTCCACCCAGCCTCCCTACCTGGAGAGCTGGCGTGGATCTGTCCCTGGGGTCCAGTGGAGCTGCTGGGAGGCGTGCGGCTGTGGTAGAATCAGAGGCAGCAAGGGAGCTCTGATCTCCCTCCTTTGCTCACTCACTCCTTGTGGGCTGCTTACTGATGCCGAGATCCAGAATATGACGTCATATTCCGGCTCCCGGGGCATCAGCAAATGGCGCGCGAGGAAGCAGAGCAGGGAGATTAGATCTCCCTCGCCGCCTCTGATTCTACAACAGCTGCACGCTGCACCGGGGTTCATAATGTGGCCTGGAAGCAGGGAGTGCTTCCCTCCTGCTGGTCACTAGAATCTTGCACAGCCAGAGCTGGTGCGCCCTAAGGCAGCCGCCTGATGGACGTGCCGGCCCTGAGTGAGTTCCCTCTGAACTAAATAAACCAGGAAGTAACTGGACTTGTTGTCTGACTGACAGTCAGGGGGGGTGTAACCAGGTTAATTTATAAAAGAGGACACAAAAAAGAGGACACACTTCACACATAAAGTACTTCAGCATGGAGAATTTCTTTAGGGGTCTCAAATGAGCCTTTAAAGAACCTAAAAAAGTACTATCCTATAATTTGATATTTTTCAAATAAATGGGACAGCAGACAATATGCAGCTAGTATTTAGAACTGTATACAAGTTTATACAGACAGATTAAACAGAGAGGCAAAAACATACAGTCTATGATATTAATATATAGAAAGTACTTGCCAGCATTTCGGTTCAGGGCTGCCCTTTTGGGATGAGTCTGACGTACGAGGCTATAGGTCACTCTGTAATGGCACAAGTTAGCAAAAACTATTTTGAGACCTGAACAGGGATTTACAGAAGGACGGGTTATTGAGTTACTCTAAGCTTTTGTCCTCAAAGATCTCATATTCTCTGTTTTGGTTTCTATGATATTAATAGTGTCTACCAATTAACCCACGCATCGCACTTAGAGCAGTGTTGAACTGTGGGCCCAAGTGATCGGAGTTTAATTTCTGTAAACGGTCTCTCAGTGTATCATAGGGTCGTAGTTCAACAACTGCGGGTTTTACAGTTTATCACCACCTTATCTAGAGAGAAGTACCGAAATATACTACAATAGTGCATGCGGTGGGAAGTCATGTATTGGGTCACGTTTGGCCACCCTGGAACATTTCACTACTTTTTCATAGTCCACATTTCATCAGAAAACTAAAAATCAGATTTTCTTTCTTCATCTCCGAGAAGAACTATGAATCATTAAACACTACACAGCTTTGAACATCGCAGTTATAGTCGTGACACCATATAAACTGGTCTACTTGAAAGATCTTCACTTGAGTCATTATATAGGAGTCACCCGGTCTTTCAGAGACTCCCATGTGATGTATATGAACATCTAAGAGTACTACTGCACTCTTGAAAAACAATACAGAAGTATGTTTTCCTATGTATAACCAATGTAGGATGGTCTGAGCCGGTAGAGTCATATCGTTCAAAGAAATGTGAATTCGCTGGGATTTAGACACCAGGGAACATTGAAATGCAATTATTATGTATTAATGTCACCTTAGAATAGAGATCAGTGAAAGATTTCCCGTATGAGAACATATAAAATATAAAGCAAACGTCAACTGCATTTAGAGATAAAACAAAAAATAAGGTTTCTTTGCAAAATAAATTGAGTCAGTGGAAGAATGGATAGTTGATACTGTACTTTAAAAACAGATACTTTATCTCCCATAATGCTCTTACCCATAATACTGGCAAAGCATCAAGGGAGATGTAGTCCACAAGATGGGCTGCTAAGCTCTAAAAGGTGGTCCTAATGTTGCTAAAGGGGGACCCTCACTTTCCGAGATATTATTATTGTATTATATTCCCTCTATGTAACAAAAATGCATTTATGAAGTCTGAAAAAAGAAAAATTAAAAGTTGAAATTCACATAACTGCGTTTACCTCTATGGTAGAACTGGGCGCCTCCATCTTAGCTCCCTATCTCAATCATTGGCACCTGGCAGCATGTAGAGCATAAAGATAATGGAAGCAATGTTTCGATTTCTCCTACTATTTGCATTGTGTGCCTTGGCTGTGCCTGGACGCAACTGCATTGTAATGTCACTTGCTAAACATTTAATATATTAGAAGGAAATGAAACATCACATAAAAAATGATAGGATTCTTCCAGGCAAGTCAGTGTTCCCTTTTAAATATTAAGTAAGAATTGGACAATAGTGAAAGCATATACTTGGGGTGCCATTACGTGAGGTTTTCTTGTCATTTCCTACTTGTACTCATTGTGTCCGACAAGGCCTGCCTTTCTCAGCACAAATTCTTGTTTGATATTGGTTTCTTTCCCAGGTAAGTGGAACATTGGCCACATACCTCAGTTAAGAACACTTGAGGGTAGCGGATTATTTGCACTCCACATATGATCAATCCAGCCTCCTTCTCGATCACAACACCATCTATCCTATGTTATTCCTCAATGGCATATTTGTATAAGTACTATTGACTATTTTATATACAGGTTCAAAATTATATTCATCATCATGAATAGATGGAAGACTAAAGGTCCCCAACTTGTGATGTGTAGGATAAGACCTATCCAGGATTAACAGAAAAGTAAGACAGTACATGAAGATATAGTACCAGGCCTTAGAATGGTTTGGTTTAATTAAATACCCCAGGAGAGGCAATAGAGAGTTTGTGAAATGACAAACATAAGCCAGAATAATGGCCAAGGTCAGGCCGCCAGAAACGCACTATATCCGTAAATAAGTCAAGTCAGAGACTCCGGAGATTAGGACAAACCAAAACACTAGATCATTAACACCTAAGAACACTCACAATATCTCCGAGAAATGTATTATAAGAAGGCCGACAGAACCACATAAAGGTGAAAGGTCAAAATGATGCCAATGTGCGTCATTCCAGCCAGTATAAGAAGAAGAAATTATGCATTTGATTGCACAGTTTAAAACGTATCCAAAAATATTAAATGGAGGACTATATTTGTTATATTAAAACGGAGACCGTAATTACGTGTTTTTCTTATCTGTTATTAAAGGAGAAATCTAAAATCTCCACTAAGTCTAGTGGACCAACACTTGGTACCATATATAAAAGGATAACAGGGCTGTACACTCTTTAGAAGAATATCACAGATCCAGTTGCTAATTTATGCTTCACTTTAGGGTCTAGACAGCAATTCTCCATCTGGCTGAAGTCACGGATTAAGTAGTAAATATCGAATAAACTCATCAGTAGCTTAGACGGGATATAACTTGTCTAACACACTCAACTCTATTTTCTTCCCCTGTTTCCTTTTGTCCCACTGATCTTCATCCCTTTAGATTGCAAGCTCACAAACCATGCATACCTGTTTGTATAAAAAGTGATTTTTATTACCATCTGTTGTGTTTGTAGCTCTAATTATGTATCCATCTGTGTGCAACAATATCTGCAATCTTATGCAAAAATAGTTCACAAGATCGATTAGAGTGCTATACAAATAGGGCTATACACTAAAGCGTGAATTCAAAGTGAATTTAATATTTAAGGCTAGAGTAGTGGGATCATAGATGATTTTTTTCTGGTTCCGCTATTTTGACCTTAAATTTAAAATTCACTTTGAATTCTCACTTCAGTGAATAATCCTGTAAAAAGTTAAATAAATACACGCCTTTTAAATGGGCAAAACAGGATTGCTGATCCATGGAGATTCAGACTTGGCCGCCGTATGTTGTTTTTTTTTTAATGAGGGATGATAAAAAGATTACAGAATGAAAATGTGTAGTTCAGCCATTGTGTGCTTTAGAAGGTCACACTATTAATTCTACAAAGTAGCTGGAGTAACAATTAGATCAGTGCCAAAAAGGAAGAGGTTAAATACATTTCATGAAAGAAACAATTGGTGATTCCTATTGGCTCGTCTGCGATTCTCTAAGCGGACATTTTTCAAACGTGTAGTCAGCAAATCTGTCACCGCAAGTCACGTTTTGTGACATGCTCGTATTTTACGTGGTTATATACCTATAAATACTATTTGTTTTACTCACATTCTCTCTAGCATGACACATCATGGTCATTTGAGATGCTAAAAACTAAGGCACTCAATAAATTGTATTATTTGTGGTACAAATTCGAGTCTACGAATAGGACTCGGAGGAGTTATAAAGAAAAACTACTGAATGTTTATAGATTTGTAAGGACACCAAAGAGACTGGCCATTTAATATTAGATATCCAACGCAAACTATTTCATTTGGAAAAGGAAGCCGGCTCCGCAAGGACGACTTCGTAATTTTTAATCTGCAAATCTTAAAAGGGACACTTCACTTTGCATTAAACAACTATGGGGAATAAAAAGAGAAAAATAAACTAAAACTGTAAAAATAAAAATGTATGTGAAAATACAACTCTCCAGTGATCTCTGTCCAAGCAGAACACAGATCTGCCAATTAAGACATTGATGATGGATCTCCAACTACCACTAAATCGAAATGCCGGCACATACATCAATGGGCACCACAAGGATTAGCAGCGTTATTCACCAACGTGAGCATTGTCAGGAATTAAAAGTGAATTTCACGTAAATTTTCCGACAAATCCCACTTCAGTAAATAACCCAAGAAGACGTCAATCAAGCTGCAGAACAATGCATACTATATAGAGGGTTGCTTTACGTTTTGGTGGACAAGTGGTAAAGCATCTAGAAGTTGCAACTCAAAATTTATAGAAAGACTTCAAAATACAAAGTACTTTTTTTTACATACATCCATTAGAATTCCGTGCTTAGAATTGCAAAACTATCACTCTACAGGCGTCTTAGATGCTCCACAAATCACTATTGATTCTGGAGAGATCTTTAAGCCGTTCCATTATTCACAGAATCCAATGCTGCAGATGATATCAATCCAATAAAAGCCCAATAGTGCAAAGTTAGATCATTTTCATTACACTCTAGACAAATACTTATCAATACGCGATACAATACTTTACACGGTCAACTTATCCTTTGAATAATAATGTTTTAAAGAGACATCAATTCTTCAATTCCAATTCAGCATTCGGAAGTGCACATCTAGACACACATATATTGATACGCTACGGAATAACTTTGAAAAATTACATATAAATTAGATTTTTCAAGTGCAGATAGGCTTGATATAAAGTTACAAAGCATTTATTGCCAAGTGGGTTAGCCTACAAAAAAAAAATAAAAAAATATATAATAAATATACCGTCTGTGAAAAATAGTAAAATGAAGTAAAAATTTAACATTAAGTGTTCGAGTTTAAGATATAGTCTGAGCCAAGAACTACTTGTCCTAAAACTGTATGTGGGGGGTGGGGGATGTGGCGAGGCCTGACCGCTGAGCAATATGGCTGCATGAGAAATTGCTCCAGTACTGAACTCCATAACAAGCATATAAAACAGGCTGCAATCCACACAGAATACCCCGACAAAAAAAGATGTCACACCACAAAGAAAAGAAATCCACATCAAAAGCTGAAAAATTTAATTTCTTCACCCAAGATGGCGACGGAGACTCAGATGCAAGCCTGGAACACAATATTGAGCTTCTGGAAACCAGGATGGCAGTCTCTGAAGCCAGGGCAAGAAGGAACAACCTGCGACTGCAGGGGGTGCCAGAATCTGTGCTACATTAGAATCTACAAGCCTATACAAGAGGCCTACTTCAGGCCTACGCGCCATATATTCCAGCTGATACGCTACTAAATGATCGGGTACATCGTGTACCCTACTGTGAGGAATTTTGCGCAGAAAAGGTTTCCAAGCAGTGGTGTATGCCCTACGACATCATGGAATGAGGTACCGCTGGGGATAAGCAACCAAATTGCTGGTCCAACGTGACGGAGGCATAAAGCCGATATTCACCCCAGAAGAGGGACTAGCCAAACTGACAGAATGGGGCATACAAATAAAGACTGATATCACTGTACCATCATCAAAGGAACATAAAGTACTTACCAAACTCCCTACAGCAACCTCAGGATCACTCATTATATGTGGAGACTTAAACCACGTATTAGATTCACACACTGACACAACCTTACCTGACTCATCCCCTAGACACTCAGCAATATGGGCGAAAAGCAAAGCCCTACTCAAACTCATGTCTGACCATGGTATTTATGATGCATGGCAAACTCTTAACACCATGGGAAGAGAATTTTCATTCTACTCAAGTGTGCATAAATCGTTCTCTAGGATATTGTGGTATCAGGCGATCTTCTCCCAAGGATCACACAGTGCTCTATTGAAGACATAGTGTGGTCAGATCATGCACCACTCACATTGACACTCAGGGGCCAATTTCCTCATAGGGAACATGCACCATGGCGTCTCAATGACTCATTTCTGCAAGACCCTAAGTTTCTTGCTCAACTGACACAAAATCTGGAGGACTACTTCAAAATGAATGCTTCTCCAGAAACCTATTCTAATCAGTTGAGCCTCGTATGTGAAACGTAAATCCAACCATGAACACATTGACCTGCTGCGCTCCTTACGAGGTGCCATGAATGCACACACTATACAACCGGTGGATGCATATCTGAAAACCATAGCAGATACCACCAAGTGCATAAACGAAATACACAGTTAAAACTTCCTACACACTTCAATGGCTCAAAATGCAAAACTACTCTCAGGGTAACAAAGCAAGGAAAGATCCAGCCACAATGCTGAGGAAAAAACAAGCACAATCTAAAATATCATCCTTAATCTCAAATACCAACAAAAAAAAATGTACAATCCCCAAGACATAAATAATGATATGGCCTCTTTCTACCATACCTTGTATAATCTGCAAAAATGATAACACAATACATGACAACACCGAGTCAGAAATTGTCAACTTTTTAAACCTCATTACATTGGCGTCTCCTCACAACAACAGGAGATATTACAAAAACCTGTAACATGTCAGGAAATCTCACAAACTATAGCATCTCTGCCAGTGGGAAATCCCCTGGGCTGGATGGCCTCACAAACTCTTACTATAAGCTTTTTTTCCCCATATCCTAGCCCCAAGGTTGGAACCAGTACATCACATCAAATGTACAGGTGACATGCCACATGAGATGCTAATGGCACATGTAGCCACTCTCCCTAAACGAGGGAAACCCAAAAGTCAAAGTCTGCAACCTATATCACGACTCACCACTGATACAAAGCTATGCACCAAAATCTGTTCAAACAGGTTGTCACAAATTATCCCTACGATTATACATGCAGATCAAGCGCCAGGGTGCGGACGGTACGAGGAACGTTTTGGACTTGCTGGGTGGGCTGCGAGGGGAGAGGGCCCCCAGTGTACTTCTTTGGGTGGATGCAGAAAAAGCCTTTGAGAGGCTCCATTGGCCCTTCCTCCTCACGGACCTAGGGAGATTTGGGTTCCCCCAACAGTTCATATCCCTGGTACCCACACACATCAGCACAAGTGGTTAAGCTTTACATCCCGCAGCTTTACAATCTCCAATGGTTTAAGACAAGGCTGCCCACTCTCCCCAATACTGTATATATTGGCATTGGAACCCCTGACTCAATTAATCAGAGACAATCCCAACATTCATGGATCAAAGACAAATAATATAAAATAACCTTGTTCATGGACGACATCCTCCTCATACTACAACAACCACATATCTCCCTACCTACTCTTCATGATCTCATCCAGCAATATAGTAAATGTTTGTATTATAAACTGAATATATCCAAGACACAAGTGATGGGCATTAATGTCCCGAAACACACACTAGACACCCTAAAAGATGCATTCGCCTATGAATGGTGAACAGATTCACTCAAATTTCTGGGAGTAGCCCTGATGCCACAGCTTTCAGGCCTTTATAAGGCTAATTACCAAACCTTACTCAATGACATAAAAACACAAATACAAAGCTGGAAAGGGAAATTCGTCTCTTAGATGGGTAGGATAGCAGCGACCAAAATGTTACTTATCTCAAGATTCCAATATCTATTTCGCACTCTACCAAAGAAACTCCCCACTCACTATCTGTGTGAAGCTCAGGGACTAATTGATTCCTTCATCTGGAACAACTCCAAGCTTACAAATCTGCGAAATCTACCCTATATAAACCATTTTTGCAAGGGGGAATGGGGTTACCGGACATTACAGAATATTACAAAGCAGCGATAATCAGCGCTATACTATCAGCAAGTGGCCACCTTAGACCTCCAAAGTGGGTTCATATTGAATCAATCTATACCAATGATTTTGCTATCACTGCACTCGCATACATGTCTAGGAAGTTCAGACCAAAACACAAGGACATACTCCCCACAACCAAACTCAGACTCCAACTATGGGACAAAGTCAGAGACAGGCAAACCTTACACGAGGGTACCTCCCTTGCTCTTCCAGTGGAGGCCTTGCCCTTCCTCATCCCTGATTTTAACTACAAACTATGGCACAGACATGGTATCACCCACCTCTATCACATTTTCCAAGGGTCAAATTTGAAATGCTTTGCTGATATTCAAACACATTATGGGTTGCCCACTACTGCAAAATTCTCTTATGTGCAACTGTTGTCAAACGGTAAAAAAAAAAACGTGTGCTACCCTACAACACTGTAAATGGTCTACAGCTGATGGAGGTAGAAACAAATGTGTCTCAGATTGCAACCAACCACCAAATTGATCTCTCTCATATATGCCAAAAACTGCGCCACAACAGGCCCCCAGAAATTTACCTTTGTTAGAGCATGGGGACGGGAACTAGACATTTCCCTTCCAGAGAGTCAATGGCAAAAAATACTTATGGCACACAAAAGCTTACAATTGTGCACCTTGCATACTGAGCTCACAAGAAAGATTCTGTACCGATGGTACCTGGTACCCACACGATTAAAACACAGCAACCTGGGCCTGTCGGATACATGCTGGCGCTGTCTATCAGAACCAGGGACGATGACCCATATTTGGTAGTAGTGCTCAAAAATAACCAAATTCTAAGTCAGATATGGAACAGATCATCCACGAGTGCTCATTAATGCATTTACCAAGACTCCCTGAAATATACTTACTACACCTCTTTCCAAAGGATCTTGCCAAAGACCGCAAATAACTTATTTAACGTATACTCGTTGCTGCCTTTATGGCACGAAACACCTACCTCTGAAGACATTTCTATTGTCAGCTTGGGCGTCGTGGGAGTCATACCTCTCTAAAATCCACAAAGCACCGACACCACTAGCATAAGTAATAAAAAACAAAAAACCCTATAAAAATACAAACTTCTCTCGAATGTCTGTAACGGAGATGCACCACCCATACCTCTCAGCTTCCTATCGGGGTAAATATAGTACTTACCACAGTATTAATTAATGCATTCTCCTAAGACGATCACACGACTCCTACAGCTGTGACCATGGCACTGACCACGTTACATACACCTTATGAGCAAACTATATTACAATACTCCGCAAGGAGTGACTTAGCTTTCAGTCTCCCCCACAACCCTCCACCTACCCCATGTTTACACATATCCCTCACCCCAACCTCATGTTGCTATTGTTATGATACCACTTATCTGCATATAGAAAACACTGGTGTATTGTTCGTACAGCATGGACTATAGAAAACCATATGTTATGTTACCTTGAGTACCTTATGATGCCTAATGCTGTTTCAGACTATGTCGTGTTCATGTATTACTGTACACCGGTATTGAAAATTGCAAATAAAAAATAAAATAAAATAAAAAAATTAAAAAAAAACTGTAGGTGCCATCAATGACCTGTAAACTGAATTGTAATCCTTGTAGCAATTAAATGTGTATACATATCGGTTAGTAAAGAACAAAGATTTATACAGGGTTCATATTGGTTGTGGATGTAAAATGTTAATAAATTGCAACATATATATTCTTTTTACTAAAGAACATATCTTCTGCATTGATAGTGGTGATGACCATCCCTCTTAAAATGTAGAATTTTTTTTTTAAATATACGTTCAGATTCGCTGTTATGATAGATATGAAAACCTTAGTACTCAGGTACTGCATACACTTCAAAATACTACAAATCTGAGTACCTTTAAAAGTTCATGTCTGTATGGCGCCATCTGCTGGTAATAAGAAAACCGCAATTCAGCTTTTTAAAATCAAGGTTCCACCTTAGTAACTTTGGTGGATAGATATTGCTGTGTTCAGGTTTACGGACTAGGCTACTGATAGGCACTTTGTATAAAAAAAAAAAAAGTATCAACATATAATATTAAACTATTTAGAAAATAAAGTTCTCACTTACTTCAACAAACAGCACTGACATATTGATCTATATACAAGCAGAACAAGCAGAACTTCAGTTTCCAATGTTTGGTCTGCTCTTCAGGAACCTTAGAATTCCAATTCTTCTAATATGCAGATCTGTCAAAATAATAGGTAAACAGAACATCAGGAATTATCTAAACACATCTAAACAAGGATGCACTGACTGGTAGAATGTGTAGGTAATGGTTTACATAGAGAACTGTGCCAACTAAAATCCCAAATTACTAGTTTATTAAAAAGAAATAAAATAGTTAAAGCAGTTTTCCAGGAGAGATACGTTAAGAGGTGTTCTGGTTTCCAGGGGTATGTGTGGGGTATGTGTGTTGCGAGCAGGCAACTGAAAATCTATAGCCCCATCTGAGGACAAATGAAACAATTCCACTCCCTTTGTTAATTCTCCATCATAAGATTTATTGAAATACTGCAAGAACTACAATGCAATAATTAAAGTAGTAAACCCAGGGGCAATTGCCCTCCTACCCCCGACCCTCACCCTTAACCTGCCCTCACCTATGTGTTGTTACATATCGGAATGATATTTTTTTGTTAACCTCAAAGAGATGAAAGCAGATGTTGACACTGTGAGCAGCCCTTCAGACCATGTAGCTTGTATGGTACTCAAAACGCGTTGGGAAAGTGACCATGTGATGTGATACCACCGGCTGATGAAAGGCAAATGGTAAATAGTGAAAATGGAGGATATATAACAGTGGAAACCAAGTGCTATTTTGGTGCAAAGTGTTGAATGTTGAGAGACATTTTATTGGTTTCCATGGTGATAACTCCTCATAGCATTTTGCCATAAAATAGCAACTGTTTTGCCATCATAAAACAACCATTGTGTGTTTTCTGCCACTGTGTAACTCCCTTTGTTCATATACGGGTGTATTTAATAAGATTTCCAAATGATTTAATATGGTTACATTTTTTTTCCAAATGTCTTATCTGCGGAGTCACCATTAAATTCAGATGGAATTTTTGTAGCTTAGTATTTGGAACATTTCTCTAACCATATTGAATCATTTGGAAAGCTTATTAAATTGAGGCCCAAGTTAGGGAAAAACAAAGTAATAGCCTACCAAGGACATGATAGGCAGGGACCGTCCAAATATGGGAAGCAGATCAAAGCAGTTTAGTTCAGATAAACAACTGCTGATAAAGGCAAGAAGCACGTGGTGTTACAATAACCACCGCGAAGTGAAAAATGTCAAAACAAGGAAGAGAAAAAAATGCCAAGTGATAAAGAACAGAGCTTTGCAGTTAAAATTGAAACAGAAGATTTAGTATAGAAATACCAATCCAACACCATGTTGCCATTGTACAATGTATACACCCATAGCAAGGAGTTAATTGGAACACACTGGTTGACATCCATTTAATTACCTTTTGGGCCTTTCCCCAATCAGACATAGTGCAGATCTGTCGTTTTCCCCAGGTTAACTCACATTGCTGTCAATAAGTCTAACTGGAGTATTCAGCAATCTGTGATTTACCCTTCATACTCTTGGAGTGGGCCATTTTAACCAAGACTGCTAAAACAAGGGGCTGTTAATCTGGATTGGATAAACCAATTATTGCTCACAAGGTCAACCCGCAGTTTGGATACACAGAATATACTGCGAGTGCAAATTGTCAGATTAAATTCTTATCCCTGAAGCATGCAATATTTACAACTGGATGTATGCTGAAACTGAAAAACCTATCTTTATGGATGTAAACAAGACTAATATAGGTATCAAATATGGAATTACTGAATTCACTCCAGTCTGTTTCAGTAGGAGGAACATTATCAAAATAAATTCACCGGCTTTTACAGCTGCAATTAGGGAGACTTGCAGTATTTGGCCAGTGGCCGCCAGAGAACAGTTCATTATAATAGAAATGAGGAAACTTTAACACAGAGAAGAAGTCTTTGATGGACAGCCAGGGAGTTGTTTCGAGCTTGGTTATAGAAGTGCCAATTTTAAATAGAAAATCGGTGCTTTCATTAACTGCAGTTAAGAGTAAATGTCCTGTAAGGACCCTAATTTGTAGCTTGGTGGAAAGCTTCACACATCTAAGAAAGTATATATCCTAAAAGAGCAAATTAAAGGGATACTATAGTCACCCAGACAACTTCAGCTCAATGAAATGGTCTGGGTGCCAGGTCCCTCAGGTTTTAACCCTACAGATGTAAACATAGCAAGTTTTCGCCTCCATCACGCAGAGCATCCATAGGAAAGCATTGAGAAATGCTTTCCTATGGAAACTTTGAATGCGCGCGCGGCACTTGCCGCGCATGTGCATTCGGCTCCAGTGACGTCGGACGGGGAAGCCGACGTCGGACGGTGAGGAGAGGTCACCAGCGCTGCAATAAGGTAAGCTGCTGAAGGGGTTTTAACCCCTTCAGCGCCACAGGAGGGGGACCCTGAGGGTGGGGGCACCCTCAGGGCACTATAGTGTCAGGAAAACCGCTTTGTTTTCCTGGCACTATAGCGATCCTTTAAAGGAATAATTGCAGATTAAGGTTGACCGAGAGAGATAGACTGCACTACTTTTCACGTCCCACTAGATGGCTCCATTGAACTCTAGGCAAAGGGTTTCCTTAGCTAGTACACAAACAAACACGATTTCAAATGCACATTTAATTTGTCATGAAAACCCGGACACTATGTTCTAAGCATGCTTGTGTGGCCATAGAACTTTTGGAAGAATTTGTAATAATTGTACAATGGTAGAACTTTGGAATACTGCTACATGCTGTATGTACATAAATACATTGTGTATTTTGTTTTTTTTCATCCCCATTAATGTGTCCTGCTGTGTCTCATTGCATATATTTGTAAAGAAGAAGCTGCCACAGGGAATGACTATGTTATTGTGGTGCGTGGAAGTAATGGATGTGCTGCGAGGCATGCGGCGTCCTGCTGGGCTCATTCAACCACCCATGAAACGCTCCGTTAGGTGACGAGCACACACCTTTTAATGAGCTATCCACACATCACGTGCACAATTGTTTTGGTGTCAAAATGCTTAAGGGAGTCACAGATGTGGGGACACAATAGAAACAGCACATCTTGCTTAGATGCGTACGCCTCCACAAGGATATTGTGTCAATTCAGTATCTGCATTTTAATTAACTCACTCATGCACACGTAGAATCGGTAGGTTAAGGGACATGGCGTTCCGTTCTGAGTCTTAATATAGCGCACACAAACTTTACGGAGAGATGCTGAAAAGTTTGAATGCCAATTTGGCACGTTCAAAACGCCACACGCTGGCAGCAAGACTACAACTACTTTATTATCAACCACAGTGACAAAGAAAGACAGGGGCAGCACTCGTGTAGAATCTAATAAAGTTTCACTTGGAAATTCCATGAAAAGTGATGATTTTTTTAAAAGAAAATTTGGCATACTTAGGAGAGATCAGACCAGATAGGGGCGGACTAGTGATAAGATGAAAAAGAATAACTAAAATAAATCACACAACAGAACACATACGAAGGGGATGGGGAACCTCAAAACTAGGAAATCAAGATGCAGTTTGAAGAACCAATCTGCCATTGATGACGCACTCATCAATGGACGCATTCTACAAATTCGACGCCTCACAACCCAGGGCGGCCAATCCTCCAAATATATCAAACAAAGGGACAGGGCACAAATGTGGTCCAAGTGCAGGTTTACTGGAACAGCAATGGGTCAGCCCTGTAAAATGGCTTAAGCAATCTTCAAATAAAGGAGAAAAAAAATAAAATTATTGATAAACCCCCAAACATTTATAGAAACCAAATCAAATCATTTGAAGCTCACATGAAAGACGTCTACATGCAAATGGCCTAGTGACACAATATACAGAATCTCTCACGTGATTTTGAGAACTGTAAATATTTGGGGACTTATGCTGTGTGTTAGGGTAGAGAAAACCCCCTTCAATAAACCTGCACTGCGACTATACACGTGACGATCCCTTTGTTTTATTTCAATTTTTGTCCATGTAACTCAGAAAATGTTTAACCCCAAGTTATGACCATCCATCAATATCGCCCTGTTCTAACCGTCAATGTTTTTCATCTCCGAGAAGTACAAGGGACAATGTATACCAAGGTATTTTTATTGCATTGAATAACTTTTGGTTGATGAATAAGCTGCATTTTTTGCACGCTCAGTTTTGTATAATTTTGCAATCAAATAAAGGTTTTGCAGCATTCTGTATTGTAACCTTGGCACATTTGTCTCTTTTCTTCATTCTAAAATAGTCTCTTCTTGCTCGTTGCTGCACCTCTCTTAATGCCCGTTCCTCCTAACTGGAATGTACACAGAGAGTTTTGGTTTCTGCTAATCAATTACTCCTTCTACGCTTTAATCCTTAAAGGGACACTATAGTCACTATAATAAAGACAAAGTTTATATCAAACCACACAAAGTGAAATAGTGATAAATATATGCAAAACTACAACCTGAGCTTGTCAGTATAATCAGGTAATATCTAAAAGCATAAAATAAAATACAACATAGTGTAATCTGTATAAAGACAGTTAAGATAGGGCAGAACAGACTGTCACTCACATTATGCAGAGCCGTTCCAGGATATCGTCATTATCTTGGGGTAAGTGGATATCCTTTTGTTTGTATGGTTTGATTCCACTCCCCTAGCACCTTGAGTTTTGTAATTTTGAATTTTCAATTTTCAATAAATATATATTTTTTTGGAAATTTCTCCATCCATTTTCTGGGAACTTCGTTTGCCTGTATTGGCACCCTTGAGCCTGCAATACAGAGCCTGGGACGGCTCTGCATAATGTGAGTGACAGTCTGTTCTGCCCTATCTTAACTGTCTTTATACAGATTACACTATGTTGTATTTTATTTTATGCTTTTAGATATTACCTGATTATACTGACAAGCTCAGGTTGTAGTTTTGCATATATTTATCACTATTTCACTTTGTGTGGTTTGATATAAACTTTGTCTTTATTATTCACGTTTTTATTGTGTTTGGGGAAACACTCTTATCTACCACCACTCCCATCTTCATACTCACGAAGCGCCTATACACTAGTTATTTGTCCTTTTCGTATAGTCACTAAAGTCACATAAAGCTATAGTTGTTTTGGTGAGTATAGTCAGTCACTGCAGGTTTCTTGCTGTAAACCCTGCCTTGTCAGAGAAAAAGCTGTGTTTACATTGCTCAATAGGAACAACTACAATGGCCACTCCTCAGATGGCCAGTATAGGTGCTTCCTTGGTCAGTGCTGCACAGTCTGCATTGAGACTGTGAACTTTCCTCATAGAGATACATTGACTCTATGAGGGGATGTGGATGGCTAGGGTGGCGTTTTCCCTGCCCCCGCGCCACCTCTCTAGCTAAGATAATCAGAATTGATAATCTTAGCCAATCCAATGCTTTCCTATGCGAATTTTGACGATGTCAGACAAGGAGGCAGATCGGAGGCAGGGCTAGTGCTGGCTTACCTGCGTGGCGCTGTAAAAAAAAAAAAAGATAAATTGTTTACTTATTTAAGGGGGGGTGAAAGGGTCCAGGGACCCTATATGTGCTTTTAATACAATGGGGTGAAGAATACAGGTTTGGACTCCAGTCTAAGAGGCTCCTGATTGGCCAAGCTACATCCTGGCATGAACAAGACTAATGGTGTCACGTGTGAAAGTGTGCACAAAAGTAAAGAATTTTACAAGTGGATTTTTTTGTTCAATTTTGGATGGGTTATTTTTGCAAATTTTTTAATGTATTATCTATACAAAGGATACAAAGGATAAAAAGGAATAAGTAAATGCTAGCCTTGATTGCCCCTTTACTCACTGATTCTGAGGACTAAGAAGGGTTGAATATCTATTTGAATGCTAGGTTAGTGTTTGAATGCTCTAAGATAATGACGAACATTGGCACCTGAAAAATTGTGAACCACCCCCTCTGAAGCTCAGCCAAGAATTTACATGACAGGGGATGATGGATGTGGGAACATTCAATACTGGTCATCACATAAACAGGCATATGGGATAAGATGAAGTTGTTCCTGGTAGCATCTATTCAGAGTTCTTACTACATAATTTCAATGAACTATTCTGTTTTAAGAGTTAGCATTCTGTGAACAAGACTGTTCCTTTTAGCTTGTTTATTTATGTCACATGAGTGACATTTGTGGAGGGGAACATTACTCACCTAAAGGCATTTTTAGCTTACTAGCCAAGAGGTGCAAGTTGCTAGCCACTTGGGTGCTTAGGTATGTTCGAGGTTCTTTCCACGAGGCATCCTCACTAAGCTATGTGGGGTCCCTAAGTGGGGCTGTCCTTTCAGATCTGGCCCATTTGGGATTCGTTTTTTGCTAAACTTGCCATATTGTCTTATATCGGCTAGTCAGATTCCGGGCAACATTGTTTTGTGTTCATTTCTATCCATCTATCTCAGGGGTCAGCAATCTATGGCAATCGTCTGTCATGCATGATGCTCGAGGTGCCTTTGCATGGCGCTCAAGGCTGACAAACCGGCTCTGGCCTATCAGGAATCCCAGTGGGATATCAGATGTCTCTTGGTGTAACCCATGTGGTGATTGCAGGTGGTGAGCGACCATCCTCAATTTACGCATTGCAGCACGAAGAGGAAGTGATTCCAGATTACTTCCACCCAGCACGTGTGAATTGGAATCTGTACTGCAGTAGAGCAGCACACAGCTCCTGCCCTTGACATATACGTGGCCATCCCGGTCCCCACTGGACGCCGGAGAAGCCATCCACACTACCAGATATACACAGAGCTGCAGAAGAAGTCTCCCACTCATACAAATAATACAAACCGTCCACAAACGCACACACACAATGCCCACAAACACAACACCTCTGACAATCCATATGCACGCACACCCCAAACAGCCTTTTATGCCATACAAGCAACCCCACACATACACACACTATGTGACACATCAACCAGACACACAATTCCACAAGCTGTCCTCATCCATAGATATAATATAAACTAGTCATAAACACATACACCATAAAAGCCCACATACACACAAATACAACGCTACAAAAGCACACTCAGCATCCATAAATAACAATCAGAATACGGCAACATACACACCTCAATTCAAAATAAAGCAAGTAGGACCAACACGCCAAGGGAATATTATATATATATATTCTTATTTTTAACAGTAACTGAACTTTGGAGATCTGCAATCCATTCCTTCTGCAAAAATTACCCCAGAATGGCCAAATAATATAGAGACTGTTTCTATAATGGCAATTCTGGCTTCCATTTTGCAAATCCCACTTTCAATTCACTGTTTAGTGACCCAACATTTATTATGTATTTTTTTTTATTCACAGAGACACAGCTGGGAATTTTAATGAAGTCATCACAGTGATAAAACGGATTAAATCTGCCTTCCAAAGGGACAGGATTAAAGCGTGATCCACACAAATCTGCTTTTAATAGAATTTGTAACTTTTCAAACAGGAAATAAGTGAACTTGAGGAGTTTGTATAATATATATGTTAAAAAAATCCAAAATTAGATAGCACACCAAGGTCTTGTCCAAATGATATATATATAGTGTAGATTGGATTAGCCGTATTAGTCCAGTAGAAATATTATGTGGGTCCAATAATAAAGGTATCATTGCATACTGCAATACTCTGGTATTTTGAGACACAGACACACTCTTAAAATATTTCCCAAAAATCTGTTTGCTGGCTATGTTGTCCCATCCTTTCAGATAGGAATCCCAACCTGCAATCCACACGGTTACATACAGTCAGAAATTGCATTTTCAGTTGATTTTGGGGGAAACCACTTGAAGCCTTTGTTGTATTGAGCTATTTCAATTGCTTTTGTTTGAGTTATTCATTTCAAACAGCTAAAAGTCAAAATTTTAACTATAAACCTAGTTGTCCATCAAGTTCGACCTTGAAACCTATTCTTTTATGTTGTTAATCCAAATAAGAAAAAAAAACAAACAAAAAAAACCAATTGTAGACATTTCCTATAATGCCACAAAAAGGAGGAAAAAAAATCCTTCTTGACTCCGTATTTCTCATTGGATCAACAACCTGTTCGCATACTTATTAATACAGATTAATAATATCCTTGTATAGTCTGTTCCTACATCATTTTCTATTCCTTAATTAATAAAATGCCTGGTAGCCCTACCTGCCCCATCACTCCAATGCCGAGTGCCAACCAACTCGTTCCTGACAGTCGTTTTGTTGCCTCTGATCTGAACTTCCTATTCCTATGTTTCCTCCCCAGCATAATAGCAAAGATTCCAAAATTGCCAATTGCCCTTTAAGCCAGTCAAACGTTGCACTGCATCCGCTTGTGTTTGTGTGGGCCAAATATACCTGATTAGGGAGACATGATAATAGTCAAGGATTACAAACGGCCTCTTTTTATGACTTGCAAATTAGAATGGGAATTAAAAGACCTGAACAAAGTGCTCCCCACGCTTTTCAGACACAGCCAACTGAGCATTGACTCGAACGGTCTTCTATCAATAGGTGTCATTCATTTCTTCCATGACCTTCACACCAGCACATTTTTATGGTGCCGCGCCATTATAGATTAACAAAAGGCCGATATGAGATTTCTGTTAAGCAGAATAAGTTCTACAGACATATTCTTTAAAGCCGGAAAATAACTTAGAACAATTTTAGGATTTTTCCTTATATACTAAACTTTATCTAGATATTTTGTATTTGTTTTATTCTCGCTGTGTCTTCATTTTATATTTAAAAAACACCCTGTTCTCATCAGTTAACTTACATTCTAATTGGTCTTGCATCTCTCTCAATCACTTTTATTAAAACGCAATAAGAGAGCGAGTTTCCTGACCCAGGAAGTCCCACTTCAATTTCGTTTCTTCTTGTAATCGTGCTACATTTTCCTCCTTTACTAGAAACGCTATTATTAATTATATCCTCGCCGTCATAAAGCAACTTACCCTAATGCTTTCTCTAACAAATTAAGTTATATACCCTCCTGCATCCCTGCCTAAAACCCAAGTTGCCATACTGGTTATCTTCTCTAAACTGTTCGTGTTCTAAGGCATATTCTGTCAACTTTTCGAATATACCCTTAATCATAGGCGGATGGTGAAGTTTAAAGATGGGGAGGCACTGCCTCTCATGACTTCTTGGGTCCTACCCACCTAATCTCATGAAATGACATGCCCTCTTCAAAACGAGCTGATTCTCCAATTATCAATAAAAATGTCAATAGATTAGATCTTTTTATAGCAACCAAAATTGCAGGGGTGTAACGGGACAATGACACCTCACCTATTGTCATGGACCAGCCTTCACTGCCCCTTAATCTCAAAATCCAATCCTTTTCATCCTTGGCTCTAACATCCTCCCCATTTCTTTAAGCTCCATAAGGTCTTTTTTCAAAATGATCTTCCTTGATCCTCACCCAGTCTATTATTCATGCTATCCAATATGGCTTTGGCCGGGTCCATGAGAAAGAACAAAAATCCTCACAGTTTTAAAGTGTGCACTCAAGCGCAACATTTTAAACAGTCTTCAGGAACTTCTCAGCAATCTTTGGTAATCTTTAACTTTGGCCTAACTTTAGTGTTATTGATTCTGTCCTACCTTTCTGTTTGTTCTTACGTAGTCTCAACTCACCCGCCATTCTTCCAGTGATGTACTGTACTGCAAAATTCCTTGTCTTATTTTCTGTCCCGCTAAATCATATTTAGAATGTTCAGTTAGTGACATCACATAATGCTCTGACATTAGAATGTACAGACAGTGACATCATGCATTGCATTGACAGTGACATCACAGTAGGCTATGACTGTAGAAAGGCACAGGCAGTGACATCAGATAACATAACACATCACTGAGAATAGGGACATACATATTGGTGTTTTGATCATTTTGCTGAGGGAATTGAATTATTTTGATTTATTGTATTTGAAGATTATGTTAAAATGCCATTTTATCAGTTAGAAAGATGTGTATTTTAGTTCAAGGATCTTCTAGGGAAAATCCACTTGCTATGTTGAAAGAGTTACAATATTTTTGCTGTTGACTTCAATAACATGAACATTTCTAAAGGGTTGTTACAGGTGTAGATAAATATATATATTAAGTAAAGAAAAAAATTATAGTGAGTTAGAGTACAAATTAAATAATTTACCCAAAAATAGCCGATTTGGAAAAATTATCCAAAACTTTTCTCCGCTTTATTTGCAGGTTACCTCTTTTTGCTTAAATGATTCATTTTGCAATTAAACTGTTTATAGAAATAAACCACGTATGAGAATATTTTAGGAAATGACAAATATATATCAATATTTTCAACTTGCGAAGTTCACTATACTATTACTAAATGAGGGGAAGAAGCATGATAAAACAGAATTCTTTATTTATTCATAAAATTTCCTAACATTGTGGTCAAATGTTTCAGCACTGGCTGAACAGATCACAATCTGGCAACACAAATAAATCAAAATAGGCTTGCTGGCACTGGCACAGGCACAGTGGTGAAGATAGATTTGGGGTTTTGTAGATCACGTAGTCATCTGAATAGATCCAATGCTCGGGGTCCTATTTCACCCACCCAACGCCCAGAGAGCAAGGTTCTAAAATATAAAAATCACTAGAATATCATAGGGCAGGGATAGTAAAATGTGCCGCCGGTTATAGAACTCCAACATTTGATGCTTTCTTAGCCTCCAATCAGTGGTGTATTCTGGTTTTGTGCTACCCTCGGCATGACAAAACTCAGGCTCCCCCCCCCCCTCCAAATTTATCTTCCTGACAGACACACACCCTCACTGATGCATTCACTAACATACACTCACTTACAGTTACACAGTCATTGTCACACACTGTTTAGCCAACACACACTTTCATTGAAACATACACATTGACAGGCATACACACACTCACATTCACCGACAGAGACACATATACACTGACAGACACTTACACACATGCATACTCACTGACAGGCGCACACTCAGTGTCTCACACACACACACAGGGACACACATATATTCACTGACAGATACAAACTGACAAACACACTCAATGACAGGCATATATACACTCAGTGTCAGCCACACACTCCCTGACAGGCACACACTAACACACACACACACACACTCCCTAGCAGGCACACACCAACACACTCTCCCTAGCAGGCACACACCAACACACTCTCCCTAGCAGGCACACACCAACACACTCTCCCTAGCAGGCACACACCAACACTCTCCCCCTAGCAGGCACACACCAACACACTCTCCCTAACACACACACACACCAACACACTCTCCCTAACAGACACACACCAACACACTCTCCCTAACAGACACACACCAACACACTTTCGCTAGCAGGCACACACCAACACACTCTCCCTAACAGGCACACACCAACACACTCTCCCTAACAGGCACACACCAACACACTCTCCCTAGCAGGCACACACCAACACACTCTCCCTAACACACACACACACACACACACACACACACACACACACACACACACACACACACTCTCCCTAACACACACCAACACACTCTCCCTAACAGACACACACCAACACACTCTCCCTAACAGACACACACCAACACACTCTCACACACCAACACACTCTCCCTAACAGGCACACACCAACACACTCTCCCTAGCAGGCACACACCAACACACTCTCCCTAGCAGGCACACACACAAACACACTCTCCCTAACACACACACACACACACACTCTCCCTAACACACACACACACACACACACTCTCCCTAACACACACCAACACACTCTCCCTAACAGACACACACCAACACACTCTCCCTAACAGACACACACCAACACACTCTCCCTAACAGGCACACACCAACACACTCTCCCTAGCAGGCACACACCAACACACTCTCCCTAACACACACACACACCAACACACTCTCCCTAACACACACCAACACACTCTCCCTAACAGACACACACCAACACACTCTTTTTGCTTACATTTTGGATTTTTTTCCCTGTGGTCCAGTGGGGCTGCTGGCTGGGCTGGTAGGCGGTCGGGGAGACAGCAGCAGAGTTCTGGCGGGCAGCGAGGGAGCTCTGATCCTCCTGCTCAGCTCCCTTGCGCTCCTCTCAGTGATGCCGGAGTGATGTCATATTCCGGCTCCTGTATCACTGCAGTGCATGCGAGAGCACTGGCGGATCCGGGGGGGGGGCAACGGGGCAATTGCCCCCCCCCCGAGAAATCCGCCGGTCTCCCTCTCCCCTGCCAGCACATGCAGGTGCTAGCCCTGCAATGTGCCTGCGGACCGGAGGGGAGATCAGAGATCTCCCTCCCCGGTCCGCAGGCATTGTGCTGACAGCCGGCAGGGGAGGGAGAGGGAGGACCCGGGAGCTCAGTCTGCAGCTCCTCCGAGTCCTCCTCTTGCGCGGGCTAGAGTTCACTGGGACCACTGGGACCACCTGGGAATCACCACTGGGATCACCAGGGATGAAAATATGTCCCCCCTCCTCCTCAATAAAGGTAAGAAGGGAGGGGGGACATAGAATATTTGTTTTTTTTTTATTAAATAAATAAAGATATATATTATTAAAAAAAGCCCCCCCCCTACCCTTAACACACACACACACACACATA